>JAQOOD010000005.1:38229832-38755609 GCA_029633175.1 Citrus glauca
ATGTTTAGTACAACATGAATTGTGGTATATGTAATAATATTTTATATTATTATTTAGATTACTATTAATTTTAAATTAATATTATTTAAATTTATTAGTATTTAAGTATTTATTATTTGTTATATTAAATATTTAAAAATATATAAATTTTTTATACTAATTATTATAATATAATTAAATAACATAATATTATATTAATTTTTATATATTATTTAAGCATTTATATTAGTTATATTAAATTGTTAAATAATAATCAATTTTTACTTATTAAATGTTATAATATAATTAAGTAATACATTATTTAAATATATTTTTAATATAATTAATATGTTCTGATATTATTGAATAATAAATTGTAAACTTATGGACTTATGTGTCAAAATTTTAAACTTTGTTACTTTTGTGATTTTCTAGCAAACATTAGGGAGTGTAATGTTAATAACCAAGAGAAACATCTCAACCATTGCAGTTAAATCTAACGGTAGATTAGGAAAAGACAAGGGAATGTGGTATGTTACCACAGTGCTAACAGAGCTGGAGCCAAAAAGTTTATGCTATAAGATAACAAAATTTTGCCAACTAAATCACAAATATTCAGCACAAATCTGAATTTTAGCAAAATAATCCTACTGCAATTTGCTTTCAAGCTACAATAAAATTGCAAATATACATTGCACAAGCTTGTATATGAGACTTCTTATGAAGCAACATTCTAAATTACTTATTCCTGCAATATTTGTTTTTACCCAACACTCCAGTTAAATAACAAATAGTACATTGACCACAAAAATGGGGGGGAGAGGGGGGGGGGGGGGGATTATTTAGAATTACACCTCGAGTATCTCAGTGCCTCCAGCTTCTCCATCTCTTTCCCTCCATATTCTCCTCTCTGTATTGTTTTGCTATGGTCCTTTGCTAATGTTACACGTTTACTCCCCTTTAAAGGGTTCATTAGTTCCATCCAATAGAAATTTTAATCAAATGGATGTTGACTTAATCAGCACCTCCATCCTCAACAGATTTCTTATATTCCGGCTTTAGCTCATAAGTTCCTTGGTTGGTTCCTCTCTTGTTGTAGACACAGAGCTCGTTCAGTATCTCTTTCAAAAATTGCTACAGCATAAGTGATGTAGATATTAGGTAGAGAAGCATCGTCAATTGATATGATGAAGTGGGATAAGAAAGATGAGGAACCATACCGCGGGTTGATCAGTCTCTTGGACTAGCTGCTTTAAGGCCCAATTTGGTTGCCTTTCAAATAGTTTGAACATTATATCCTCCAGTTCCCCACGATCCCTTCTGGTTCTTTTCACTTCTGTCTGTTTAACTGGTTGTGCTTTCTTCTTATCCTGCATACAGATAATTGACAAAACAACATGAGATTTTCTTCTAAAAGAGGGCCAATATCAATCTTTAGATGAGCACACAAGCACTGGAAAAATATAAAAGACTATTTTATTTTTTCTGGAAGAAGTCATTGGATGGTTCTATCAAACAATACATCACATTATAAGCATTATGAATACCATAGACAACAAAATTTTCCCAGAACTTGAACCTGACTGGAATTGTCATTATATCAACATGTAAACCCATCAAGACTAACCAAATTTGAGCAATTGCACATGCATACCTCCCAAAATAGAAACATGAGCATATCTCCCAGAACAGAACATGAGTCTCAGTTTCAGAATGCATAAGGTTTATGAAAGGAAAATCAGCATCACACTACTAGAGTTTTGAGACTAGTATGTATGATAAGCAAAACAAAAACCAATACCTTAGAGTTAGATGAAATTAACCCAACCATCCCAGGCATGGGCCTCATATGCACTCCATGGTCATTATCAATAACCTGTCAAAAAACAGTAAAGAAAGAATGGAAATTGTTCCATTAAGATACTGAATGGAAAAAGAGAGGAAAAAAAAAAAAACCCTGCCGTCAAAGTGAATGGCGCATGAATGAATTACCTGTATTTGTCTATTCTTGATCATAGATTTATTTGTCCTTTCACGACACAATCTGCCATATTCCTCCATGTTTTTCTCATGAGGCTTCATGTCAAACTTATGTTCCACCTTCCCTTCCATCGCAACTTTACCTATACGTCAATGCACCATCTAATTTGTATCTTAAAAGATACCAAATACAAATCACATTCAGAAGTCATGCCCATAGAACTTATCTTTTACCCTTATTATTTTGCCACCCAAAAGGGAATTTCACAACTTCTTGTCCTTTGCAAAATATTTCTAGTTGCTAAAGATAAACCTCATGCAGTAAGGGTGTATGCCATGCTTTAAAAGTCAAACCTAGGCTATTTTTAACCTGCCAGCTCAAAGGACCTTACAAAATAGAATATTAAACTGAACCATAGAATTCAGCCATTGAACACACTTCAGCTAAAATTCGTCCGCATAAGGGTATAATTCTTTTAGTAGACTATTTTCTCAGGAACATCAAATGTGCAATGAAATCGGAAATTTTTAAAATGTATAAGTCAAAACCAAAAGAATTAAGTGAGTCATTCATTTGTGTTGGCCATACATTATTCATTGAAAACTTCATTGTTATCCCAAATCCAATTTATTTCTCGAGCCTAATCTCTGGTTAACATCAAGAGTACACCATATCAAAATAACCGATCAAATAACTAATCAGACCAATGAAGTAAACAATCAGGAAAGTAATATATTTTCGTTGAACACTAGAATTGAAGCCAGCAGTTACTTCAAGCCATGATTATGAGAGTTTGAAAAGTCCACAATCAGTTCTTCACATTCCAAGACACCATGTAAAAGCAAAGCAGTTAATAAAATAGCCATTAAGTCAATAGAATCCATCATTATAGATCACCAAACAGGACAACAGACATGATCTTGCCTTGATTTGACTCAGAGAAAACAGACATTGGAACAAAGTCTTTGAACATATTCAATGAATAGCTTTTCGGCCTGTTCAGACTATCATTGCTAACCGCCGTCGTCTCCATAGTAAACTGAAACGCATGAAAGCAAAAGATGATTTATAAAGAGAATCATGCTAATTATAAAGTGCGACTAAAGAAAGACAACCGTTAACATAAAAATAAATTGCAAATTAATCTGATAAATTGGTGGAACACATCGTAGAATCAGCAAACAAATTCATAATTGCAAAGCTTTCGCACGCTATCATACTTTATACGAATCAGTGAGCTAGGGTTTTGAAAAATTCACTCGGTTACTAAACTAATCACAAAAAATTCAAGTAACATATACATGTACATAAATTAGGATGAAATTAAAAAGGACCTGCATGCTGTCGGACTGAAGAGGATCAAGAGAGAGAATGACTTTGGCTACAGGCTGAGAATCTTGAGAAGAAGGTTGATTTTGCCATGACTTAGCCACCACTAATGGGCACTTCATTAACCAAACCGATCTATCGGCTTTTGCAGTATCCAAATTACCCTTGCTGTTTCCGTGGTTATTTTGATCATCCTCCATCTCTTTAGTCTTTCCTTTTTCTTTCTTCTCTGGCTCTGCCTCTGAGTGGCTTTCCAGCTTCTTACTTCTATCTATGTGCTAATAATAATAATGTGACAATGTCCTGTGCTTTCCTTACAACGGTGGTGTCTGAAGACTCAAATTGAAATGCTGAGGAAGGGCTTGACCAAACCCGGCCGAACCGGAGTACAATTAATGCATATAATATGCATAAGACGGCGACGTACAGCCAGAACTCACGCTAGCATGTATACGTGTCGAACTATGATTGCCTAGCTTCTGCCAGCAACCAATCAGAATCACGAGCGTCTTATGCCTGGGCACGCGTAATCATAAAATTGGAAGGGATACCAGAAAAAATGGGAACTTACGAGCAGCGGAATATCCCTTGAAAGTTGAAAGACGAACGTTCGGTCATGTTTCCTTTAGACCAGAGGCCCACAGAATTGATTATCCGCATGGGTTTCGGCCTTTGGGCCTACGTAGCTGGGTCATAGACTGGTACGGAGCCCACAAACAAACTCTCTCCCGAAATTTTGAATACATCTCCGGAATTGAGAAATACCAAGGCGAGGCAAAGCAAGGGGCAGTGAAGTCTAAACTAATCTTGAATTCTCTCTCTTTTATCCCGAGTTAATGAAATATCTTCTTTCGGTGGCGTAATGCTCATAAATTAGTCAAAAACACGTGTGGTAAATATTGAAACAAGAGAAAAGGCGAGTGATTTCCAAGAGTAAAAGAAAAGGACATTAAAATTAAAATAATCAAAACCCCAATCAGAGGATGCCAGCAACAATTATGATGGGCCAGCCAATGTCATTTTTCTTCCTCTCTTGCGTTATGTTGTAATTGCATCATGCATCATCCATCACCACATATAAATATTTTTCCCGGAGCAAATATGATAAGACTATTATCTTTATTTATGAACAAGTTTTGATATTGCAAAAAAGTGTAAATTATTTAATATAATAAAAAATTGTTACCAATAAATTAATAACCAAAAAAAATAATTTCCAGTGGATGTATGGGGTAAGGTGAGTACGATCGATGCAGTCATCCGTGACGCCCGTTTCTTTTGTTTTATAGTTCCAATTTGCAGACTTATATGACTAATCAAATCCATCATGCAATGAGGAGAAATTAGGTGTCGAAATCTCATAAGCGGACCCAACCACAAGTTTCTTCTATCTTTTTGGAAACATTTATTATCTGCTTCATCCTTCTGCGCAGTCCACTGAAACAAATCAAAAATGGACCGACGTATTCTCTCCTCCTTCCTCCTCCTCCTCCTATCTTCTGTGCTTGCGTCCGCCTTAGCTGTCAACGGCGACGATGCTATGATCAGACAGGTCGTGCCATCAGACGGCGAACAATCCGAAGATCATCTCCTGAACGCGGAGCACCACTTCTCCCTTTTCAAGTCCAAATTCTCCAAGACTTACGCCACTCAGGAGGAGCACGATTACCGATTCCGCGTGTTCAAGGCTAACCTCCGCCGAGCAAAGCGACGCCAGCTCCTGGACCCCACTGCTGTCCACGGTGTCACCAAGTTCTCCGACTTAACGCCGTCTGAATTCCGCCGTCAGTTCCTTGGCTTGAATAGGCGGCTTCGGCTACCAGCTGACGCTCAAAAGGCTCCTATCCTCCCCACCAACGATCTTCCTACTGACTTTGACTGGCGTGATCACGGTGCCGTTACTGGCGTCAAAGACCAGGTACGTTAGAGAAAGTGCTTTTTTTTTTCCAAAAATAAATTTAAAAAAATGATTTTTGTTGATTTTTTTTTATTAATGTATGTAGGGCGCATGTGGATCGTGCTGGTCGTTTAGTGCAACCGGCGCTTTGGAGGGAGCGCACTTCTTATCGACGGGCGAGCTAGTCAGCCTCAGTGAGCAACAGCTTATGGACTGTGATCACGAGGTTTGTTCAATTGTTTGTTATCTTTTTAACGTTAGTTAAATGATGAAAATTACAGATTTTGACTGATTTTGTTTGATAGCTAGGCTGAGTTGTATAATTTCTAATCACAAACAGTTAGTTATGACGGTAAATCTCAAAGTTGGATTGGGTTCTCACTCTCAGAATTTATATGTCAGTTTCCCTTTTTCTTTTAACTTCTAATGTTGGTTCTTCATTATGTTAATCTCTTCTTTTTTTTTTCTTTTTTTTTTTGGGTTTGATATTGTTGGATGCCATGATTTGAAGTTTTGTGGTGATATATAATATCATATAACTATCCACAATATGTTGGGCTTGTGCTTTTTGTATTCTCAATATTGACTGTTTGCATTCCTTTTTATCAAAGTGTATGATTTGACAAATATAATTACTTCTATTAATGCAAGTTTTGTTTCATTTTTCAGTGTGATCCAGAGGAATCTGGTTCATGTGACTCTGGGTGCAATGGTGGGCTAATGAACTCTGCCTTTGAGTACATACTCAAGGCTGGTGGGGTTGAGCGAGAGAAGGACTACCCTTACACCGGGACTGACGGTGGTTCCTGCAAATTTGACAAAAGCAAAATTGCTGCAGCTGTATCTAATTTCAGTGTTATTTCCTCTGATGAAGATCAAATGGCTGCAAATTTGGTGAAACATGGCCCTCTGGCAGGTAATCTAGCTTCGATAGAATTACCTCATATTTCGTTTTCCGTTTCTTGGCTGTTCTCTTCACTGTGAGCTCTCCAAAATAACATTTGGAAGAGTTAGTTAATTGATTAATTTCTTTTGAGATGTTGGTAATTTTTTTATTAAACGGAATGGATAGAATGATGACAGAATTTTTGCTGATCTTGCTGTTTGCTTTTGCAGTGGGTATCAATGCCGTTTGGATGCAAACATATGTTGGAGGAGTTTCATGCCCATACATTTGCGGGAAGTATTTGGATCATGGAGTGCTTATCGTGGGCTATGGATCTTCAGGTTTCGCCCCGATCCGATTCAAGGAGAAGCCTTACTGGATCATAAAGAACTCCTGGGGAGAGAACTGGGGAGAGCATGGATATTATAAGATCTGCATGGGTCGCAATGTCTGCGGGGTCGACTCCATGGTCTCATCTGTAGCTGCTGTCCATACAACCCACTGCTAGACATTATGGGGTTGTGCTAGGCAAGTGGAGCTTCTGTACGTAGATATTATAGGATATCCTTTTAAATAGCCGTCTGCAATTATAACAATGCCTACATACGTGGGCTGAGGCATGAACTTTCTATGCTCTTGTAATATTTAAGCATATGTCATGTCAGAATATAATATTTATCTATTTTATAATTAACCATGCTACATAATTGTTATTGAAGATGGTATTAATATTTTCTTTTTATATTCGGCAGGCTCCTAGAAATATTATAATGTTATATTTTATTTTTATGTAACTTGAAATAGTAGAACTTCACGTATGCTTAGACGCCTGTATTTTCTTATGATATTTGAATTTAGCTCTGTTCATATTAAGAAATTTCACACAACTGCCAAGTTTGTGACTGCCTGACCAGTGTCACTAGTTTAATAGTCTTATATGTTTTAAGTAGCCTAAGATTACTTAGACTTCTCTTTATAAACTGGTAAGCTTTGAGTAAACAATTGTGGTCACAAGTGGTTTATTGTTTGCCCTCTCATTTAACTTGTCGCGAATTCACTGTTTCCTATCTTCTAGCCTATACCTAGCTTTCGGTCAATCATTTATCATCCTCACCAAGCGAGGCAAATGAAAATGGAGAGAATTTATAACCATCTCCCTTGTAGAACTTATTCTGGAATTTCAACCAGTGAAGTCGAAAAACATGTAAGGATGCACTTAAGTGGTGTTTGGCTGGGAGGAGAGAATGGAGGAGAGAAAAGTAATTTAAATTCTAATTTTATTTTTATTATTTGGTTAGATAAAATATATAAGAATTTAATTTTTATTAAAATTTAATATTCATTATAATGTAGAATTTGAATTTACCAATGAGTGAAGAATTTAAATTCTTCTTATATTAGAAAGCAAGCTTCTAAAATTACTCTTTAACTTTTTAAGTTGTTTAGTGGCATTAATAGTTATTATTTTATAATTTTCTTTTATCAATTTAATATTATAAATAATTTTATATTAATTAAATTTAATGAATGATTTAAGAACTTAACAAAATAAATAAACTTATTTATTTATTTAATATGAAAATATAAAAATATAGATTAACCGAAAATACACTAGACAACTAGCAAGACTGAGCAAAGCAAAACCAGACAATCAGAAAGTAGTATGCATTGAAGAAAGATCTTCAATCAAGAAAGCAAAGAAATCAAGAGATGCAGCATAATGCCAGCCATTTGTTGGATCCATTTATCAACATCACAGCAAATTGCATTATTTATTGAAAATTTTATTTCAGTTTATTCTAATACTCTCAGCAGTCTGGCCTAGAAGATTCAAGGAGAGAGATTCCCCTCAATCCTGTATGTGCAGGGCACAATTGGACAAAATATTTTTCCAGTGAAAAGAAAGAGAGGTGCTGCATATATGAAGCAGTATGTTTCCTTCAATTTTTTTAGTTGATACACACTGTCCTTCAAGCATGGCATGTCCTTTTACCAGATGAAAAACAACTGACATAGCCAGAGCCCACTAATCCAGACCAGCTCTAGTTAAAAGGCTTAAATCGACACAAACATTGAACGCTTTATTTCCAAGAGAACTACTTCACTCTTATTGGATGCCGCGTTTTAAAATCATTGCAGTTTTTTACTTCCACACGAGAAACATTTATTCATGCATGGGTTAGAGGTAGAATATTCTCTTATACAAGTTATCTACTGTTGAATTGTGTCCCCACTTTAGCTAGTTAAAGGAAGCCACTTGAGATTATTAGGAAAAGTCTCCACCTAGTAGGCTCATCAAAATCAAACCTTAATAGTTAGAATATCTTGGTGGATCAACTTAAGTGTGGAAAGACCGAAGTTTGACAGTAGTTCTGTCTGAGTGGAAATTGTCTGAGTTATATCCCATATTGATTAGTTGAAGGAAGTTATTGGGGTTTACATACATGATAGGACCTCTTCCCCAATAGGTTAGTCCTTTTGAATTGGATATCTTGACATCCTAGGCCAAGCTCCCAACATCAACTACCATCAAATTCAAGCACATCACAAAGTCTAAGCTTCTACTAAATTAACAGTACTTTGCACATGATTCTTTCCGTTTCCGTGAACTATTTCGACATATCAAATCACCTTTCAAATTCTGATTAGCAACTATATTCTAATACTATTTCTATTGCAGCAGGAAGCCCAAATGAAATGATTTGCAGTTATTGACAGCCTACCTGAGAGCCCATGACCTCAGATATGAAGCTGTATTAGAAACAGCTCCGAGCACAAACTCTTTAGTACACATAAGCTGGTGCACAAAGACCTCACTGAACTCAAATTTCTCTTGGCAGGGGAATAGTGACGTTCCACGTCAAGAGGGTCCTCAGAACTATGAAGTATCCTGTAGAACTGACCTCGGAACCTCCGAAGAAATGGTAGGGTATCAAAGAGATGAACAGAAAAAATTACAAAAGAACTTCAAAAACACAATTAATGTCCGAAATAATATAATTCGTAACCAAGAAAATGATTTCAAGCTAACTTCCTGATCTTCTTTCAAAAGAAAGGGCTTTGGAAACAGCATCCATGGTACAGATATAGGTGCCAATAGCAGCAGCAATATCTGATTATGGAACATAAGAGCCACCGTCATTCTTAGGTAATGTAGAGTCAAACAAGTACAACATAATCAATATTGAAAAATTCATACCTGTAGGAATTCCTGGCCAACAAAAAGCTGATTTTCGCCCAAATCATTGGTTGGACGCAGGAACATGTATATCATCACATGGTACAGATCAGCTTGAGACCCAGTGCACCATTTCGCAATTATCATCTGGGGAACAGATTAGTACCGACAATTAGAAAGGTAACATAGTCTTCATTATGAAATTACATCACAACAGTCATATAACCTTGAAAATAAGAATAATCAACAAAAGAGAGCAAGAATTCAAAGATTGTACAAGCCAAAAAGCATTCCAGACACACATGACAGATAAATGCCTCAAGAATTATTCTTCTTTAAAAGAGAATGAAAACAAAGCACAGTCACATTGCTGAGTAATCAATGATGAGTGACCTAAAATAAAGGTACGCACACATGCAAGAATCAATCATCTGAACACGCTGCACGTGCAACAATATGATTTAGCAAAGTAGTTTACCAGATATTTATCTTATTCCTAAAGAATTTTGCATTAAATTAGCTTAACAAGATCCCAAGGTTCGTCCATGCTACCCCTAATAAGATTGACATTTTCATCTTCAAGGAGTTAAGAAATGGCAACTGAATTCGGGTACCATGCCACCTGGGATCAACATCGAATGGATAAGGGGGTGGCACCTTTATTAAACCTACTGTAGTAGAATCGCTGCAACACAAAAAATGGGTGTAAATTACATGAACAGACCATGTATGCCCATATATTCTAGAGTCTATCACACTGATTATGTACCTGCAGGAAGGGTCACAACATGCATAAGCAGAGGGCCCAAATAACTCAAATGGGACTGAGAAAACTCATTAGATATCAATCCTGTGTAGATTGAGAACAGTGCCATCATCATAATAACGTAATGGCCACCAAAAGTCATTTCTATGATGTCTTCAAGCTTCTGTTGTTAGAAAAATACAAGAAAAAAATTCAAAAGGGCTGGAATCCAGAGCAACTACAGCTTACTGTAAATAACCAAGAAGCAAGGCACCAATTACCTGAGAGGAAAATTTATTTTCCCTTATTATGAAATATAGTGTTGCAAGCAACAAGCACGTACCATGCCCCCGATAAGTAAAGGAAAGGTAACAATCGTGTATACACCAGTATTTGCTTCCTGATGCTTCGCAACCCTGAAAATCTAACATTAGCGCAGATCCTAAGCGAAAGATTGGTTTTTGGTCATACATATTATCTTTATTCGTGCATGTTTAAGAAATTGTTCTTACATCCAATTCACAATGATTGCACTTTCCCTGCAAAGAAGGCAGACTGGTTCTATCTTCATAAATATTAAAAGTCAAAATAACCATAATAGAATAGAAATCTGCCAACGTCATATGCCTACTACATCATTGAATATTCCAGCTGATGAAATGACACGGATTATCGAATAATTGTCAGAACAGTGGAGGAAATTTTCCAAATGAAGTAGAATATTTAGAATTCCAGAGTTAGCATATTAACATTTGCATATCTTACTACCTATGCTTCTTGCAGTGATAATGAACTTTTGTAATACCCCAAATCTCCTAAGGGTATTTAAGTCTTTTTAATTTTTAGTTATCCTTTTTAACCTAGTATAAATAGAACAAGATTTCTTTTTCATTACAAGAGAGAAAAGAAAAGAAAAAGAGAAGAAGAAAATCTTCTTCTCCTTAGTTTTTGCCATAGACAACACATGGGATCAAGTTGTTATTGTTGGGAGAAGTTTTGGAGGTACGTTTTAATTATTGGTTTCTATTAAATTGTTATGGAGAACGATAATTGCAATAGAAGTAGAAATCAAAGATTTTACATAAATATGCTAACAATGAATTATTACGAAAATCATGGTACTTGGTATAAATTGATTTTGATTCTGATTTTTGGGTATGTTAAACTAGACATCGTCTAGAACATTTTGAAACTTGTTTCAAGTTAATCGGATAAGATTTCAATTAATTATGATTTTTCAAATTCAAGTCTGAAAACCTGGAAATTTCTTATTTCAGTGAATAATGTGAATTACGAAATTATTTCTACTATATCTAGACTTTTTCAAAAATTCTGAAATTTGGACCAATGATTTTTATATATGTCTAGTATGATTCTGGAAATTTTCATGATTTTATGATAAAAAAATAAATTGTTTTGTATTTTTAAAGCAAGTGTGTTCAAAACAGAAAACTGTTTGACAGTATTGATGATGTCTAAAACGTGAATTATTTTTAATCATTTTGGAAGGAAATATGTTATGAAATTTTTATCAATGAACTTTCAATGTGTCAGCATATGGTCTGTAAAATTTGAAATTCTTCCAATAAGAGAATAATTTATTAAAAATCGGAGAAGTATAGACTGTTATGTTTTGAGGGCCAATTATTGAAGACATTTGAGGTTGAGGTTAGGAGTTATTTAAATTGAGATATTTGAGGACATTAGAGTTTATGATTGAGATTTGATTATATCTTATGAGGCGTTATTGATGATTTAAGGTTGATGGTATCAGTACGCATTTGTTACATGAGGATGCCAAGAAGTAAGTAAACTAGACTATAAAACGAATCACACTAAACAATATATATGTTTGACTTGTGTGAAAAACCTATTTCGATATATATACGGATATGGATTTAGATGTCTTTACCCATGTGTTTATGTGATGTGTTGGCATGTGTTGAGCGTGATTATATACATGGGCATATGTATGTGTGATGGTTCATTGGCATGAGCACGAAAATACATTGAGTTTTCTATGAATGAGAAAGTGGATTTTAGCAAACGGAATTTCTGTTTTATGAGATTTTGCATTGGGGGCAACCATTGCAAAATGTCACGCATGATGCAAAGTGCCACTTATAGTACAAAGTGCCACATTGCAGGATATGTATTTCATTGAAAGAAAATGAGAAAGTTTAAAAGCGACAGAAAGAGATTTTTATGAATTTATTTTACAGTATTTCCAAAAGATCATAGCATATCAACCATTGCATTATGCATAAGTATGTATGTATTTTCCATATAAGAAAAATTAGTTTGCTTACTGGGTTTTGTACTCATTATAGTTTATTGTGATTCAATTTTCAAAAGTCAGGATTGATTCGTGATGAAAGAGAAAATGGATTTGAATTGAGGATAGTAATGGTTTGGTTAAGTTCTTAAGTTATTCAGCGGGCTTTTGTATTTGAAGCTCGAATTTTTATTGTTTGTAAAGAGTTATTTAAATTGTATGTGAGTTGTGGACATATTTGCCCTTGAATTTCGGACTGGGGTGTTACAACTTTGGTACCATTGACATCACAAGAGTGAACATCCCCAGAAGTGACTCACCCATCTGCATCCACAATTCCTTGAAAAGCAGAAGCAAAATTGTTTGTCCAGAAAATAGGTCGGCAGTGATTCTTTTATTTGCAAAACCTGGAATATGGCCACAATTTGTGAATTGCTGTTGATGGTTGCTCACTGCAGAGTATTTTGAATCTACAAAATTCAAGCCCACGGTGGTTAAATATTGTATCCAACAATGAACTGAACTAGGATCTGATTTAAGCAAAGATGGAACAAAGAAAACCTCACAGGACTAGTACAGGAAACTAACACAGATGAACAAGAAACCACTTTTTACTCTATCCCTTTCCTGATTTATCTACCGAAAAGATTAAAAAGAAAAAACCTGATTTGTTACAGAAACAGGACACCAGCTTTCAGCAACAAGGCACTTCTTTGTCACATCCATGCTGAGCATGTTCAGAGTGCAATAAATCACTTTTTCCTTCTATACCAAGGAAGCTAAAGATTTTAATATTCCGATGGAAATGACCGAAGGATATTAAATTAAAAAACTGGTACAAACCAGGAGATTCCATTGCTCAAATTGGTCAGCAATTGTCTGTACGAGATTGCTCCGATGCAGCAGTCCAACATCTATGGCAGTCCTCAGCTCTGAAATTCTTCCAGACACCTAGGAATTAGAGTAGTCAAAAAGATTCAGACTGCAGTTCAAGTAATTAACTACTTATAGCAGGACACGGAACAGTTAGAACACCCAGAACAAGGATTTCCACCAAGTTTTATCCAGAGGCCAGATATAAGCAATGGTAAACATTTCATATTGGAAAGACCAAAATAAAAGATGTGTCATTGTGAGAATTACAATGCCTGCAATTGTACAGCCAACACCCATTTAGAATAATGCATATCTCTGTAATCATCTCAAAATGTTTCCGCAAGTATTCTGTAAACGGGTAGCGGTTTGCTCCAAAAGCATCACATATTTTCACAATTTTTTTCTTTGCTCTTTCACCAGAGTAAAAGACTACAAACACATTTTTCTCAACCTGTAATTGACACCTATAAGTTTTTTCTGATAAATGGGCCAAATTATCAGTTGGCATACAAAAACACATGAAGAAACAATCTAGAAGAATAGGTATAAAATAAAATATGTAGCATAATTCCATTTTTATAAAAAGTAAACTGTGTAGATATGAAACTAAGAACGATCATGTCTCCTATTGCTTATGAGGGAGCCAAGTTAAGAAATGAACACGTGCAAGTAACGATGAACACACGCTTATACCCTTCCAAGAAGTTAAAAGTCCACAATCTCTCTCTCTCTCTCTCTCTCTCTCTCTCTATATATATATATATATATATATATATATATAGCGGATGACAGCATAAACAGATTCACGCAATCCACATCATATGGTAGAAGATCAAGGCTTCATTGAGTAAATTAAAAAATATAGCACTAACCTTCTCTCCAGACACAGGGATCTTAACCACAAATTGCTTCAGAAACACATTACCCCTGGTTGCAAGAAACAGAATCCTTTCTTGTAATAAGGCCACTGACAAATCCCAGCTTAACTTGTGGATGGATCGGTTACCATTTCTTATACACTATCAACTTTATAACCAACACTAGAAAAATGAGAAATTGAAGATATGAACTGATAGTAGGAAAATGGAATCTAGAAGCTAGAGAACCTTACTTGCTCCAATAACAGTGGACTGTCAATGAATCCTTCACCAAGGAGATGTGATTCAGGTTCTTTCTGCTGAGCTGCGGCAGACGAGACAACAGTAACGGAATAACTTCACCACTAAGACCATTTTCTGGGACAAAAATAGGATACTATGCTACTTAGGGTAATACATGTAACATCATGGAGAATACTGTTCTCCATTTTCTCTGCCTAAGTGACTTACAGTGAGATTATGACGATATGCAATAAGAATTTTCTTCCCTATTGTCAAAACATATGATAGTGAGAGAGATTGCAATTGCTCATAATCTAAGATATGAAAATTACTTATCATAAATCAGAAAATTCAAGTGCGACTGCTGGTACAGCAACAACAAAGTGGAATTGCAATCTCAAAAGTTCTGCACCACAACAATAATGAAAACTTTTAAAAACTCTAAAGGCAGAGAGGCGTCAGCCTCTAAGAAAACCATGCCTTCTGCAGAATAAACTTATACTCTTTAACAGTTAATTGTAAGCATGTTGCAACATCTCATCATGTCCATTCACCTCTCTATCAGTTCAGCTTCAAGTTCTCCAAGTTTTACCTAGCCACATCCATGAGAAATTTGTTTAATATGAAGCATCAAAAGTTTTACAAATCAAGAGTAGAATCTAAGGACACCTCCAAGCTGGCAAAATCAATATCCACACTTCCTGTAGACTGTGTTGAAGGAAACAAACCTGCCTTTGACATTTCTTCCCTGATGAAGCATAGCTTATGAGCCATTTCTCCACATCTTTTCATCTGAATAATAAAATGATGAACACAGACATAAAATACAAAAGCACATGCATGTGTGCATGTGTGCATGCGTACAAATGTATATGTGGGTAAGACGTATTTATAAGTTCATATGAACTTTCTATGAATTACTAATATAAATACAGAACAACAATAATGCGTATGTGTAGTTACATAAAGACTTTCCAAAAAGACAATGACAATGTACCGTAACAAATCCAACTTAGGATCACAAACATTTCAAGTAACAAAATGGAAACATTTCATAAGACTCGAGCAAAATATCCTATTCAATATGCTCACAAAAAGTGAATAGGCAACCATTTTTTAGTCACTTAATAGAAAAATCAAATGCTACTTCAACAAACAACTGAGCAGCAAATGTCTGCTGAAAAGGGCTTTTTCCAGCATTGAGCTGGCAGACAAGAAAATACACTCTATGTGTTAAATCCACGAACATTTAACTGGAAAAATATTTAAAACAACAAAAATCTAGAAAATAATCAACATAATTCTAAATTCGAGACCTGCTTCGGTTCGGTTGGTCAAGATTTCTAAACCAGCTAATAAATAAGAGTTATTCGTTTAATAAATTTCATTGATAACATCTACTGATCTAAAATTTGAACTAACAAAATGAAAATTTCACATAGTGTTCAAACTTTTATATATCGTGTCATTTAGACCATCATAATATTGATTTAAGAAATTTACTCACATCTTTAAATTGGAGAAGGCCAAGGCCACCGAGATACGAGATCGTACAATGAGCTGATTCGATGGGAATGATCAATTGTGCATCGGCTCCGACCGCAGAAGATCCATCGTTGGGCAGCAACCACCAACGACCATTTTTTTTCCTTTTTTGATTAAACAATTCTATCAATATCATGTCCAAATCAATATTTACATCCGATCGCGGTCGGCGGGAATTCACCGGGCAATCGAGTTTACAGACGCGTAAAAAATGAATTTAATTCAATATTCTTTTTGCGGGATTCGTAATGTGGCGAGTGTGTATACTGTCTGCTTCTTTGTCGTTTACGTGATTGGTCCGACAAATTTAAATTTTGATCCTTCCTACGACGTCGTTTAAAATAGGGCTTGGCAACTGCCGTCACATGAAACGAATCGTTTTAGCTTCCCTAAAAGCTAAAACATTCGGAATGGGCCGACATTCCCAGTTTCCCACCTTTTTTTTTTTTGGGAAATTTAGGCCCGGTTCACGCATCCAATAATCCTTCCCACTTTAAAAAATAAAAATCGTTAAGTTAAATGGGAAATACCAACTTATTACTTAACATTTTGCACTTGATAAATTAACGAAATTATGTTATTTAAAATAGATTATATGACTAGCAGTTTTTAATTTATGTTGTAAATCACGTAGAATTTAGTTAGGATACTTATTTTAGTGATTTTGTATCTTTAAATTAACAAATATGATGAGCTTATATAGTTAATTTTGTAGTCGGTTATTGCTCCTAACAACTAGAAAATGAGTTTGTTTTTAAATTTTCATTTAAATAGGATAAAATAGTATTTTTTATATTTATGAGTAAAATAGTCATCTTTTTAATATTCTGTTATATCATCTAGTGATGTTAGTGAAAAAGTGAAAATGTTGATCCACTTTGTAAACTTTAGATGGAAAGATGCAATAGAATAAATGTTTAGTACAATCTTTGATAAAGTACAAAACATTAGGTGATTGCTGGATATTTGCCCAAAGTTAAAACCCCTTTGCTACAAGGGAATATATGAAACTTTGAACTGTCAATTTCTTTTTTACACCATTTTCTATTAAAACTTTTATTATCTAAATAATTTATAATGAAATTACTAAAAGAGCCATGTTCTATCTTCCATACTATTTCAATTTTTCTTCTCTCACCAAACCAGTGAATGAAATTGTAAAGGGATGTAGTTCTTTCTTCCAGAAATTTCAATTTCCGGCATTGTCACGATATGTTGCAAAATAAGAGAATCAAATTTTACGAAAATTTTGAAGATTAAAAAATGATTGTACTACCCATAAACTCTGAGGATTTTCACCATTCCAATCTTTGAAATACATTTCAAATAAAATTGAAACAACAACTTTAAAATGATCACAACAGAAAATATATGAAAAAGAGGATAAACAGTTAATAAAATCTGAGAAAGAGAAGAAGTTAAGAAAATAGGGAAAAACAAAACCTACTTGCGGTGAAATGTATCAATGCAATAATGATCTTTATATTTAAATAATAATTTTAAATTTAAGTAAAAAGAAAAAATACGGGTTTAAAAACCCATAATTAATCCTACTTATAACTAAAACAAAAAATTAAAAAAATTAATCCTGTTTTTAGAGAAACTTATGAGTAGTGATATTTTATCCCTTCATTTCTCTCACCAGTCCCTATTTTTTCAATTAATCCTATATAGTTTCAAAATTACCCTTATTAAAAAATTAAAAAATATATATAACTAAAACAAAAACAATTCCAGAAACTTAGCCATCTTCCCACCACTGCCAGCTGACCAAAACCCTCATTATTTGGATAATTAGGAGAGTATTTTTAGAATGAAGATGGCAAACAAGTTTACGATTTTATTGATGGTGGTAATAATAACTCCCATGTTTGAAAGCTCGTGGGATGAAAGAGCTTATTATAACTGTAAGTAACGAATCGAGTCAATTGGGAAGATTTGCGCAAACCGACCCAAAAGAAGGCAATATTAGACATTTTGTTTGCTCGTCCGGTTAATTATTATGTTTCCATAATCAAATAATTGACGAGTTTTTTATCAGTGGCTGCTGAAAAATTCCGTCAATCGGCGACGAAGGATTGGTGGTGGTGGAGGATTTTGAAATATGTTTATTTTCATTATATTTTTATTTTTAGTGAGTCTAACTTTAAACATAATTGAAAAATAGGACTTGATGAGAGTTTTTAGGGGTTAAAAATATCATCACTCATTTATTTTAAAAATAATGCATATTCTTCTGACAACCATTTTACAGGAAAATAAAAAAACGAAACATTTGGTATTATTCCGTTTTCATTCAATCATATAAACTTTAAATTTTTAAATTTGTCTATAAAATCTCTCGTCATTCCAGCTTCAATTGTGGTTTCAATGGGACAAGTCTTTTTGATGTTTTCAGAAAAAGAGAGGAGAAGGAATGCATGGTAACGACTTCGAACAACTCGATACACTCAAGGCCTTTTATGCAAGAAGCTGCCATTTTTTTTTTTGAATATGAACATGGAAAAGCTATTATCCAACGCGCATGCAAATGAAAATAAAAAGAGGGGGGGGGGGGATCAAACTGAAATTGGACCACAAAATCCAATAATAAGAAGAAGACTTTCAGTTTATTTTGCATGCGGCTAAATACAACCTAGACCGCCTATTGTATGTAAGAAACCCTAGCCTGCAGCCACCACTACTCAATACTCAATACTCAAGATAATTGGGGACCAATCAAACCATACCATGGCATGCATGCTGTCGTGTCGCAAAAGCAGACTTGATCGGTTTAAGAACGGGACAATAGGGGGAAAGAAAAAAGTTTCTAGCTAGCTCACTTAATTTGGTTATAACATATTGACTTCACCGAATTTTTAGGGAACGGTCTGTACAGAGCAAAATGCCATGATAGCTTAGATTTATCTAGTCAGCTTGACGGTGGCATTGCAACAATGGATATGGATATTGATTATTATTCCTCACTCACAGGCGCACAGTGCATGTGTGTGTGTGTGTGTGATATTATTAATTTATGCCTCGTCTGAATCATTTGAGGATTAGGCGTTCGTAATCTTTATGTGCATATATGGAACTTAGTAATGATTAGAGTCAAAGTCATGTTGACGAAGACTGAGAGAAGCAAAGCAACCAATCATTCTAGTCCTTGACTTGACTATTGACTCCCCATAATTCTAGGATGGAATCACAGAAGCCATATATCCATAGCGTGAAATTAACATCACCGTTGTGCTTTTGTTTGTTTCTATTGTATATTTGTTTCCTTTTACCCTACCCTTTTCTTGTTCCTTTGCCCCGCCGGAACCGTTAAAGCACCGCCAAATTAATTACTCATTGTGACTGGGGTGAAAGGGGAGAAATTCTGTTTCCAATCACCCCTTTATCAAGGACACGGAATCTTATTCTTGTGTAACTTCAAAGGATCGAATTGTTGAGTTACTCATTTGAAAAGAGTAGAGCGTTTGATATTATTAGAAATGCCCCAAAAAATATCAAATTAGTAAAGCAGAAACATACCCAAACTCATAAGAATGTGGGAAATAAATCACGGCAAATATCAGATTTCTTGCTTGTCCAAAATTAGGTTGCTTATGGAGACATTCTTGTAGTAAGTTTTGCACAGAAAACCGTTTCTACAGAAGCAATTAATTATAACTCTTTCTAGGTATATATCAAGTGTTTCTTCAAAAGGTATTTTGAGTGAAACATGGCAATCGTGATCATCACCATGATGCCATTAATAATGACCTAAGTCTACTTTGCTGATATATAAAGATAAATCAATCATGCAAACGAGTGGAAGAATGAATCGACTGATTTGAGGAAATGTATTGGGGGCATGATAATACGTTGGCAAATAACTACATATGTATAATTAATTTCAAAGAATGAGGATCCTCCTCTAATTTAAACTTATCTAATCCTATTAAAAAAATGACATTGTCATTTTTTGTCATAAATTATTTTGAAAATTGCAAATTCACTTCATCGATGCCACATCATATTCCACTCATTAGGGATACATAACATTACTCTAATAATATATCTCCTATAATTTCAAATCCATTTTGCATCTGATACCTTAACGATTCTTGGGCTAGAAAAATAAGAGATTATATAACTCATAATAAAAATAATTCAAATCTACCCTTGTGCTTCGTAACAAGAGATTCAATCAAATGAATCACTACCTACAAATGTATAGTATCCGTAAGCAATCTGCATGTAACTGGTGTTTCCATTCATCCCTTTAAGCATCGACACAGGTAAAATAACTCATGTCAGTGGAGGCGCTAATATTTTGAATATTTTCTTTGCAAATTTATCCTAATAGTACTTAAATTATATTTAAAAAATTACTTTTTACTTCTAGTGGCAATTAGAAGTCCATAGAACTAACTCACACTCAAAAAAGTTAGTTCAAAAATTGAGAATTATCTCAATTATTTATATTAATAACCCAAGAACTAATCCCAAATACTAAAGGACATATTTCCTATCACTTAAAAGAGTTTGTAACTCTATTTTCTTGATAATGAAGAAGAAATTTTGCTTTTTGAATAAAAAAAATTGTTGTCTGTTAAGATTAACAATGAACAATGCATTTGATGACGCATTCATGAAGATGACCGAAGAGTTATATATAAACCAAAATTTTCAATTCCAGGTAGTGGCTTGGGCAAATATCAATCCGCAAACTCTGCCCAAAAAGACTTAAAATTTCTCTCACTGTAATGAAGATGAAGAATACAACTCCTCAGTTAACAAAAGAGGACACTAAAGCGCCAAAATATAAAATTCTTTGAGTGGCTTCTTATTAGTACAAGAAGAACCTACAACAGTTTTGTTATATTATGACTCAATCCCATTGTCAGCGAGATAAATAAAGTACAGCAGAAAAAATCACAACTATAGTGTATGGATCTGTTAAAAAGTGCAGTGTCTTAATCCATTGAACATAAGAGCACATGTTATAAGTCAGATTATTACAGAAGTAGGGAAAGTTTCACAAGCTTTTCTGCTTGTTTCCAACGTACTAAATCTAGGAGTCTATGGAAGCATCTTTAATCCCCTATTAAACTGTATGTACCATACCCTATATCATTAGTTCTAGACTACATATAACATAAATCACATGTGTGTAGTTGCAGGGAAGAGCATTAAACCTTATCAGCTAATGAGCTGTGACAAGCACTTTCCATTCAATTAAGAGGGTCACATCCATGCACGTCTGTTCAAGTAGCCAGCCAAATTTTATCGTCTTGCAGGCAAGTAGTTGATATAAATGCCTGTTGATGTAATCTATTTAAGTATATAAGTATTGTGTACAAACGTATGTAGACAGACACGCAGAGAGAGAAAGGAGAAGAAAGAGTAAAAAGAGAGCAGCTTGTAAGTCGTTACTTGTTCATTTTTGTGGTTTCACTTTTGTAGCTGTAATGAGGGAATAGCCATTTGACAACAATGCAAGAAAGGCTACTTCTACTTGCAAGCAAAATGCAAAGCCTGCCCATGCGCTGCTTCTTTGATTTTATTCTTCTTCAGAGATTTTAAAAAAAAAAAGCTTAAAAATTCTTTGGTTAACCAAACACGAAACCTATCTCGTCCCATTTTCATCCGGCAAGAAAACGGATAAGCAGGAAAAAGTGGTTTCGAGTTCAACACCAACCAGAAAGCAAACACAAAATCAACTCACAAAAAAAAAAAAAACACATTATAAAGAAATTAAGCAAGATAACAAAAACAAATATACTGAAGAATTTAAAAAAGAAAAAAAGAAAAAAACACGCATCCACATGCTGCAACCATTACATACACTAAGAACGAAAACAATATATCATGAATCATCGTTAATATCAAAATTTAACTAAGCGAATCTCAATTGAAACTCGAAAAACAGAAACCAACATCCCCATATGTATCATATGCATCATCATCAATATCCGCTTTGTACTTCATTGGATGTTAAAATCTATTAGAAAAACTACCCACATAGCAACAAAAGCATCAATTAATTTTATAGTAGCTGCATGACAATTGACAAATGAAGTTTTGTAAAAGGGAATAAGGCAAGCTAGCTCGGAAGCTGCAGGCCTTTATATCATCAAGATTCAAGACCTTGGAGGTGGAAAGAATTGCGTACCAGCAATAAAAGCATTAAGAGGGGCTGGGTATAGTGAAGGGTCAATCAAATTGGCAGATGGGTTACTTGTACCAGTTGCTACTGTGCCTGTGGTGGTGGTCGTTGTTGCCGTCACTGCTGTGATAAGATTCAGTTGCTGCGAATGCGAGCCCTCAGCTGCAGCGGTGTAACGATTTTCAGGGCCTTGATCGTAGAGAATTCCTTTGAAGACATGGCCTCCGATATGAACAGCCGTTTGATAAGCAAACTCTTCATCTGGATCGTCAATGGCGCTTACTCGTACACAACGAAAGACCGCTGGTGAGCTCAATTCAGATGGGAACTGACTCACTTCCAACCCTAATCACAACACCAAAACAAAAAGAAAGAATAAAATCATAGCTAATAAGCTGAACAATTTAGGAAAGAAAGATTTGTAGGCACTGCTAATTTTTACCAACTTTTTTCGTCAGTTTTACTAGGAAACAGTACGAGGAAGAGAAATAATGGAGGTGGGTGGGGAAGGCAACTATGGAAGTAGACTTGCGCACACGCAAATGATACGATTTTGTTGTACAGAAAAAGCTTTTCTTTTAGAATTCTACAAGATCTCATAAAAATTGAACCCGAGATTTCTTTCAGTCATTTCAGTTTAGTTTGTTTGTATTGTATTGTATTGTAATATTGTACAGTAAAACAACATAGGGGGAAAAAGAGAAGTAGTGGTGGTGGTGAGTATGACACACGCACCTTGATTCTCTCTCTGCCTTTTTGGATTCTCTCGAAACTGTTGTTGCTGGTGGTGGTGGTGTTGTGAATCTTGTTGATTCAGCTGTTGTTGTTCTTGCTGTTGTTGATGTCTTTGCAAAGCTGCTAGCTGCTGCTGGCGCTCTCGCCTTTTAGCAGCAGGGACCCAAGTACTCTTGACGTGAGTTTGGCACTGAAACCCTCGGCTCTTACAACAAGTTCTGCATCTCATGTGAGGACAATCTTTCTTAGCTTGGTTACCACAATCTTGACAGTTCATTCCTCCTCCTCCTCCTCCTCCTCCACCAATTCCTTGCCTCATCACAAAACCACCCGATCTCGATGACTCATCAGAAGCTGCAGCAGCGTTGATGAAGTTTGATGATGATCTTCGACTAGGACCCACTCCAAACGACAGATAATTGCTCATATTTTCTTGTTGCTGGTGATAATATTGCGGCCATAATTCAAACCCTTTGGTGCTATTGTAGATCTCTTCGTTTGCTGATGATCTGTACAAATAAAGATTCTCTTCTTTCTCTTCTTCTTCTTCTTGTTTGCTTCTTGCTTCTTCTCTTCCTCCTAAGTAGAACCACCCTGCCATTTCTTGCACCTCAATTTAGACCAAAAATCCATAGCAGCATGAACTTAGTACTTATATCAATTACGGTGATCACTTCAGTACAACTACTACTGTGGATAGCTAGCTAACTGTGAATTATTTTCTGGGTTTGAATTATGGGGTTATGTGGCCAGGTTTTTAAAGTTTTTTCTTTTTTTTTCCCCCTTGGTGATCTTGGTCTGGTTCTGCAGCTTTTGAGGAAAAAATAAATCGAGTGTTGAGACCGTGAGAGTATTTATTTTTAGGGCAAAATAGTAAAAGGAAGATGGTTGGTTGCTTTGATTGACTTAGCTCTTTCAATTTTCTTTCGTTGTTCGAAGCAATAATGACACAGAATTAGAGCTCTGCAAAGCCGCCATGGCAACTGCACCGTTCACTCTGCTACACAATCCTCATTTAAGACAAAAGCCAACCCCCCCTTTTTTCTCTCTCTCACTTGCAACTGTTTTAAGTTTTATTGTGTTTTTAATAAAAGGCAAAGAAAAATTAAAATCTGTACTTATTGATAGGAAAATTTTCTTTGGGCACTTCTCCACAGTTCTCTTGCAGTTTCAATGAATCTAATCGGTAATCACACATAACACTATGATCTTTGCATGATCATCCAACGGTTCAAATTCTTCCACGTATCACGGCTTCAGCTTTTTGTCATTCGTCCTTTGCACCGGAAAACCCGCTGGTACTTTTTCTGACCCCTTCCTGTAATTAAGATTATTGATTTGATTTTTTTTTACTCTCATTTTTAATTTACGAAGCAATCTATTAAAAGAAAAAATTAAAAAGACAAATTATAACCTCACGTTTGTCTCCCATTCCTCAGTATCACAGACGCCCTCCCCACGTGACACGTAATATATAATTTTTTTGAACCAATTTTTTGATAATGGAAATGCCTGTCATGAAGCATCAATAAGGCTAGCTTTTCTCGTTATCGCGTGTTTTCCACTGACACATAATCATCTTATAAGTTTCCAAAGAATTTTTTTCTTTTTTTTAATTGTAAATCGAGTTTTTCGGAGTTCTCGAGTGTTTTCTTCTAATCTGTCTTTAGCCTGTAATGCGATAAAAAGAATATTTAATTTTGCTCGTCAATGCCTCGTATCTTTTGTCACAGTTCTCTGTAATCATTTTTATATTGACTCTCAAGTCCCCTCTCATATTACATGATCGAGATTCATTTCTTCTTAATAATTATTTACGAAATACGACCCCCTTCATCAGAATTTTTAAAAATCTCTTATTATAACAGTGTACGAATAAAATTTAATTTTTTAAATTATTAATTGACACTTAAGTTATTTATTCAATACATATTAATGTTATAATTTTTTGTTTATTTTATTCTAATTAAATATTAACATTGTCTCTTAAGTGCTAATGTGTTATATTACTTTATTGAGATTCATTACCTCTTATTTATAAGAAATATTTATTAAGAAAACATATAAGTATTATTGACCATTTTTTGAAAAGTTACAATGAATATTCTAAATTTTAACTTAAATTTAAAGTAAATTAAAATATGTTATTTCACCATTCACTTTAAAGGTACCACGTCATTTTACATGAAATTTTAAAATAAAAATTGAAAATAGTTAATGTTACCCTTTTTAAAAAATATTTGTAGGAAAGCTAATTAAAAGTCTTTATAACTTTTTTTGAAATCCTTTGGTCGTGATAACACATTTTACTAGCTAAATCAATTGATAAATATAAGATGTGATATTAATTATTTTTTGAGCTAGTAGATTGGCTAATGATCTATATCAGACATCTCTTGACTAAACACATAAATCCATAACTATAACTTGAATACTTGTCACTATTTTGAATACTTAAAACTCTGATGGTGCTTAAGTCTAAGATTCTAATTGTCTGAATTTGAATCAAAGTTGTATAATTATTTTAAAGTGGTATATAATTATATTTATAATTCAATCTAAATTTTAGACTTCAGGCTTGAGCATGCATGACTCCTTAAAACTAACCATAGAAAGGCAAATGGGGAATATGTGTATATTTATCTTAATAAAGCTAAACAAAATCAAAATCTTCACCGGTTTTTTTTTAAAAAGAAAATTTGGGAGCACTTTTCATTTCCTTTTCCTAGAATATCTAAATGGTGTCCTAACAATATTGTTTATTGAAACAATTAAAGTAATGATAAATTTTTTTATTCCAGCATATACATCATAATAAATAAAATTTTCAAAAGATAAAATTGGGTCAACACCTTTGATGTTACATCATCAATTACTAAGCTAATTAAGTAAGCAATGAAAGGAACCGCAAAGCCCCCTCGAGCGGTGTTCGTATCACCGACTTTGAAGCTTTGCATAATGAAAAGCTTTAAAAAGTTGCTAAAAACAACTAATGTGGAGATTTTTGAGTTGATTGAACTTAAAACCGTGACCTCACAGACGCTCTTCGGTTTTCACATTTATTATAAATTTTTCCTTCGTGATTTGACTATCAGATTTTTCCATGCCTCACACGCTTTGATTTAAGACTAACTACAACCAATTATAAATTTCATAATCCTGATTTGATGTTACTAATGGCCCTTCTATTTTTAGTGGCCTCACATTCTCTTGTACAATTACTATTCTTAATTGAATTTTTTCGTTTCAATCACCAGTTGATTGAGGACTAAAACCGAGCATGCACGAGAAATTCAAAATCGTTGAATATCTTTGCCACTGTTGCTCCTTTTTTTCATTTTTTTTAACAACTATTGTCCGTTTACTTTTAATTTAATAATCACCCATTTTCTTCGTGCCATTATTATATGTTCATTTATAATTGTAAGTTGTAACACAACTTTGAATAAATGTTTGAATTCATCTTTCTAGTAATAATAATAATAATAATTGTTTCATAATATAATTTATAACAGATTGAGATTAATTTTTTTATGTAAATTAAATTTCTGCAGTCATAATTAATATATATTGGTTGATGCATTTAGGAAAAAATTATAAATTACTGGATTTCAATGATTATGAAAGCTGTGCATTAGGGCTCGACTCCATAAAATTATCCCTTACTAGTAGGAAAATGACTTTCTCAAATGTAGCTAGCCTCATAGCGAAGCAAAAGAAGAAACACAAAGGAACCTCTTTTATCAAACAATCACGTGAAACCGATTAAATTAGTGGGTAGTAATAATTGGAGTTAAACAATTCAATTCGATTAAATTATACGAGTACGGACTCCGGCAGCCTCTATCCCGCCGTACCAAAGCCGGCTAATTGAAAGTTATATTATAGAATAATGATGATAATAATACAAAGAAACTATATGTTAAGTACCCCAATTTCAGTGACATAATTGTGTCTTTAACGTTAAATGCTACTTGTGATTAGGCAATTAGGGGCCCGAGGCAGCAGAGCCTTCTTTTTAATTTTCGTTGCGGTTGACTCTTGCTTCTTTGTCTCTAATCGATTGGCTTAATTTGTTTATTGCTAGCGGACATGGAGCTCCTAAATTTGATGAATTGGGCTTCACATTATTTGTTCTATATTGGTAAGCCGAAGTTATCCTTTTTGTGGATATTAATAAAGGTGTCGATCTTCTTCCGAGGTACGATAGTGAGTCGTATTGGCAATTTATATAAAAGTTAAATGAGAAATAATGAAGTGTAACGATTACCGTTGCAGGTGATGTTATTTATGTGATGTCTTGTAAACAATTATATTAAAATAGTAAATTAATTAAATAGTATTTTTTATATGTGTGTGTGATAGCAACTCCAAACACTTAGACATCACAAAATGAATGCTACGAGTAGGAGTAATACTATACATTCTAATATATATTCATTGATTGGTTATGAAGAATAATACAATTGATTCATTTAAATTTTATAAAGAATTATTAACCAATAAATATGACATAAGAGATTGAATTTGAGATTAAAAAACAAAAATTTTGATTTTAAAAATGAGTTTTAAATTCAAGGGAGAACAAAAATAAGATTATTAAGTAGCTCTAATGGTAACTCTAAATACCAATGAGCTTAACTCTAGATACCAATGAGTCTTTGATCTAGTGAGAGAATTTTTGTATTTAGAATAATAAGTGTAAGGGTTTGAGCCTCCATAAAAATATTTATGGGGCTTATTTATAATCTTTCCTTAATTATTAAATAATTGAGTGGAGTCAGTCTATCTCTTATAAAATGTGAATAGAGTAGACAATTCTTGAATATTCGAGAGGGTTTAAAAAATTTATGGAGTCAGTCTATCTCTTATAAAATGTGAATAGAATAGATAATTCTCGAATATTCGAGAGGGTTTAAAAAATTTAAACAGTATTTTTTCATTCATCCTATAAAAAAAATTTTAATTATAAAAATTATGTGTAAATATTAATTATAACATCTGTATTAAAAAAAATAACACTAAATGAGGATGCCATTCCTCAAATTTAGTGAAAGTCGGAAGCAGAATTTTAATGAGGGTCTGTCATTAAGCAAAGTAAAAATTAATTGCTTAGGATTAAAATTTTGGGTACGTAAAGAGAGAGAGAGAGAGAGAGAGAGAGAATTGGGTGGTGAATGATGATTTGTGAGAGTCCCAATAATTGTGCGTCACTGTCTTTTCTTTCACTCTCGAGCCCTGTGCTTCGCTTTCTCCTGGTTGACTCACCCTGTCCCCGCCGATTATTATTACTACTAATACTACTCAATTTTCATTCAACATGTTTCTCGGTGCAACTCGCTCCTCAAAATTGAGTCAAATTCACATGGATTGGTGCCCCCTCAATCAAAAATATTTGGTACTGTTACTGCTACCGGCTAAATAATATTATTTGATTTGACAATAATGATAATACGTGCAAGTTGTTTCACAAGACTGCTGCCAAGATCTTTGAATATTATTCTCTTAAAAAGAAGATTTAAAAAAAGGAAAAAAAAACCTCATTATTGTATACTCTATCAAGACGAAAACCTCCTCATGTTCTTTTCCAATGAGCGTCGAGTGCATGCCCTAAAAGAAGAAAATGGGAAGCAATTTGATCTTCAAAGCCCATTGCAATTGAAACTTTTCTTATCTTCTCGTCATTCGTCAAATTGCCACTCTAGCATATGATTATTATTGTATGAGTATTAGTCCGTAACCCTAAGTCATCATGCAGATAAGTTAATCACAGTGCCATCGGTTTGAAATCACATCCGGTCTGAGAATGTAAACATACGAAAGTACATAATCCTTTCTTCTTACAAGGGAGGGTGGAACTTTGTTCGGGCATAGGGTTTGAAATCACTAGACCAATTTCTTTTCTTTTCTTTTCCCCTTTTTAATTTAAAAAAAAAAAGAAACAAAGATACGGGTTTTCAAATTACATTTTAGCACCTGAAATTTTGTATTTTTTTTATTATAACTTGCTTAAAGTTGTTGTTTCTTTATTAAGGCACCGTCGAACCAAATCCGACAAAAAAGCAGCAGGCATACATCCTAGAAATAAATAGAGCGTTTACTTTAAAAGCGAACAGCCCTTTTAAGAGAAGCCTTTACTGTACCAGAATCAGATATATGAATTAATTAATTAATAATAATAATAATAATAATAATAATAGGCGTAAATAATCCTGTCCAAAACCAAACCAAGCGATTTCAATACGGATACGAGGATGATACGACACACGTGTCGCGTACAGATACGAATCCGGTGTTTGGTAGCAAAGACGGTGTGGGGGGCGGGAGGGGGGGTTGGCGATGGCGATGGCGATGGCGATGGCACGGGCGATTTTATATATAGGGGTGGGGTCCAGTTTCGAAGGTAGTGTGGGGTCACACTCACACTGGGGCTCGCATGTGCTGGACATGATGAGAATTTAGTTTTTATTATTGATAGACTGAAATGATAGAGCGTAGGTTCCCCTTTACGAATATTATTGGTGCATTGGCCGTTACATGACATAATTGTCTCACGAAAGGCAACAGTACAGAGGTTACAGCGCTCCCTATCACGTGCCTACCACTACTTTAGCGTTTAGAGCTTAGGACACACCCAAGCTAAGAATATTGAACTAAAAGCAGCAAGTTATTTCCTTAATTTTTACTTTATACAATTGATTCGTTCAATTTCGAAATCCTGACCCAATTTCAAGGGAAGCTCGACTAAGGGGGACCCAAGGCTAGGAGCCAAAAGGGTGACAATGGCTGCAGTCAAATGTCTCGGCGCCAAATCTGATCGTGTATGTAGTCAATCAGGCGAGCAGTCTCCGGAACTTGTACAGCGAACGCCGCAGACGGGACCATCGGGCTCACCGGATCGACGAATGAGCGTGCCCGGAGCTGGATCGCCTTGATCTTGAAGATGTGCCGAGAAAGATCTGTCATCTCTGTGGCGTTTTAGTGTTTTACTGTGCAACCCTCGCACATTTTTCACTTCCTTGATTGTATGATAATGGAATAAATAACCATCGTTATTAAAAGATTTGATGCCCACCAATTGGCCCAACTTGATCCGAAAACTTTCATTTCTACTAAGTGGGCCTTCCATCCAAATAAATTTAACAGCCCAATAAAAATAGCCAAGCATTAGTTACAACACGTTATTCGTACGCGTTAATAAAAATAATTATTGCACGTACCCCTTGAAATATATATATATATATTCGTGTTTTTCATGTATCTAAATTTTTTTAAAATTTAATACGTGTTTGAGTGCATTTGAAATTGATGTTAGATAGTAGTACTAAAATATTTGATAAATATTAACTGATGTAATTTGAAATTTATATTAACGTGATTTTTCACTTATATAATAAAAAATTTATTATATATTTAATAATTTTATCAAAATTATTATTTAAAATTTATATTTACTATATATTATTAATTTTATTTCATAATTATAATTTTTTTTATAACGATTATACCTTAAAAATTATAACACCTCAATTCCAAATAAAACTTTTATTTCTTTATCTCACTCTCACTTCCCTTGCCTGCAATTAAAATCTACAGAATTATTTTTATAACCATGAAAGCGTGCATAAACTTAATCTTGCATATAAACAAATATATCAAAGCGTAATCCCATAATTAATCATGATGGGACTCCAAGGAATATCCCAACCCCAAAATCGAACTTGTACTTAATTGACGACACCCCAGTCCCACCCCCCATCAGAACCCACTGCCGCGTAGCCTTTCAATTAATTGGCACCTTAATTAATTAACTGTACCAGTTGATGCTGCGTCCTACAACCAATTTACGACATGTGGTGCTTCAAGTGTTAGATTTGTTGTTAATTTGTCACACACACATTTCTTAGTCGGGATTCGGTTCAAGTACTGTCAGATTTGTTTGTTAATTTGCATTTTCTTATTTCTTCATTAGTAATATTACGTAAACACTTAAATTTTGAATAAATTATTTTATATAAATTAATCAACATAATATGATTAGTAAAATAAAAATATATAATTTTATTGTTCAACAATCTATATTATATCACATCATTTTTTTAAAATAAAAGTAATATTTATAATAATTTATGACTATTTCATTATTTTTTCTCCGTAACACTTATCTCTCACATTAATTTATAAATATAAGATTTTATTTAATTAAATAAAATTATTGAATTTTGATAGAACAGTTATTATCAATCATTTGATCTTAAACCAGTGACCACCTAACCACTCGGGCTGTAGCCTGAGTGGCCAGGGCTGCTGCCCTCCATCTTGGAGGGCAACAGTTGGAACCCCCACAAAAGTATTGTGCGGATATTTCTTTTTTCACTTAATTTGAATGAAGGCAGTCATGTTCCTTACCCATGAGTGAGGAGTGAACATTCCTCGAATATTTGTGATGGTTTAAATCTGGGCAGAGCTCTATTAGCACTGATGTCAGTTGGTTCCAGTAATAGTCTGATTTGTACATATCAGTTATAATCTCATGTAATATGAGTTGTAATCTGAGCAATAATATCATGTAATAAAAAAAAAAACCAGTGACCACCTCCACTTTATTTCTAAGACAGTAGTATATTGGGGGACATTTGAGCTACAAAGCTTCGGATATTATCTTCTATTAGCAAAATATTACCTAATATATTGCTATCATGGGCAAGGTATATGCCATTGTCTTAGAAAGTAATGTTACACCGCCCAACTAATATCCCAATCAATTATCATCTCATCTAACGTCACATTCACTAATTGGATGGTCCAATCAAGCAAAAAGTAATTTTATTAGTGATAAAATTCATATTCCAATAAGTAAATGTCACTTAAGGATTGGAATGAAATCATGAAAAGTTTGAGACATTAATTTGGAGGTACAATTATTGTATAATAAATTCAAAACTTGAAATATTTTTTGCATGCCCAAAAACAGAAACATATATAAATCACCTAAGAAACAAATAGACATTTCAACAGTCGACATATCCAACCTTTTGAATTATGTCGCATTATATCTTCATTATTACTCAAATTAGATACATAAGGAGATCAGTGGATTACAAAATAAAAAAAAAAAACCTCAAATGGAAAACAAGTGGTTAGCTTACGACAATAACATAAGCAACCCATGATGTGGGAAACAACTAAGAGCTGGGTTGTTTTTCATGATTACAAATGTACCAAAAGAGAAATGGGAATAATTAATAAATGTAGCACAATGACGGGCGAAACGCGGGGTAATGAGTTTTAGAGTCAGAGGAACGCTACTACTGCTACTAGAAGGAATTTAAGCTAAATTGATATGAAGAAGATTGTCAAAATCAAAATGGTTAGGTAATTCATTTGGATGACTTTTTTTATTTTGAATACGGACGGATGGCTAGGGCTTTCATTAGTTGCACATCGGACAGGACATATCATATATGTATATGAATTGAATGTCAAAATCAAAGGTTCAGCGCTGTGACAAAAATACAAACTGATATAAATTTGGCAAAATCTTTGAAAGTCGGTGACTGAATCGTTAACATATATAAAAAGTCAAGGATTACGAAACAAGTTTTCGTCTGAATTGGCCTAAACATGAGGGAATTAAAATCCAAATCTATAGGGTAAGTAAATTAAATGTAATACAGTTGTCAAATCTCGAAGTTGGAAAAATCTCCAAAACAGTGACCAAGCCGGCAGCAAATAGCATCCAATTGAAGTCGAAGCTACAAACACTCGAAGCAACAAAACAGGTGTCGGGGCCCCTTAGCTTCAACGTCCGTTGTTGATTAGTTGTCATTTGTTACCCCTTAGTTAATTTCCTGTAGCAGTTGTTTACACATTCTGTAAATTCTGTGACGAAACTGTAGCCAGAGACTGGACCACCATGCTCATCATGTAAGCCAAGAAATGGTTCTGGCCTCTTACTGTGGAAAGCATTGGACCTTTGCTTCATTGCTAGCTCTTGAATCTTTGATAGTTTAGTATTATGGCGTGTTACTAAAGGATAATTGGAATTAGTTGAAATTGGAATAGAAAAGAATCAAAATGGGTTGGAATGTGAATGAGAAATGAAAATCAAAATACAGTTTACTACCTCTCTTGAATAATTACTATTCCTCTCGATTTACGATCCTCAAGGATTTTCTTAAAGTGATTGATGATAATTTTTCAATGTCTAATGATCCAAGATCCTAATAAACTCTCTACAGAGATGAAAATAAGATAAATTAACAAATCAACACAAAATTATTCTCTAGGGAGGAGGTTGAATTTTGCTTCTTTACTTTATACTCTGTGTTTTGTTTCTTCAATTGTGAAATACCTCTCTTTATGTTTGCATTATGGTTTCGCAAAAATTGCAAGTATTAAAAGCCTTAAATTCTTTCCAAATTAAAGTTTCTTTTCTCTTATAATTTATATGAATAAATATGATATTCTTACTTTACTTGTCTCCTAGGAAATATTTAGAGCATTTAATAAACTTCATGTTTGAACCAACTTCTTACACTAAATAGATCTTATGCACCAATTATTAAATCTCATCATCAATTGACTTGCTAAATTAGGCATCTAATAAATTAGGAAACATATATTCCTAATAAATTAGAATCTCACTAAATTAGAGAATTAATAAATTAATTCATATTACAAGATATGCAATAAATAAAATTTCAATTTAACTAGACTTCCAATAAGATGCCAACTCTATAAATAATGGACTTAACAGGAATGAACTGGGCTGCCATTAATACGTTTACTTTGTAATGGAATGAGAATGAATTGTTTTGTTATTTAAACGCCATTAATTAATTGTTGTTATTTATAATAATAATAATAATAATAATAATAATAATAATAATAATAATAGACCTTTTCCACATAAAAAGTGAATCTTTTGTTACAATAGAAGCAGAAGCGATGTGGATTATTCAAGAATCGAAGTCGATTTGCTTTATAAAAAGAAGATATCAATGAACTTCTATGAAATGGTTTCACAGGATTCAGCCAATTATCTTGATCATGGGATATCATTGAGAAATAGGAATCCGTGTTATCAAAAGATTTCCTGCGATTTTTTCTAGTATGGAATGAGTCAATCATCCACTTCGGTATCTTATTGAACAAAAATGGTGATATTCTTCCTCCATTGATCAAGAATTTCGATTTTTGGGAAGTATTATGATCATCCAATAAGAAGGGTTTCAATTTTTTCAAATATTATTATTATTATTATATTGTTACTAATAATTATTGTCAACAACAACAACATTATTAATAACAATATATGCGACAAAAATAATGAAAATATTATCATTGTTATATTTATGTTAATAAAATGAAAAATCATCATCATCATCATAACAACAAAATAAACAATCACCGACAAGCGACGACAACAGCTCTTCATCAAGGTACAATTTTTAGATATTGCCTAACTTAATCTTGAGGTTAGTCTTAAGTTTTTAATTTTGAGTCTGATATAAGCCTGTACTTACACCCCAGCGACATTGTATTATTGATTATTGTTAGTCCTTTGAATGAAAGGTACACTATTCTTATCAAGGAAAAAAAAAATTCATTTGACTGAATGTTGGAAGTTGCAATCTTCAATTCATTCTGGCCCCATGTGAGATTAAGATTGAATCCATATCTCTTATAGAAAATTTTGCTGACTAATCTACCCGACAATCATAATTTTAACATTCTATTTAAATTAAATACATATTTACAAACGTCATGTCATATATCGATAATAATATTTGTGTTAAATCATCAATCATAAATACAGAATATTTAACGAGAAAGGTTGGCAGCATCTTTGGTTGGACTCTGACTCCATGCTTGTCGTGCAACTGTTTCGAAATTCATCCTTGCAGCCTCCTTAAACCATTAATTAGAATCCTTTTTCGTGTTTCTTGTACATATGGTGAGGCCAATAGTGTTGCATATTGTATTTTCAGTTTAGATGTGGAGTTTTTTTTTTCAGTTTACTTGGCTTTGGAAGCGGAGTCGCTGTTTTTCTAATAATGGTAATGAATTTCTTAATTATTATTTTCATTTGTTTTCTTTATATATATTTTTCATCTTTGCTATTTTATATTTTTTTCATCTTTGTTTTTCTTTTTTGGCTTTGCTATAATAGTTTCACGGCTATTTTTAAGGAATAAGGTTTCTTATATCTCCTAATTTGGTGCTTTTGATCTTGCTTAATAAAATTCTCGCTTAGTCGAGGTTATTAAAAAAAATTCACAATATTTTAACACATTATAGATAAATGATTAAATCATAATAAATTTTGTATAACGTTTTTAAAATATCAAGAGGTACGGGAAAAAAAAGAGAAAGTAAATAATATAAAGATAGGAATACTTTTGATATTAAATGAGGATTGTGTATAAATTAATACAATTTTATGGGGGTGTACTACATGAAAAGTGGGGCATAACTAAGGTTTTGGTTTAACAAGGTTTATATATAATAAAGAAATTAAAATTTGAAGAGGTTAATTAAAATCAAATCATGTACGCTTGAACAGACGAACAATTAAATGAAAATATCACTGCCTTAACATAAGATCGAAAATTCTGTACTATCAGCAGAATTTTCATTTCAGTAAATACAACTATGTGGTTGACAATTAATAAATAAAAAATGAATCCAGACCATGCCGGGGGGTAAAAAAAAAAAACATGCATCATAAGATTGCTCAAAAATCAAAATTCGTACAAGCTGAAATCATGAAATGCGCCTAATAATCCAAGCTCCAGCTAGAGATTACACGTACGTCAATAAATAAATATAATACTGCATGCCCAGAAAACATCCATGCACACACAGTATTATATTGAAGCATTTCCCTTGTCTCCACTCTCACCTATCTTTCTCTATAAATTTACATAATTATAACCGAGAAAACCCAAACACACCAAAGCAATTTCTCGTAGTATACGACACCAGGATCAAAGAATCCCACCACTGATCATGGCAAAGTTAACCCCGGGATCACAATCCCAAATCGAACTCACGATCGTCCCAACACCCACCATCAGAACAATTGCCACAAAAAATACTCAACACAGCCTCCCAATCGTCGTTGCGCGGCCAATCAAGGAGTCACTAAGATCAATCTTATCCAGATTCCATGCTGGCTATTTTAGAATAAGCTTGTCACTAGGTGGCCAAGCTTTATTATGGAAGACATTAATTGAACCAATTGATGTTGATGATACGGACATTGTACGTCATGTGCTTCGCATGTTCCACCCCACGGCTTTTCTCGCGCTTTGGTTTTTGGCTCTTGTTACTCTCATTTTACTTTCTTTTCTTTACATCTTAAGGTGCTTATTTTTCACTAAGATGGTAAAAGTAGAGTTCTTGAACCATGTAGGAGTTAATTATCTATTTGCTCCCTGGATTTCATGGCTGCTTTTGCTTCAATCAGCACCATTCGTCGCTCCGAAAGAAGTATCATACCTAGTCCTATGGTGGATTTTCGCGGTTCCAGTGGTGGCACTTGATGTGAAGATTTATGGTCAGTGGTTCACGAAAGGAAAGAAATTTTTATCGACGGTGGCGAATCCAACAAGTCAGATATCAGTTATTGGGAACCTGGTCGGCGCACAAGCAGCGGCTAACATGGGGTGGAAAGAGTGCGCTGTTTGCTTGTTTTCTCTAGGGATGGTGCATTATTTGGTGCTTTTTGTGACTCTTTATCAGCGTTTATCAGGTGGCAATCGGCTGCCGGCTATGCTGAGGCCTGTTTTCTTCTTGTTCTTTGCAGCACCGAGCGTGGCCAGCTTAGCGTGGGCTTCAGTAGCCGGTGCTTTTGATACAGCCTCAAAGATGCTTTTCTTCCTTTCTCTTTTCTTCTTCACTTCACTGGTAATTTTATTATTAATCGAAAAATTGTGTATTAATTAACTAAGGAATTAGAACTTTTAAATATTAGGTCTATCTGCACGTAATTTAAATTATTAAAATAAAAATTGGAATTTAAAGACTCAATTAGAACAACTTTATTCGATTTGGTATCAGTTTCATCCACTATTAAAATACACATATAAGATGGCCATGGTAAATGAACGAACCTTTTAAATTGCGGGTAGTGACAAAATACACACGTAGTTATATATATATATATATATATATGTATTACTGATTATGAAATCAATAAGTCTAATTGCTTCCAAGTATGTACAGGTTTGTAGACCAGCACTATTCAAGAGATCAATGAGAAGATTCAACGTCGCGTGGTGGGCTTATTCGTTTCCTCTCACAGTGCTCGCTCTTGCTTCAACTGAATATGCGCAAGAAGTGAAAGGTGGCATTGCAAACGTCTTAATGCTTCTTCTCTCGGCTCTTTCTGCCTTGGTTGCTATTTGTTTGACGGTCTTCAGTTTGCTCAACCCTAAAATGCTTTTACCCGACAACGATCCAATTGCAAGTCTACATATCGACTCCCCTATTTCTTAATTAGTTCCCTCATTCTAAGTAATTAATAGAGTGGTCATTAGGGTTTCTAATTAAATTAAGAGAATATGTTAATAATAAATTTTGAGTGGTTCCACCAATTAATGTACTTGTTGGATTAAATTGTGAAAGAGAAATTTTTAATTAATTCTATTGTACATTTGTACTGGTGCATTATCTGTAAGTTCACATCAATTTGTACTTTTTTTTTTTTTTTACGATCTGGCAAGTGTGGATCGAGTGTTTACTGGAGAAGACTTATGTAGCCAGGATTTTGTAATTTGGTTCAATTGTGATAGGCATTCTGAAGCTTCAAGGACTGTTTACATTACAACAACATCTCTTCGGGACTGGCTTTGCTGATTGCAACATTGATATGCATCCATCGCTTTAACTGACGAAACAATAAAATCTTGTAAATATATTGTATAGAATGAACTGGAGAGAATTTAAAATTACACTAGTACGTTATAAGTAACTGAATAAATAATATCAGAGAGTAAGTGTTGGAATATGATTCGAATTCTTAATAAGACAATATATCGTTTTTACAACGTTATATTATTATCATTCTTATTATTAATTAAACGGGCTTGTGTGGGGGCATAAAACATTATATATTTTCGTGTTCGGTGCTTTTGGTTGTTTGTATTCTCATATCTTCTTGGTTCTAATTGGGGACTTCTCTCTCATTTTTTTAATACCTAAATGATCCTTCAATTCCGTTGTCACCCATGTGAGCTTCAAATACAAATTTCTTTGTTTTCATTCAACAAATTTTAGCATTTGATTTAATTGGCACCCATCTTATTCATTCATAAATATAAAATTTTATCCAAACATCTTAATTTTTGTTTGGTGATGTAATATTTACTATATATTATTTGATTTAAATTCAATCACTTGACCTACACCGATTAGAAAGACAATGATATATTCTCGAACATTGATTTTAGCTAGGTACGTAGTTTCTGATGTTATCTTTTATTAACCAAATATTACCTATATTTATGGTTGCCATAAGCAATGAAGTTAGAGATAAACTAAAAAATTAAAAAAAAAAAATTGAATGCACTAAATTTTATTTGCATTGAAATTTGTGTTTTTTTTTTTTATCTTATCTCTTACCTTATTAAAGTTATGGATCCCTAATTATGGTATATAGTGTTAGAATTTCATGTAGTGTCTCATGATGTGGATTTAAAAAGATGTATATCTGCAATCACTTAATTCATTAAATGAAAAATAACGACCTAAGTGTGTTGCAAATTTAATAGCTAGATCAAAATTATGAGATAGTATTTAAGTGGCCTAACATTAATTTATTTTTAAAAATAAACATAAACAACAAGAATGACTAAAGAAGCGATTAAACACAATAATGTTGACGTGAAGAAAATAGGTAAATAGATCACAACATTGGATTACACAATATATATATCATAAGGAATAAACATAAACAATTACCAACAAGAATGATTCAAGGAGTGATTAAACACAATAATGTTGACATAAAGAAAGTAGGTAAATAGATCACAGTATTGAATTACACACAAAAAATTAAACAAGTTGTTAACTAGCTTTTGAACATAACGTAAGCTAGTCCATCATGTGGGAAACAACTAAGAGCTAGGTACGTACTTGATGATTATAAAATTAAGAAAAAGAAAATGGTGGTAACTAATAAATGTTTGAATTCGGAAAGAACAAACGCAGCACTATCAAATGAAGAGATAGATATCAGTATATCACAACAACGTGAAGATGATGGGCAAAACGCAGAGAATCGTTGAGTATCGAAGGAGAACCCAATTACTACAAGGAAACCTTTATTAAGCAGATATAAACAAAGCTTGTCATTAAATCAATTGGATTAGGTATTGAATACGGATGAGCCTGGGCGTTTATAATAATTAGATATCTATTTATTTGCCAGGACAAGACATTTCACGTGTTGACATCAGAGGTTGTCTGCTATGATAAAAATCAAGCTTAAGATTTGGTAAAATCTTGGAAAGTCAGAGAAGTGAATCGTTACCGTATACAACAAGTTAAGGCTTACAAATTCCGACAAGATGGCGACTTTTCGCTGTCCAAACGAGATTCTCTTGCCTTGCTAGTTGCAGTCAACACGTACCTTTCAAATTTCATTAGAAGAATCCTACAACTTGATATGGTCGTTTAAAATTTTCCGCTTAGTTTCTCTCGGTTATTTATTTCGTTCCTTTATTCTCAGTGAGAATATTAACCTACAAAGGTTGTAAATTCAATTAATGTACCAAAATACGGCATTCGTATGCAGTGACTGAATCGATATTTTAGTTAATTTGCCAAATGCGCAACATAAAAACAACAAACGAAATATCTGATGTTTAAGAAGAATGAAGGCTTAACAACGTTAACTTAAAACAAAACTTGTTCCAACCCCCAATTACTATAACAAAACTAGCTAAGTTCTCTGCTACTACTTTCACCTAGTACTGCCCTACAAAAGAACCAAAGGATATCTCATACCATAATTAAACAATGTCTTCTTTTACAAATCATACAAACAACTAGTTTCATGCGTGCTTGCCGTGAATGATTGATATATAAAGAATCAGTTCGCATACCTAAACGGCTAGCTTTCAGAAACCGAAGGAAATTGCCCTTTTGTTAGAAATGCAGGTCTTGATTAGATTGTGAACGATTTGAAATGAATAATTACTTCAAGACCTAACAATATATGTTAACTCTTCTTCAAATTTTGTACCAGCCTTCAACTTCCAAGGAACTCATAAATGGATTTGGATTTGAAAAGATTGATTCATTTAATAAGTGAGTGAATTCGATTCAATTCGTTAATTAAACAAATCGAATCTGGGTTTGAAAACATTGATTCGTTTATTCGTTTAAGATTCATTTAATAAATGGATTATAAACGAACCGAATAAAATCTATTCGTTTAAAATTTGTTTAATTAAATTACTTTTTTATTCTTTAATATCTATGAAAAATTTTACAATTTGAAGGTTAATCTAGTAATTAAATAATAATAAGATAATATATAAATAAGATGAAAAATTTTGTGGTTTGGATTATTTATTTAATTTTTGTAAACGAATTCATAATCAATTCAATTTGTTATGGATCTATTTATTATTAGGATAAACGAATAATAAATGAATTTGGTTTCGATTCGATTAGTTTATTAATTCTATTAAATGAATTAAACGAATCAAATCCAAATCCTGAGATTTCAATTCGTTTAATAAACGAATCGAATCCAAATCCACATAAATTTGACCCAATTTATTTAAGATTCAATTCGATAATTCATTTTGCCACCCATTTAGTTAGCTCCCAGATACTATGCTGTATCTTCAGCTATTAGCTTAATTTATGGCTCCACCGAAAAAACCTTTGAACATCTAGGAGCACATCAAAGCATGCAAAGACAGAAAGCAATGCATCTAGCCTTCTCTTACAAATTGTCATTATAGTTCTTCTCATTTTAGGTTAGCTGCAACGAAGACAAGACAAAACTTAGTTTGGTGGGTGTCACAACTCAGTTTAATAAAAGCTCATTCAACTAGGATCCAATGAATCATTGTTCTTGCTCTTAAAAAGTGTACTTTTTTTTCTACTTCTTTTAGTTTCCATTAATGATGTTTCCTTTCCCTTCAAATAAACAAACTAAAAAATTTAATTCTTCTACTAAACGCTGTCGTTTCCAGAGGGACTGATCAATAACGGGAAAACGGTGGTTCCTTAACGGAGAAGCACAACAACACAATTTGTTTCCCAAGGCCATGTTCAAGGTGTATCGATATTAGCAAAATATTACCACATTTTGTCATTCCATGATTCGCCTTTCACCATTATGCCAGTGCCCTTGCCATCTTAAGTATCAAAATATCAAATGCACTCTTTCTCTTATCTTCTTCCTAGCTTCTACTTTAGACAACAAGCAAAGCAAAGAATAAAGAAGCCACAAAACTTACTGAAAACAAAAGGCAGTAACCATTGCTGGTTGATGAATATGGCTAGAGGAAAGATCCAGATCAAGAGGATTGAGAACGCAACAAACAGACAGGTCACTTTCTCGAAGAGGCGAAATGGGCTTTTCAAGAAAGCTCAAGAACTCACCGTTCTCTGTGATGCTAAGGTTTCCATTATCATGTGTTCTAGCACTGGAAAGGTCCATGAATACTTTAGCTCCTCCACTACGTATGTTTCTCTTAAACCCCCCCCCCCCCTCTTCTTTTTTGGTGTTTGGGTAATATGATTATTCTTTTTACTGATTTTATTTGTTTTGGGATTTTATCTTGCAGAACAAAGCAGTTGCTTGATGAGTATCAGAGGAGATTAAAGATCGATCTTTGGAGTTCTCAATATGAGGTTTGTTTGTCAAATTCATAAACCCTTTGAAACCCTAACCATTGTAAATCTGGAAAGTCTTATTTGATAAAATAAAATCTTCCCAATGATTGTGCAGAAAATGCAAGAGAATCTGAAGAATCTGAAAGAAGTGAATATAAATCTGAAGAAGGAAATTAGGTAACCGGTGGAAAGGATAGATGCTGCTTGTGTTGGTTACTACTCTTTTTTTTTTGTTTGTGTTAAACATAATTACCATGATGATGCACGTTTATTAGTTAAATTGATTTATTGATGTCGAATTTCTTTATGTTTTTATTTATTGTTATTATTTTTTTTAAGGCAAAGGTTGGGTGAAAGTTTGAATGATCTGAGCTTGAAGAAATTGTCTGATCTTGAGCAAGATGTGGATAATTGCTTGAGGATTATCCGTGAACGCAAGGTTTTCATACTTTTACCTTTCCTTCCAGCAGTAGTAATGTGTCAAACCTCAAACAATTACTTTTACTAATCAAAGAAATTTTATCAGTTGAACCAATTAGCACCTACTTAAATCGTGAACCTGCTTTGTAAAATTTTCCAGTGTTGTGATTATTGTTGCAAACTTATTATAAATCGAACAGAGGGTTTTCTGGAAGAGTGTCAAATTTCTCAATAAAAAGAATTTGAGTGAAATTAAAGAGTACAGTTCAACTATATATAGTGCAAATTGACAATAATGCTTCATAATGAAGTCGAGATGAGACGATATGACCTTCTCCCAGAAAAAACGATTAGTAAATGACATTATATCTTACTTTCTTTGTGTATTTTGATTCACATCTAGGATTTGTTTATCTCGCTTTACATTGACCTGCCTTTCTAATCTAGCAATATATATGATCCCTAACAATCATCTCTTTTTTTTTTTTTTATGTTGTCCAATTATATATATTGAACAACAGCTTCGAGCGATCTCGGGTCAGATTGTTACCCACAAGAAAAAGGTATTTTTTATGTGTCTGATTATGCTTAAAACCTATGATTCTTCCCATTCTTTTATAGTATTATATATATTGTTGGAAATCTTCAGGTAAGAAGAGAGGAAGAGGAGAACAGAAAACTATGGAATGGATTTGTAAGTTTTAGCTCTTCACTTGTATATTTTCTTGATTTGACAAAAGCAACTATCCAGGATTGTGAAGATTAAAATCTTATGAAAAAGTATATGACTTTTGGTTTGATTCAGATCATTAATGCAAAAGAGGAAGATCAACACTATGAGTTAGTTGATAATGAAGGGCATTATGATTCTGTTGTCAGATTCCAGAATGGAGGTCCTGGCATATTTGCTTTACGCTTGCAGCCTAATCGAAGCCTTAAGTTCACAGTGGATGAGTATCCGCGAGTAGTATGTGGGAATTAGATGAACTGTTTGAAAGATAGTGTCATTTTCTTTTATCATCAATTTCCAAGGGTGATGTTCTAATTATACTGGTCTTGTGTTCTTAATTTATAGCCTTCCTTTTGAGACATGACAAGTTTTTTACTTTTGGATACTCCATGCCTAGCTAGCTAGAACTTCAAATATTTCATTTTAACATATTCCTCTGTTTGCCGTAGTACTCTTGCATTGATACGATGGATTGCTTCAAATCATGATGTACACAACACCACCTACTAAGGTCTAAGGTTCAGTTTGGTAGTGAAGTCTTTCTATCTTTTAAGTTATAAATATTGCGGAAAAAAATTATAATTTTGAAATAAAATTTAATAGAATGTAGTGAAAATAATTTTTAAATGATAATATGGACAAAATTAAAAAAATAATAAATTTTTAATCATGTAAATATAAAATTAAATCGACTTAATTTTTAAGGTATAAAAGTTAATATTTATCGAATACTTTAATATTATATCTTTTAAATTATAACTATTTAATCTCGAGAAGAAAATTACAAGGAGCTTTGAATTTATATTTTAAAATGTATAATAATTCACCAATTACTAATGAAGGAGAAAGAATGAACGCTGCCTCTCCCTATATTTAATTTTCTTCGTTGGGCCGGCTATCTTTGTACTTTTAGACGTCATTTTGTTCTTTCTGTCCGTCATCAATAATTCTAAGAATTCAGAAGGCGTGTGTGCACCAAACATACCAAATTCTTTAATGATTACCATTATTCCACTAGGGCAGCAAACATGCTTCCATGTCTTGATTTAACAGTTAAATTAACGCATGATATCCTTGTCAGCATCTTTGTCTGATACAATTGTTCTAAAAAATTAAATCATGTTAGCACACATTTCATGCCTTTATTTTCTAAATAATTCTTTTAGAAGCATGGTGATGGGATTAGGTAACATCATTACATCGGTGTTGCTCCTAGTCGAGCAATACAAAGAAGGAAAAAGAAATATAATTGGTTTTTTACCCCCCCCCCCCCCAAATTTCAATTCCCCACTTGTTGAAAATAGAAAAGAAATTAAAAAAAAGAGTTTCTCACTCTTTTTTATCAATCAATAATAAAAATTATAATGCATACATACTTTTCTCAAATCAATAAATAAATGCCTTAAACTTATAATATTTTTATGAAATGTATGAAGTTAATATAACATCTAATAACAAGAAAGACACATCAAGAGTACAGCAATTATAAAGGAATTTCTCGATAAAAAAATAAAATAAAATTTCAATACGGCGAGATGGTTTTTCTTCCCGTGTTTTGGGAGGGTAATCCAATCAAATGTTTCAATTTTGTAGGAAAACTATTTAGCACATAAATACATAGCATTATTCAACAATAAAGTAGTTGATTATTGCCCTAATTAATAAGTCAACGGTCGACTGCAAGTACACCGACCGCAGCAACAACCTGCGAGTGCGTCAACTCAATTCGAGCGAAAGACGAATCGCATTCGCACGTGCCCTAACCTGACGTTGATTTCACGGGAAAATTACTCGCACTGCAATCTCCGTTCAATCAAACGCCTTGTCAAGTGTCCCCGTTTCAAATCCCCTCACCCCCGTGTCCGAGCGTGCGTGTTAATTTCAAGTAAAATTGCAAATTCTTATTATTACTATTATTATTATTATTATTAAACAAAAATTAATAAAAAGATTACAATATTATATTTTAGGTATTTTACTTTTTTTTTTTTTCCTCTAAAGCCCAAAGGTTGTTTCTTGAATTGAATGTTGTTGTCCCACTCTCGCACAGAAACAAAAACAAAAACAGGCGCTCTTTAAACAGAGAGACACAGTAGAAACAAGGAGGGTATTTAAAGATGGGCGCTTTAGCTCCCGTCTCTCCTTGGCTACCAGAAGATGACCTTTTGTTAAAGAACTCCATTGAGGTTACTCTTTTTTCTTTTCTGGTTATTTCTTTATTGCACATTATTTTTGTTCTCTTTTGTTTTAATTTCATTTTGGGGACCGTTGGAAAGAGTTGGTTTCTTTTGTGGTGTGGTTTTGGGTTGCTTTTGCTGCTGTTTAATTGTATGCCTTTTGTGCTTCGCTTATCCGTTTGATATCTTGTATGGGTTTTGGAATTCTCGGTTTCTTGTATTGAAGTGAAGCGGGTGCATTTATTATTCTTGGTCTATAAAAGTGTGTTTCTGCATTTTGGTGCTTTTTATTTGCTTTATGCCGTGATTTCCGATTAAAAGATTTTTCTCATTTAGGCATACAATCAAAGAATTTAACTAATTTGTTGGGCTTTGCTAACACACGCGTGCTGTTACATTTTTGTTGGTGTTAGAAGGTTACCATTGTGAAGCGAAGAACCTTTTAATGTTCTTCACTCTTGTATGGTTTCATTGCAGTTGTAACTGCCACATATTTAGAGCATCGTTGTTGTCAGGATAATCAGGAAACAGTATTAGGAACAAGTTTTGTTTTGGGGTACATCAGAGTGTCAATTTGGGAAATTCAGTTGGTCTAGTTTGTTGACAGTGGATTGCCTCCATAAACTTCTATTTCTATTGGTGCAAGCCATGTGGCAGAAACAGAAATATTTTAAGTTTTTGGTTTGTTGAAACATAAGTTATGACTTATAACCTATGAGCCCAAATATGGTAGTCACATTTTGAGATCCCTAATCCAAGGATGTTGAAGACAATAGGTGGCTAATGTTTAGTACCAATATCTTAAGGCCTTTTTAAATCAGACACTGCATAAATTGTATACGACAGCTTTTAGAAAATAAAGACATTGTTTATTTTTCCTCTCTGTTATAACTTCTCAACTCTCGGTGCTTTCTGAGTGTAAGGTTTATTGGTTCTGGATGTTAGGTTATTTTAGTTTTTCATCAATTTTTTTGGAGATCTTTGACAAGCTATTCTTTAGGATAAAAAAAAATTATGATGAGAAGCTTTGGGACCTACTAATAGCAGTGTATTTGTGTGATGTGTTGATACCCTTATTGATTATTCAGTTTAAATGGTGACATTCAAGGAAAGGTAGCGAGAGATAAGTGGATGTGTACTGTACTTTGTGTTGTTTCATTGGACAGTTGTGTGATGTGAACTGTAGTAATTGGGGTTTATGAACATGATGTCCTGTTGTTCTTTTCTCAATTGTGAACGCAACAAGCCATATAATCATGTTTTATCTGCATGCTTTGATTTGAAGAGCTCTCAGAAGATTCAGTTGGAACCTTGTCTCGAGCTCTCGAGGTTTTAAAAGTTCAGTAGTTGACTTGGGAGGCATTTGATCAAAGAGTGAAAATTATGTCAAAAGAGCTTTTGTATCTCTCCAGAATGCAGATGCCTCATAACCAGCTCTTTCATTCTTTTTTTCAATTAAAAAGATCTCTTCTATAGTTCAAGTTTGTGATGCATTTCTGACAGTTTAGATTCTCCCTCTTATCTGTTTAAATAGTAATATTTTAAAAAGACTGGTTAAAGCCTTGAAAATAGCAGTAAAAGGGTTTCAATTTATTCTTGATTTGTTATATTTGTTTTTCTTCCTATGAAGGTATAAATAAGAAACAGTGAATCGTTGTATATCGAGTATTTAATATGCAAATATTTTGGATGTTACTGCTTGAATTTATTTCTTCTTCTTCTGTTTGCAGAATGGTGCTTCATTGGAATCACTTGCTAAAGGTGCAGTGCTGTTTTCTCAAAAATTCAGCGTCCGTGAACTGCAAGATAGGTGGCATTCTCTCCTTTATGATCCAGTTGTTTCTGCAGGGGCTTCTTTTCGCATGTTTGAGTATGAGCGTTCTGCTCTTACTCTTCCAAAAGTATTCAGTAGAGCTGGAAATTCAAAAGAATTCAAACTTTCTTCTGGGAAGAGAAAAGCTGAAAGTGTCCGTAGTTGTTATTATGCGTTGCGTAAGAGAATTCATAATGAGCCATTTAATTCTATAGACCTGAGCTTTCTCAATGCTCCTGGCAATGGAAATTTCTATGGAAACGGAGATGAGCCTCCATCTAGAAACTGTACATTGGGAGATCCAATGGCAAATCATTTCGGACTTCAAGACTCAAATTTGGATGTTATGCATCGTAAATTTCCTGATATTCCTATGGATGATGATGCATCTTGTAGGGATGGTCCTACACTCCATAGCTTTCACGGGGGATTTGATCACCCTGGTGAAGAAGATTTTTCAACGCTGCAGGGTGAAATGCATGAAGAAATTCCTCATATATTTGAAGAAAATCAGTCTTTTAGAGGTAATGGCGCTAGGGTTGTGGAATTGGGTCTACCAGGACAAGTACCCAACCTGTTTGAAGCAGATCATATGGAGGCAAATTCCCTATCTACATATGGTCAAACAAATAATGATGCAGGAAACATTTGCACTCTTGAAGGGAACCAAGTCTTTCGTTCACCAATTCCGGACTGTGGTGCACCATTTCAGGACTTGGAATTCTCATCTCCACTTCCTGAGATGCCTATATGGACAACGGTTGAGGATTCTTCATCACCAACTATTACTGTTGACGATAGTTTTAGAGAAAAAGATTTGCACTCTGGGGATAATTATGCACTTCCAGATGACAGTGGTGCCAAAGACAAAAGTGCACCGGGATATGACTTTGTAAATGGAAATTCCAAGTTGAAGATGCAGATGTCATGTGATGAATTGAAAAATGAAGCTTCCAACACAGAAGGTTATCTGGAAGAATTATCCAACTCCCTTTTGAATTTTACAAACGATGAAGAGTTCCTCTTCATGGACGTTGATGGAAAAGAAATGATTGATAAGTCTTATTATGATGGCCTGTCACTTTTGTTGAATTCCCCAAATGAAGCGAAACATGATCATTTGCCCAGTCCAGAGCCAGAGACATCAGTAACTCCAGATTACCTAGCAAATGCATCTGCTGCATGTCCTGTTGAGTCTGTTGAGAATGTTCAATTGCCATCAACTACAACTGTTTCGGACCCTCAATTTCCTGAGCAGAATGATGGTATTATGATTTGCACATTGAACACTGAAGATCCAGAAATTCCATGCAATGATGATGTTTTCCTACCTAATAATTTGCTGCCATCGTCAGTTTCCATTGCTAAACGACAGAATTTTAAAGATGCTGGAAATCCATTTTCTAGCTCTGTTAAGGATTTCTCAGGCAACCAAAAAATTAGTGATCAAGTCCTGATGCAGGGAGGATCAACTCAAATGGTGGGATCACAGGTGATACCAGGAAGCCATAAACACCATCCAGTTGGTGATTCCGGGGTTAAATTTGAGTTACGCAGTTGTAACTCCTCACAGTTGGCTGGTGGAACCTCATGTCGTGGTTCCGTTCAGAATAATTCAATGAATACTAGCAAAGACAGTCTCCAATGTGCAAGACTGAAACAAGAGAATAAGGAAATTGCAATGGTGAAGGATCTTGGTCATACGTTGACTGATTCTTCTCTGAAGAAACCAAATTTTGTCTCTAATGGATGCAAAAGTCATGAGAGGAATACCAATGGCGTTAAACAGGAGTTGGATTATCCAGCAATAACCCAAGAATCTCATGCTTTAAATGTAGAAGTAGGATCCCTGCATATCCCTGATGCAGAACCAGTTATGAATCCTTCAACGACAGAGCCAGAAGATCCATCTGTTGAGAGTGATGATGATGATGTACCTTATTTTTCTGATATTGAGGCAATGGTAAATCTGAAATATAACTTTTGTGATTCCGTCATAGTTATTTTATTTCTTTAGCTGATTCATTTGTTTCGGCTTCTTGACTCTTTTAATCAATTTAATTTATAATTTTTATTTTAAAACCAGATTCTTGATATGGATTTGGATCCAGATGATCAGGATATATATGAGCAGGAAGGTAATACTGTCTACTCTGTTTTGATTTAAAAGTTCCCAAGTAATATTTTATTCCTCTGTGCAGTCTCGAAATATCAGCATGAGGACACTAGGAGGGCAATCATCAGGCTGGAACAGGGTGCTCATTCTTATATGCAGAGAGCAATTTTATCTCATGGAGCATTTGCCATTTTTTATGGTCGCCATTCAAAGCATTATATTAAAAAACCTGAGGTATCTAAAAGCTTCTGGATCTCTTTACTTATTTTTATTGGCTACAACTGGCTTATCCTTGGTTTTTCTCTGTTTGCAGTGATGCCTTTTAAACTATAATTTGTTATCATGTTTCTGTTATTTTTCCAATCCATTAGGTTACCCTATAAGTATATAAAACAATCATTCAATGTCTATTAGTGATATGCTTGATTGGGAGAGGCTATTCCTTCGAAAGACCTATTTGCTGGCCATGACTTATTCTGGAATGGACACCTTTAAAATCGCAGTGGCCTCGTATAGATTATTTCAATCATTCTGTAAAATGGGCATTGTTAATTGAATGCTTTTATAAAACTGGTGTTTTCTAAACCCCTAACCAATTCCAATGCAAGTGTTGGCGTTCAATTTTGAAAGTTAACAGAGGTTCAATTTCATTCCAGTCAAGCATCAATATGTGATTTTTTTAAAAAAAAAAAAGGCGCAATTTTTTTTTTTTGAAATTTGGTATTTTGAATGTGTAGGTTTTACTTGGTAGAGCTACAGAGGATGTTCTTGTTGACATTGACTTAGGAAGAGAGGGACGGACTAATAAAATATCTCGACGGCAGGTGAGATTTGCCCCTTTTCAATTCTTAAATGTATGTGCATTTATAAATTCAACAAAGCCAAGGACCTTGGGGAGGAAGTCCCAAAACAGGTGTTAGTGCTGTTATTAATAAGTATCAACTAGCACTGTGTGTTTTACCTGCTTGTATTTAATGATTTTTCTGCATGTTCAACAGTAGAAACACATTTTCGGTTTTATCTTGGAACAGGTTTATAATGTATTTGTTAAATCCTTGTTTATTAAAATAGGCCATGATAAACATGGATGAGGCTGGATCTTTCCATCTGAAAAATCTGGGCAAGTGCCCAATCTTGGTAAATAACAAGGAAGTACCTCCTAGACAGAGTCAGGGCCTTGGTTCCAGTTGCTTAATCGAGGTTTGTTCAAATAAACTCGTCAATTACAAATTATCTAAATTCCTTTAATGCTTTAATGCTGCCTTGAGCTCCCTGAGTTTGTTTCTGGAATCTAGTTCTGTTCTATTACATTTCTTCCTTGATTGACTGTCTGCAACTGGTGAATTTTCAGATAAGGGGGTTGGCATTCATATTTGAGACAAACCAAACTTGTGTTAAGCAGTATCTGGATAGCATCATGAAAGAAAACCGACCTCACGAGCACCAAATTTGAATTATGGCAGAAATGTCATGACTTGGAGTGCAGTCAGAAGGTGCTTTTTTTTTTCCTTTTTTTTTCCTCGCTGCACTTTCTGGGTGCCTTTTGTAAGTGATTGGAATCTGCTGTAGCATGTGTTTATTTCTATTTCTTTTAGATAAAAGCAGTCTAGGATTTGTTATTTCATAGAACATTTTCTTCCTTGTGAAGTTTCAGTGGTATGTATAGTGTAATACCGGCAATGATTCCATTGTCAGTCCAACAGGAAACTAGTCATCTGTGTTGTCATATTTTTGGACAATAGCGATGAAGCACATGAGATGCTGTATTCTGGTTCTGGACTTTGAAATCATACTATTCAAGAGCTTGAAATTGTTAAAATAATTGAAACGCGGCTTCAAAAACTGGAATTTGCTGGGAAATAGTTTGAAGTTTGACAGGAGAGCCACTTCTATCCAATCCAAAGTAAACAATTCGATGTTGAATGATATGAGCTTCGAAGGCCGGTGTTTTGATGGCAACGGTTGCGAAAGCAACTGATGGTCCCAGGCCCAAATCTCAAACTCAACTTGAGTCGATGCCCAGCATCAGCCTGAAAGGCGAAGTCGTTGAACAAGAAGTGAATGTTTCTGTACCACTCCTTGTTGATAAGTGTAAATTATTTGGTATGTAAGAATTAAAAAAGTAACTCTCCCTGACTATCACAGTCCTTTAAATCCTCGCAAAATCTCCCTTCATAAAAATCTTCAAACAGATCCAAAAGTGGACAGGAAAGAAATCTCAATTGAAGGCAAAAATGTCAACACTCAAGCAGACAACATTTCTCCTTACATTTTCTACTTGCGATATCTGCATTATCAAAGCTTTTCTTCGGCACTGTATATTCAAGAACCAAGTCAGGTGACATAAAAGTACTCGAAGATCTGAAAAATGCGCTAAACCCTTAGACCGTAGCTCCTGGATCCTGCTTAAGCTCATGGGATTTCTCGGTTGATCCATGCGACCACCTCTTCAGCGACCGGTTCACATATGGATTCAGATGCGACAGAATCGTCTCCGGCTCAGCCCGAGTCACCGAAATAACTCTCGACCCCGTCGGTTATCCAGGCTCACTTATCTCCTCAAAATGGAACCTACCTCACTTACCAACTAGACATTTCTGACAGCTCTTTCTCAGGCTCTGTTCCTGACTCCCTTTCCAAGCTAGTTCGACGTAAACGACTCGCCCTCTCCGGAAATTCTTTCAAAGGTTTAATACATGCTTCTGTCGGTTCCACTCTCAGCTCGAAGAACTTTATCTCGACAACAACGACTTTCAGGGACCAGTACCATCAACTTTCAATGATCTGATCAGCTTAGAGACTTGAAGTACGGCAAAATAGCACCTCCAGTGAGTTTCCTTACCTGGGTTCTCTCAAAAGCTTAAGTTTTCTTGATGCAAGTGATAATAACATCACTGGAAAAATCCCACCTACATTCCCGACTTCTCTCGTGGAGCTATCAGTTAGAAACAATAACTTGGTAGGAAATGTCCCAGAGAATTTCGGAGACATGGAGTTTTTACAAGTGCTTGAGCTGAGTCACAACAAATTATCCGGAACTATATTCTCAGTTCTCTTTGATCACCCTTCATTACAACAACTCACTCTCTCTTACAACAATTTCACGCCCTTAGAAGTACTGGCTAATATGGGCTTAACAAGTAAGTTAATAGCTCTTGAATTGAGTTACAACGAGCTTGGAGGTTTCTTACCGGCTTACCTGGCATCAATGCCGAACCTGTCAGCTCTTTCTCTGGAGCATAACAAGTTTATTGGAATGATGCCGACACAGTTTGCTTTGAAAGTGGCTGCTCCTGGGGCTAATACACGTCGTTTGAGAGACTATTGTGGGGCGGTAATTATTTGTTTGGACCGATATCGGGTCATTTGATGGGAATGAAACCGGGTTTTGCTAATGTCAGTTTGGTCGATAATTGTTTGTATATGTGCCCTGAAATGTTCTTCTTCTGTCAAGATGGGGATCAGAAATCTTTAATTGATTGTAAAAGCGCTTTGGGGCCTGTAATTCCATTAAGAAGTCAAATGAATTGACCACCCATTTTTGTTTATAATATCTTCTAGAAAGGGTTTTGTTTCTTTCCAGGGCTCTAAAGTTTTGTTTGATATTGGGATTTAACATCAAAGTGTTTTTTTTTATAAATATTAATAATTGTGATTTAAAAATTAAATTAATTTAATCTATTATTTATATGATAAAAATTTTATATCTTCATTATTTTTGTTAAATTTATTATTTCAAAATTATATTTACAGTACATTATTAATTTTTATTTTATAATTATAATTTTTAAATTACGATACCAAACAGTCTTAAATTTAATTTACCACTAATCCCCGATAATTCTATATTCTATATCCAAGATTCAAGAAGTTGATTCTTTTGATTTTGATCAACAATGATAATGAGAGAGAATAGAATGGGTAAAAAATTCACTGTAATAAGTAAAAACTAGACAATTTTCTTTTTACAGGCCCAAGGCCAGGCAAGTGGAAACAGACCAACAGAGCAGCGGCAAGTGACAAAGAATCGATTTTTATGATACTCTTTGCCGTTCCCCGTTCAGTTTAGTGGGGTCATATTTGGATGATAGGATTAAATATGAGATTGATTAATTGTAAAATTAAATATTTATCTTATTTTTAGTAAGTTTAATTGAATTAGATTAGAGTATCTCCAAAAGGTTTTATAAATTTTATTTTTTAAATATTTATTTGTTTACCTATATGGTAAATAAAATAATAAAAAAATATATTATTTTTCAAAAGACTCTTCAAATAAAAATGAGTTAATATTATTTTAATTAAATAACTATTTTTAAAGAAAAAGTCAATAGTAATTAAAACACATATCTCTTTCTCCAACAAAAAATAATAAAATATAAATTGAAGAGAAATAAAATAATTCTTTAAATTTAAAGAGAGATTATTATTTCTTATTTGAAAAATTTTAATCGGAATGTCTTTTGGAATCTTAAATACTGATGTGGTTCTTCAAATAAGTAATAAAATTTTATTTGAAAATTTTCTTGGTGATGCTCTTAAGGGGGGCTAAATTTAAATTTAATCATAAAATAATGAGATTAGTAATGCTAATTTATACATGAGTTTAGATGGGATAAGATTTAAAGAAAAAAAAATTATCCATTTATGAGACTTTTATTTATATCATTTTTTATTTACACTGAATATTAATTAATTAATTTTGATTTATGATTTACTTCAAATTCATTTTTATTTATTATCTGTGATCTAATTAAATTGGTACTTTTACTTTGACTAACCCTTGAGATTAAATTTTTTAATTCCTTGTATATTTAATAATTTATCAATAAAATCAACCATTTAATAAGTTATGGCATTATTGGATTGTACCGAATTTAATAATCAGTAATATACTATTAAAAATAATCATGAAAATTAATAATATCATTAATTAATTGATTTTATATAATATTTGAAAAAATTAGTTAAATATTTAGATTGTTTTATGTGTTTTTATTTGATTATTATATTATGACTACCAAATAACTTATTTAAAATATATTTAATTTTCTTATTAATTATTATTTAAATTTATTTTAATTATTTATAAAATTTCATGAATAATTGATATTTATATTTAATTATCAACTTAAAATACTATTTAATATTATCTAAATATAATTTAACATAGTTTAATACGGTACTATACTAAATATAAAATTATTTAATATAATTCAGCTTAATACGATCTACTTTAATGCAGTCCAATTTTGATAATTAGTTCAATTCAATCATACGTGCTAAATGTAACTCTAGAGAAATAGCCGATTTATGAGTGTGGCTCCACTGAGATTTTCCCTCTTAATTCTTTTATGAACAACATGCTCCAAGTCCCATGATTCATGTAATTAATGTATTAATAAGAAATCGTTTTGTAAATACTTTAACCTGAAGTTCATGAACTAGAATTTAAGAAGTTTGGTTAAATAAATTAGAACCCAATTAATATGAAATAAAAACGATGCTTAGTCAGAGTTGCGTTTGAAAAAGAAAGTTGCCCAGTCATCACTGCACAGTGCACTGCCTCCAAAATCCAAATCCAGTGCATGCGCAATTCTCTAATTGCGCCTGCACAGGCATTTAAGAAGCGCAAAATGCATGTTGGCCATCGATTAGGAAATTCTAGTTTCTGATTTTCCATTTTGCAGATCTACAGATGCTGATGACGTTCCTCAACTGATTCTTCAAATTACAGCTGTTTGGGGTATTTCAGCGAGACCCGAACGAACGAGCAGGATTGGACGAGCAGAAAGCTAGGAGTAAGGCTCGCTGGGACAAAGATGAACAGAATACACACGCAACCACCTACCACCGCAGTCAGGAGGATACACGCAACTACCCATCATCACAGTCATGGTGATACACACAATCACCTACTACCGCAGCAATCGAGGTACACGCAACCACCTGCCACAGCAGTGATGAGAACACACGCAACCGCCTGTCACGGGGAAGAGGAAGGATCCTCGGAGGCCTATAAAAAGGCATCCCGCGAAGGTAAAAAGGTTGGACTTTTTATGATTCAAAGGGACTAGAAAAACAGAGAACTGAGAACTGATAAAAAACCCAAGGCCAAGAGATTCACGGCCAATCTTTTCCCAAATAAAAACCTTCTTATCTGACTGGAGCATCGGAGGGTTTACGCCGGGAAAACACCCGGTGCACTCTGACTTGTTCTGTGAGTGCAGGAAACCCATAAAAGCAACTGGGCGAGGAGAAGTTCTGGTCGACATAAAGTTGAACGAAAAGGAAGCTTGGTCTCAGAAGAGCACGACCAGAATTCTGCATCAAACAACTGCCATAATATAGATTATAAACGGCCATGGGATCACTGAAAAGTCTAAACCATCGACCTTTTCTCAACTGCCTGCCCTAATCATCTCCAATATTGATTTTTTATTAAAGGATTCAGTAGCAGTTTCAGTTTCTACGCTAGCTTTGGAATTCCCAGCAATTACTCTTCCATGTGATGAGTTTTGTTTTTTCTTTTTTTTTTCAAAAATTTATGCCATGATCACACCCAAGTGTTACTGGTTCTGTACTGTGTCAGTCATTCCTTTCGGAAAAAAGAAAAAGAAAAAAAGTCAATGTTATATAATTTCAGCAGGGTGAAAATTTTAAGCTCAATGGGCCCAGCATCATTTGGGCTTCATTTGATTATACCAATGATAGCCTCTTCAAGTTGGGCTCCGTGCCTTTGTGTCTTGACAATGAAGGGGCAAGAGCCAATCCTAATTCTACGACAAGGTAATCTCTAATTCTTTATTTTTTAAAAAAGCGCAACAAATGGAATGAATTTGTTAATATTATGCTTTTTTTAGATTAATAATCTAGGAATGTCAAATTAGTGCTAACATTATATTTTTATTTTTATTTTGAACTGCAAGAGGCTGCAATTTAATACCCAGAAAATAGAAAATGTGACCACCTTGTTGTCATGCGTTCAGTTTACGAAAGAAGGTGGCTGCCAGTCGTTTCAAGTGCTACTGTTAAAATGAAATGACATTTGAAAGCCTGTGGTCCTCACAGACATTGATCGCCGGAGGTCGGTCCATCCATGCATTAAGAACAAACCAACCTTATTGGATGGATTGAACTTCTTTAAGATAGATCAGGTACAGGAAGAATATGGGTTGTCATTACAATGATGTTTAGAATCCATGTATCTGCTTGCTTGCTGTCAAAAAGACATCAATGTCCGTTTCATTAAAAAATAATACAAGAAGCAAAAGGCTTGGTGGGAGTTTTATCCTGTCTTTCTTTCAATTAAGTAAGTTGTTACCTTGTTTCTTTCGGCGTTGTACTGCTAAACCAAGAGCCAAGCTCAATGCCTGTAGGTACTGTAACCATTTACTAAAATGCGGAAATCCAGGCAAGATTTTCGTTCTGGGCCCTAGGTAAGGCAAAGAACAGTATAAAATTCAATAGCCAAACAGCTCTTGTGTTGAGACAGGCAAATAGGCAGGGTACGTGAGAACTAGAGCCAGTGTTGCCAAGTGGGAACCACGATCGTCGGCAGAAACCTCTTACTTCTGAGCAAGGATAAACCTTGTCCAGCCCATACAATGTTCAGTTCAATTGCTAGTAGGGTCTACTTACGGTACCACAGTAGTATTGTACCACTGTAGTATCCAACCGTTGGATTCAGTCTGATGATCACTATTAACTGAATCTAACGGCTCGATATCATAGTGATATAGTACCACTATAGTATCATAGACCTCCCCTTATTTTAATATTATTATTATTATTATCCAAGATAATGCTTTGGCAGCAGTAGCAGCTTTATTCTCCATATATTACAATATTATATATAGCAGTCTGTCAGTCCCAGTACCAGTCCCAGAAATTAAAATTGTGATCTCTTCTCTCCTTTCCTCCCCATACTCTGCCTCTGTCATCTGCTTAATTCAGTCAGAACTCATCCTCAATTTTCGAAACTTAACTAATTCCTCTCTACAGACTACAATATCGTCATCTCATGTCTTAATTTGTTTCACTTTTTTTTTTTTAAAAAAAAATGATAAACAATCAAATTATTTACCATATACTACCCTACATTTCAGATAAGTCTAAACCAAATTGGTGCTCTTTGAATGGGTATATCAGTAAAATATAATTATTTATGTTCTGATAGTTAAGAGTGCATCTCTCAAGAGTCAACATCACGCCACCAATTACAAAAATTGCAACTGTTATGTTGTTATGGGACAGATATGACAGGAATATCTGGGACCTGTCTATGGTACAGATTCTGTAACAAACATCTCCCGTCATCCCACCATCCGATTTTCTATTGTTTAGTTTCTCACTCCACATCCAACGGCTGATGCTGCAGTCTGTAGCTTACAGATTCTGTAAGCTAGTCAAGTCCGGAATATCTGATATTCCTGTACTATTTTCTGCTTCAGAAAAAAAAAAAGGGAAAAAAAACAACATGTAGCTGCTTGCACATACATTGGCATTTGTTAATTACTTCGCTGCGTGCGTGGTGGTGGGAAGTGGGAACAATGCCCTCTAATCACAGCTATATTCTTCTTCTTGTTCAAATTCCCGTTCGAGTGAATTGAATCGAATTGCATCCGAATCCAAAGCATCAGCTAAAAAATTATTCGAGTCTTATCATTATTTCACGATGATGCCGACTTATATTCGAAGCCATCTCGCGATCGATCTTCATCTTTCGAGACTCTCATAGCTTCAGTAATGACGTCATTATCTGATAAGCAAGGAAAAAGTATTGTTTGTCTCTTACTGTTAGCCAACGAATCCACTTGGCCCACCACGCTTCAGTGGATTGAATCCGGATTTATCTCTCTTATTTTTTTTAATGCTGAATTAGTTGCCAGCCTATTATTATTATTACTTATTAGGACCTGCCTATGGTACAGATTCTGTACCTATCATTTCCGGTCATCCCACCGCATTTTCTATGGTTTAATTTCTCACTCCACATCCAACCACATCCAACGGCTGATGCTGCAGTCTGTAGCTTACAGATTCTGTAAGCTAGACGAGTCCTACTTATTATTATCCATCAGAAGTCCAATTATTTTGACAATAATATATCATTAACGTGATTGGCGAGTGTCCAAAATGAACGTTCGCACCATTTTGGACACTGCCAGTGCGTTAAGGGCCCACTGCCACCAGTATTTGTTCCCCAAAATTAAATTTGGGTGCAGCTTGCTTTGAGTATAACATATTAAAAATAATAAAAATGTTAGAAATTTTAATATGTAATTATTAATTTGAATGTTGATTTAAAGTGTCACTCATTTATTGAATAAATATTTTATATATTATCAAATTACTTAATTACTATTCAATCAATAAATATCATATCAGTTGAAACTTAAATTAAAATTTAGATGTTAAGATGACTTATATTACTTGTTAAAAGAAATATGTTGAGTAGAATCTTATAGTATTATTTCTTTTACTTATTATGTTGCTTTATTTTGAGGTAAAATAAGTCTATTAATTAATTATTTAGACGAGGAGTAGTCTTCCCAAAATTTTATGTTGATTATCTATGCGATATCTTATTTTCAATCCTCTTTAAAAGGTTAAAGTTTGAAACCAAATGGAGGGTATTGTGGGTGTTAGGTTTGAAATCTTTTTTTAGGGAAAAAATCAGTATCTTCCCTAGGTTTCATGCAATAACTTATTTCATTCTTACTTTTTAAATAATAGCCTGAAATATTATTCCGTTAACTCACTGTTAGTTCAATATCGTTTGTTGGTAATTCATTCAAAGTAAAAAAAGATTTTCTATCAAAGAGAAAATTAGAAAAATGAATAAAAATTGACATATAACTAAAAATGATTTTATCTTATCCCACTAAATAAGAAATACAAAAAAATTTGAATAATTTATATTTCAAGTGATTCCTTTTACACTTCTTTTCATTTTGGCGGTGTGAAAACCCTATAAACCTTATATGTAAGTACCAAAAATATCACAATTTTCTTATTCATATAAGTATACTCTCTAATTGCACTGTAAAATGACTGGAATTGAATTAAAGATAAAGAAGATATTCAGTAAATGCGAGCACATAAAAATTGGTGGCATTCTTGAGTTTTTCTTCTAATGATTTAAAGATATTGTGTTAATTATAGTTTGTTCTTTATGACAATTATTCAATGACTATATCAAACTATATTATTGTTAATTTCATTTAAGAAAAAGTTAATGAATTTTGTATTATTTAATTGTGTAAAAAATTATTTTAATATAATTTGTGTCACTTTAATAAAAAAATATGTTTTTTCCTCAATGAATTACTAGTTATCGGTTTTACATTACAGTGAGTTCATGGAATGATATTTTACACTATTGTTTGAAAAATATGAATAAAATAAATTATTACATTAAACTCTAGAAATGAAAAATGTTTTTTCTTCTTTTTTTTATTACCTTGAAAGGCTAGCTAATTCGTTTTCCAAAATGGACACTATTCTATTCTTATGTATAATGAAGCTAGCAATTGGGACTGCACATGGGAGGTCAATTCACTGATTGAACTCACCAATTTTGAGTAAAATATAGATATAAAAGAAGCTGCAAGAATCTGATATCTAAAAAAAAAATGTAGTAAATTAAGAAAAAGTTTTAAAAAAAATAGTAAACAGAAATAAATAAATAAAAGTAGAAACAGAACAACGTTTTTTGGTCAAATTTTTAATTGCAATTGGCTAACAACTGTACCTGAAAATAAGGACCTGGCTGCCCATTAGCGGACAGGACTCGCCATTCTAACATGAGGCTTTAACCTCTCACGGCAATCGAAACAACCCACACTCTTCCTTAGTCCTTACTTTTGTTTAATAATAAAGAATTGCTTGAATTTATAAGATGAACACTTTTAAAAGCGTCCCATGATCCCCATTTCCCCAATTCTACAGTAAGAAAGGTCTCAATTAGTCAATTACGATGGGAAAAAAAGGAAAAAATGGAGAGAAATCAGTGCTCCGTTGATATTTGCCCTTTCCAAGATATTTGCTTAAAGTTGATCGCCTTCAGTTTCCCCTTTTTCCCTGGAAATGTTAATCCATATCTCAGCCTCAGGCAATGAGACCAGCGTTCTCTCTTTCTTCTTCTTCTTCTTTAAAGTGTAAAACAAGTCTTTGATTACTATGTAATGGGTATTTATCACTAACTTACCTTGAGGTTTGTAGTATTATCACTTATTTTGTAAGCTTTGAAAGCTTCAGCGGACAGATACTTCTCTCCAGTTAGAACAATTACAGAATTATTGGAAATTTTAGGCCTTTGTACAATTTCAACGCCAAAAATGTACAATTTAAATTTAAAGTACAAAGATTCCCCTCAACCGAATATGGTGCAAAATGGTGTTTTATTTAATCTCATCTTAGGAAGGTTAGTTAATATGTTAGGCATTCGAGGTTCGAGCATTTAAATCTCAATTTGACCCCCAGTTAATATAACTTTTTTCATTAGATGGTAATTAAGTAATTTTATAAGTTATAAAATTCATCATTCAATAAATGAGTGATATATAATAATAAGAATCAAGTTAACATTGAAATGTTAAAATCTTTAATATTATTGTAGTGAAATAGTGAGGCATGCGAATGCTTATGTTGGGTTTTAATGATTTTTATCTAAAGGGTAAATAAATAATTTACATCATTCAACTAAATTTCAATGTTTCATGGCAATAAAACAAGTACAAATACTCCCCCAAACTACTGTTGTTGAATCGAATTCAGTAATTGTATATCATCATTTTTGCCTTCTATATCCATCTTGACCCTCGCACGCACACACTTTGATCACTGTTTTCAGACTCAAAGACATCCATTAAATACGTGAAAGTGATGCAGCAGAAGCAAGAATGAAAGAACGGCAATAGTGCAGTTACTAACCTAAGAAGAATGAAGGAACATGTGTGATTGTGATTCATGAATGCGGCAATTTCAACCCGATCGTGATTCACAATTGGACAAATGGCGGCTAATATGATAAACACAGTCACGAAGATGGTGAAGCACGATGATTTGGTTTGATGAAGAGAGAGGAAATGATTGGCTTGAACAGCTGCAAATTTGATGAAGATAAGTGATGAAAATAATAGCCTATGAACTGTAAACTAGGGCATTTGGAGTTTTTTTTCCCATATATATTAAAAATAATTTGAAAAATAATATTAAAATAAAGATATTTGGGTCTGGGTTCCAGATCTATATGTTCGCCCAAATTTGGATTTGGATTTGCATATGTCTAAGTCAATAAAATAACATCAAGATACCAAATTTAATTTATCTTAGTATGAGTTGAACTTAACCTAGATTTTTTAGATTTGTTTGAATTGAGGTCGGGTCTAGGTTATTTAGCCATCCTAGTTTGCATCTCTTGCTTGTAGTTGAGTTGGGCTTTCCCATTTTAGTTTGTATTAATTAGGGATAAAATCATTTTAGTACTCAATATTTTATGACATATCATTTTATTATTGAAAATTTTAAATAATTAACCTATGTAATGTTTTAATTTTTATTACTTTAGCACCAAAATATTAAAATTGATAGAATTTTTAACATAAATTACAATTAAAGTATATTTTATCCCCAAATTGTATAATGTAATTTAACCATTTAAATTAAAAAAATATTATAGGAATTATATATAAACAAATAAATATTTTATTAGTTGATTAATTTATATATCTAAACTAACTCATTTATAGAATTGTAAATATTATTCCTTGTGAAATTCATAAAATATTGAATATATTGAAATTTCTAAATTATCCCTGTGACATAAGATATTATTAATAGAGTTAACGATTTGGTAATAAAATGATAAAAATTGATACATTAAGTAGGAAAAAGTAATTATCAGAAAATTTTAGCAGCAAAAGTGATAAAACATAAAATGGTAAAATGAAAATATTTCAATGGGTGGTGATATTTCCACTCGACAAATCTATAAATCCACTCTACTTCTATGAAATAATTATAAAAAGTTCACATTATTTTAAAAAATTCTAAATAAATGAAGAATTAATCAATTAAATCTATCTTAAAATTTTAAATTATTTTGTGATATTTTAATATATTTTTTATTATATTTGACTACTGAGATTGCTTTAACCTAAATTTATAGTGATCATTTTACCCTTAAAAAGTAAAGTACCAAAAATTTGCTTTAACTTCAACATTGTTTTAATTTCATATAAAATTCATTGATTCTACATGGTCAATTATACTTTATTAGTATTATTATTAACCTTTAGTTAAACTAATATAATTTATTCGTAAGCCGATACTCATATGAATTATTAAGCTGCCAAATTTTTGTCATTTACATATAAAATATTAAAAATTATTATACTTCATTTAAAAAGTTAGATTATAAGTTACAAAATTAAGTACTTGAAGTATTATATGCAAGATCACATTTTTTTTTGGTAATTGGGTCACTTTATATCATAAAGATAAAATAATTAAATACAACTTGCATTAAAGCAATTTTAATAGTAAAAATATAAAAAAATCAAATAAGAAAAAAAATATAAGAATGATTTAATTGATTAATTATATAATTTTTTTTGTTAATTTGTGTTTATTAGAAATATTGTGACTTTATTATAAATACTTTTTAGAAGTAAAGTGAGTTTACACAAATAATAGGGGTGGAAATATTCCCACCCTATTTTAATTAATTAATAATTTTTGGTGTTATTATTATTATTGTTTAGTTGAGAGCTGGCTGATGGGGTGTCGAGAGTTTGACTTTCGCAAGACGATTTGTCCCCAACCCAAAATAACAATTTTAGAAAATTGACGTCCTAAGTTTACAACTAATGACATTAAAAATCCAATTGCATACGGCTAATAGATTTATGTTATTTAAAAAATAACATAAAATGGCTAATTGAAGAAACTCCCATAGGCCATATCAACGTGTCCCCTCTCCATACCTGCCGCCCAATTAAAAAAACATGAAAAATTTGGATCCGCCTCTCACCAGTGGCCACTTTCAATTGTTTATTTTATTCTTTCAACTATTTTTTTTTTTTCTTTCAAACGTTTTTATCATTTATAACCCCATCATCGCCTCTTTTTTTTCTTACAAAGCGGCGACTGCCACCGACTCTCTTACTTCTCTCTCCAATTGTAGTCTCTTTTCTTTCTCTCTTTCTGTACCAGATTAAGCTAATTGTTTATGTAGCAGTTAAATTGGAGGAGCATTTGAAGAAACAAATAGAACAACAAACAAGTTTAATTCGAAGAGCTTGATCAAGATCGATGAAGATCCAGTGCGACGTGTGCAACAAAAGCGAAGCGTCAGTGTTTTGCACCGCCGATGAAGCCGCTCTTTGCGACACGTGCGACCACCGTGTTCACCATGCCAACAAGCTCGCCTCTAAACATCATCGCTTCTCTCTTCTTCATCCTTCCTCTAAACATTTCCCCATCTGCGACGTCTGTCGGGTATTATTAATTCATGAATTATTTTAGTTCGATGAAAAAATATTAATAATTCAATCTGCTTTCTTTTTCTTTTTCTTTCATTTGATAATTATTAGTGCTACAAAGTTATTATAATAATTATTATTATTATAAATCTTTTTTTTTTTTCATCGTTTCAGGAGAGGCGGGCGTTTTTGTTTTGTCAGCAAGACAGAGCGATTCTCTGCAGGGACTGTGATATTCCGATTCACACAGCCAATGAACATACACAGAAGCATAATAGGTTTCTTCTAACGGGGGTTAAGCTTTCAGCTACTTCAACTCTTTACACGTCTTCTTTATCCAAGTCCAACCCCAACGGCTGTGATTCATCAGTTCCAGTTCCTGATGCCAATAAGTCGATCAAGAAAACTGTAGTCTCTGTTGCTCCAGTGAATTCAAACCCACCTTCTAATTCCGAGATCTCAACAAGTAGTGCTGTTACGAATAGTAATGGTGGGAATAGTGTTATTGCTGCTAATGAATGTGGCACTGTTTCGGCAAGCAGCATATCTGAGTACTTAGAAATGTTACCAGGCTGGCATGTAGAAGATCTTCTTGATTCTTCTTCAGATCCCTTTGGTTTTTGTAAGGTGCGTGTTTGCATTAATCCTTTCAATATCGTTGTTTATCCCATCTATAGATTAGATATTCAAACTATGTGGATTAAAATCTCGAATTCCTAATACCGCTTAACGAGGTCTTACCAGTTGAACTAATTGTTAGACATCATTTTTCTCATGTTGATTTGATTCAGGGTAATGATGGGACGTTGCCATTTTTGGATGCTGATCTTGACTGCAATTTGAGTTCTTTTTCATCAGAAAGATTGGGGATTTGGGTCCCTCAATCTCCATCCCCCGTTCAAACTTGTCTATATTCTTCACAATCACAAACAGCGGGACATATTAGTTTCAAGGACGCGAAGGAGTTAACCGGCGTGAAAGCCGTATCTAGCAACAGGAGATATACAGAAGATGTCTTTACAGTTCCGCAAATCAGCCCTCAACTAGCTGGCTTCAAGAGATCTGGGCCTAATATCTGGGAGGATTAATTAATTAAACGCATGCTTTTATCATGAACAAATTAAGCCTTGTGGCTTCTCTTTCACTTTCTTTCCTTTGATTGTCCTTTCAGTTTCTTGATCTAGTCTGGTTTTGTTTGTAGTGGTTGCGCTCTTAGTGGTCCAAATCCAACTGGGTTTTGTCTCCTTCGTTTTGTTTCATCTCCTTTCCTTTGTACTTGCGACAAGCACAGACATGAACCTCTTTGTAAATACTATTTGCCGAAGACCCTTTTATTTCTTGATCAATTTTGGCCTATTCCGCAGCATTTTCAATCAAATGTTGCATGAACTAGTGTGGGGGAGGGAAGTTTATGATTAATGGAGCTTTTTGAGCAAGTAATATTATTGGTAAGAGCACAAAAATAATTCCACTTCTGTCGGGGCGATTTATAGAATAATTGAGATTAGAGACTGTTAAAGAGGAGAATCGTGAATGATGAATGATAATGATGGTTATCGGATAAGGAACAAAAGGGAGACACATGTAAAAGAGACGGCCCGGTTTTGTCCTAACGCTAAACGTTTTTGGTGGGGACTATGCTAACAGAACACAACAGAAGCATCAACTTCATTTCAAGAATCAAAGAATCGAAAGCTAGTCTGGTCCGTTGTCTACTTGTTGCAGGATGGTGGCCATATGCTGTCTGTCAGTGTTTACTCCGAGGGTGAGTGCTCAACTGAGAGTCATCTGTGACTTTCTTCCACTGGTTGGTTGTCCCTGCTTAGCTTATACTATTGTTAGATGCTATATTTAGTTAGTTTGAATCCCAAGTCACTCATAATTTATTGTCACGTGCACGACATTGACTAAGTTTACCAACCCAATGAATAGATATTTATACCTCTTACAAAAGTCGAATTCCCAAAGCAATCGTTCCGAAGACAAGCCACAAACAAATATAAATTCACAACGAACCCGTCTTATGCGCCAAACATTTACAAGATAATTAAAATATTGACAGACATTAAATTCATAGTTAACGTCGAAGAAGGAAAGCCGGTTTGACTTGCCTGGTTCAGTGCGTTTTAAGAGAGTTAAGAGGATGATCATGCATGAATTTTAAGTAGCAATGCCACTAGCAAGTCTTTAGATTCATGACAAATTAACTTCGATCGTATCAAATTAATTTATGTTGAGGGTGTAGCTAAATTACAAGCAACGAATATCTGACATAAAAATTGCGCCTAATAATTCAAGGCATGCATCCAATTAAACAAAACTTGATTTATTAGGTACTAACTCTTTGTGACCCCTATGTTGATTATATTAATTTATAGACTAATCTCACCTGCTCCGTTTTTATCAGTTTTTATTGTGTGGATCTGCTCAACACGTTAAAACATTTTTAGATTTGCTCTCTTCATTGTGGGCACAACATTTTGAGGCCCAGTTGAGTTTTTGTTCGCTGAAATTAATTGGTTTGGGCCCCCATACCTCCAGCCCAGCTATTGCGTAATTCTTGACACGTAGAGCGATTGCGTAAACTGATAGCTGATTGTGTGCTAATTGCTGGAGTATACCCAGCACCATTTTTTTTTTTCAATTATTTATTCTTATGATAAAACCTCCCTTTTCATTTCTCTTCTTTCATATACAGCCTTTGTTGCTTTGTTCGTCCCGTCAAGTCACTTTTGCCGTCGTAAATGGCGCACAAGTATAACATTTTACATAAGAAATTCTTTGGCGACCAGCGTAACTGGCCATAAGATAGCACAGGGTGAGAATACGCCAAACTGTGAAATGAATTTTCATTCTTATTTCCGTCTATAAAACTACAAAACTAGGCAACTAGCTAGGATTTGTTTCCACTCAATCCTTTAAACAACATCAATCTATATTTATAAGAATTTTTTTTTAAAAACCCTTAATAGCAACACAATAACGACAGTAATAATTATGAAACTGTGCTGTACTATAATATTGATTGAAAGATAATACTAACTTTTTAGTTAACACTGTAACATGTTTTGCAATCTTTTTATCGCCCATGATATGAAATTTTTCGGTTAAAATATCAATACTCCGTATATGAGCACCAGACACACGGTGACACAGACCAAATCCAGCAAACTTATAGCATACCTATGGCAGCAAAACAAAATATTGTCCCACTTTATTTTTCTGCTAACAAGTGACACACCAAATCTAAAGAGAGGTATTTAAAGAAAAGAAAATCATGGCCGTCGACAATGAGCTTTGCACATGTATTGGCAATCATAGAAGCAAGGTCCCCCACAATGAAGAGGGCAATCCAATCTCATGCCTCTGCATCTTCCTCTATTCATGCACTGAGCGAACTCTCCTATCTTGTAGTCCTTTGTGTAAACTCTCTTTCTATGCACTTGCTTGTTAATGCCTCTTCCTCCGTTTGTATTGCCACTGCATCCCCATTTATAATAGCCACCACCCCCTCCTCCCCATCCCCATCCCCTACCTCCACCTCCTCCTCCTCCTCCACCTCCACCTCCACCACCTCCGCCGCCCCATCCCCATCCATAACCACCTCCACTTCCACCACCTCCACCTCCACCCCCATCACCTCCGCCTCCACCCCCTCCTCCTCCACCATTATATCCCTTCTTGCTGTTGTTGACAACTGCAGTGTTCGAGGTCTTGTTACCAACTTCTATGTTGTCATTTCCTTGAGGAAGAGGAAGATCTGCCAGCGCTAAAGAAGTGTCACTGCCTCGAGAAGGCGTGCCATTTACCATTTCATCAGCAGGTCTTAGCTCAGCAACTGCCACTGCTAGAAATAAGAGAACGCAGAAACTTCTCCTTGCTGTCTTCGACATGATCATTTGATTTGTCTACAGTCACAACTTCAAAGTTCGCGAACTGTTGACTTTCTCTTTATATAAAGCGATCACGTTGATGGATTATATGGGGTGCCATTGGTTGGCAGCTACAAGTGGGATCCACTACTACTTATTAAGAAACTCAGGACACAATTCTTGCTACGTTATGTTGCTCTCTTCTCAAAAGGTTCGTTAGAATAAGAATGAGATTCCTTAGACAACACATTTGTCCCCAGCTTGTATTGCAACGAACAACGAGCATGCAGGGATTCTCAAACCGTGGGGGCACCACCCAACAAGCAACCCACTTACATGGCATGCTAGCACCCACTCTCAGTTACTAGTTTTTATTAGTTAAAAAGACAACTTGACAATTGAAATGGAATTATGGGCACTTAGTTAACTCCAATTTCCTGTAATACTGATAAAAAAGGACCGATATAAACAGTATACTTGAGTTTGATCGATGCACGATCCTTTTGGCACTTGAAAGGAAAAGCCGTGCATTATTTTATTGAAATCACATTCGCCTAAATTAAAAATTGAAAGGCATTATATGATGTGATTATGATTCTATGTACCGAAAAAGACAGATGAGCCAACAATAGACAGTGGTCCAGTTTCTAGCTACCATTGGCATTTGGCATTTTGCGTCTCGTTACCAAATGCCCATAGCCGTTAAGCCAGCAAGTTCTGCACATTGCTTGACCTGGACGTTTGAGATTGAGTTCAGTGTGTATTCCAGACAATATTACGAGCAGAGAGAGCTGGTGGGGTCAGGGGTGTCACCTATTAATGCATTCCTTATACGGTACAGAAAAGTCTGTTGGCGCCATCATAGTTACAACTGTACAGTAAAATGAAAAAAATTTAGTGAACTTGTGGTGCCAAAGGATTCATGCTCAAGTTTTGAGCAAGTACCTCATACACGTTAAATTCTTTCCTTTCCCCGCTCATGTCCTGTCTAGGATTAACTGATCAATATATAAATAAAAGGAAGTTGGGAAGCCGAAATTAATTAATTAATGATCGAGCAGATGATGAGATTATTTTAGTACTTTGTTCTATATATGCAACCACCTAGGCGTTTGAACAAAAAGAGAATCCAACCCTTTCTCATCTTTCGAAGCTAGTACCAAACTACTAATTGATTAAATTATTATTAGTGAACTGCGTTGTGAGCAGCTCTCTCTCTCTGAAAGCAGATGTACGGCCCCACTTAGTATCGCTGCAATATTATGCCGGCATGTGACTTACAAGACGTGGCTGTAATTAGATGAGATTGATGGTGTCTGAATATAAATTATTTGGCGACTAGAGCCGATCTTCTGCTGAGAGCATAATGCCCATTTATCATACTTGATTAAAAAGAACCAATAAATAAAATAAGCTGATGTGAAATCGAAATTTCAATGTGCTGGTGAAATTAGGTTACCGAATTTTTATGCTCACAGGTGTTTAGATCGTGTGGTTCTAAAAACTGGGTAATGGCTCTCCAAATCAAGCTGTTCCAAAATTTCATTTGTCATCCAAAGGTAGGAAGAGTGGCTTTTTGTAAGTTCAGTAACATCCATCCGCAAATCCAGTTGAAATCAATCATCTGCATGAGACCTTTTGCAAATGAGAGGGAATTCAGCACTTACTATTAACCGGTTGAATTCCAGCCAATCCTTCAGAAAGTAAACTGGACATGCGAAACGATTAAGTCATGTACAGTAGAAGCAAAAAATATAGTTAAAATATGCTAGCTATTTGAGCTTACACATGCATAGTCGAGATAACAATAAAGATGGTCCTGCATGGGAGAAAAAATATTTTAGTTGTCATTTACCCGGCATTCAAGCTACCTTGAATTGTGAGTTTTGATTATATAAGGTTTTCTTAACCGCACACTTAACCTAATCCCTGACGAATGCATAAAAAGCTAAATTGCTTCTTGCCAAAGCATGGATAAACACAACATGCTTCTTGGTCTATAATATGATAGCAAAAGATTCACTTGCAGACGAGTCATACTTCGATTACCTCCAAGTCACCTACCTTGCACGGTAAGCAACTCCTAGCATCCAGTCATTAGTAGAATAAGCATTGACAAATCTCCCAGCTACCATCTACGAAACAATAGCAAGTCTTAGTCTATACCTCTTAAAGGACAAAAGTCGTGGGGGCAAATATACTAGGAATTAATCAAAGGCAAACGCCTTCCTTGCATCCTCCCATTTTTCATCTTTAATTGAAATTGGTCCTCCAAGAAGAATAACCATTTCAACAAATTCAGTGGCAGAAATAAAAAAGCAGTAATTGCAACAACCAATCAACCCAGCCAAGTGAAATATATAAACAAATGGCAATCATACCACTGTCTCCTGTTTCAGCCAGACATTTGAGGAAGTGCCTACAGCAGGAAGCCTATTAGAGTAACAGGTCTGCGCATGAGTGGAGGAGCTAAGGTATAACATACGAGGGAATAGTAATTACACAAAAATAAAATAAAATAAAATGAATGACTGCGGGATCATTTGCACCTATTTCCTTGTAATCCTTGTAATCCCTTTGTCAAAACTTCAGCAAGCAGTTCACTAGCTTTGTCAGATCTGAAATTGAAGAGAGAGGGAGATTGTAACACAAGCATTTCTTGCAACAGATAATTTAGAATTTAAACATGAACCATGATAAATGGTCTTAAAGAGAAAAACCTAAATCACCTTTGATATTGTATAAACAAAATTTTAGTGCATACTGTGATTTACAAACTAAAAGCACATAGCTAACCTAGCATGCTTAACATTAAATTTGAAAGCAATCTATATTTTAGAAACCTAACAAGGAGATAATAGTGTGATTGGAATGAAGATCTCATTCCGATATCTTTTAACCTTCTGTTGAGTTCATCAGGTAAGTAAAAAGAAAATCACGAAAATGCTATTTAAACTATCTTCTTAACTTAGAAGGTTTTCTACACCAATGAAATAAAAATGTACGAACCTGACAACTGCAACTGCCCATTTGCTGTCTATGAGATCAGATGCTGTAACCAGTGTTGCTGGCAGAGCAAATGCCGATACAAGTGTGCTTAATACAGTCACCATGGCACCTTTGCTTATCAACTTCACCAATTTCTGCAGCAAGCAAGATTGTCAAAAATGCTCAACTATGGTAATGGTGACAACAACTACAAGATTCATCAAAGTACTTGAAGTCAGCCAGTCTTCTATTGCTGTGCTCAGAGCAATCAATTTGTCAGAATCCCACCACAGGGCATACCTAAATATTTATTAAATTAATATCAGTTACTTTAATAGAAACAAATGAGATGCAGCTTGTAGCAAATGAAGAATTCCAGAAAACAGCCTCCCATTAGAAAGCTTTATTGATACCAGATTAATAGTAGATTGAAAAGGGCAAGGCACCACAAATGTAATATCAATTAATTATAGAGATAAAGGAAGTTCAAACTATATTCCATGCCAGAAATGACAGATGACATGTCTTGTGCTATAAGCATGTGTCCCCCTTTTTATTTCTGTGGCAGGGTTGGGTACGACAGAAGTGAAATCATGTATTTCTAACCTCTCCAAGTAATCCTTATAACCCTCCCAAGGCTGGACAAAATGTTCTTGCTCAAAGACAAGTCCAGAGATCATAATACCGACTGCTAAATGCTGGAAAGAAGATTAGACATGATCAAAAAGAAGATCATGAGATATTGTGAAGTGAGGCTACAATCAAAAGAGATCCTGGCAGTATAAAACTCACTCCTTGTTTGTGATTCTGTCCAATATCTTTTAACTCAAATTCGTCGATGCTCCTAATTCTTCTAGCCGTTTCGCTGCCTGCAAGGCTAGCTCCAGAGACGCAAAAAGAGCAAGTAAATAGCATCCACCTTATTCTATTTTCCCTTCCAATTTTAAATTAAAAAAAAAATACAAGCATTGACAATATAACTAATCTGACATGAAGTAAATGAGCATCCTCCTTCCTTATCTCTCTACCAGGGGTATCATCTGACATTTTCGTCACCATAAATCATCATATCTTCTTAAGCTAGTTCTAATCTGACATCCTCAGTTCATAGATTGATTCCTTGAAGTGCCGTGACCCCTAGAAGAATGTATGAAAAATGCCACAAGATTCAAAATCAACAGACCACAGCCTTTTTTCAAATGTACAAGATATCCATAAAATCAAACCTTCCAGTTTCAGCTATCCAGCTCCAATTTTTGACAGAGCACTCTGATATCCTTGTATTATTTAGTCTCAGAGTCCTTAGGACAACAGATATGAAAGTGCTATTCAGGGTGAATTGTATAGAAGTTATAGAAAGCATCTCCGCACATAAATTGAGTATAATTAAAAATGCTAGAAACGCAATACAGGGCTTGCCTACTGCAATACAGGGCTGCACTTAGGCAATTCAGCAAAGTGTTCAGGAAATCCCAACAACTTTGAAGATGAAGTCAGCAGTGTCACTTCTACAACGCAATACCTCCAAAGCAAGCGGCAACAGCAACTGAAACAGCAGCTGATCCCATTGCACTAGCGGCTGCAGCAAATCCACTCGCTCCAATTGCAGGGACAAGACTTCCCAAACCTAGGAGCTATAGCACCCAATCCCTGTGCAATTGCTGGGGCAGCTAATCCTGTTAAGAGTCATAAATAACTTCAACAAAAGCATATTATCACAAATTTCTATTGATAAAATATCTGGCCAACCATACAGAAGTATTACCGCCAGTAAATGCCATCACAGTTACTCCAGTTAGAGAAGCTGCACCAATGATACCTCCAAGCTTCCACATGGTCCAACCGCTTTCTGAATTTATTATTTCACCTTCCTTTTCAACTTGCTATTTGCCCTGTGTAGCCACTATGGAGCAAGCAGCTATTGTCTCTAGAGCTTCCAACAAAACAAAATATTCTTGAAGAAGATGTAAGGTATAACTTCAGAAGACAAATGGCAATTGCGAGAGGTCCTCATACAGTGCGGTAAACAAAATTATTTGAAAGCATCAGTGCTTTTTGCGTGCATTTGTAAAGCAAATGCCACCAAGCAGCTATACGAAATAAATATGACTAATAATTTCAGCAGAAAAACCATTTTTATCCATTTGATATTGAGCCATGTTAACAGCACTAGTAAAGCCACACGATGCCTGGCATCATAGCCCTTTTTTAGAGAACAATTCTTATCAGCATCAGTATTCTCAGCTAAACAAGCTGAAAGAAGCTCGTAAAGGACTGTTACTTTCTTATGGCACATCAGCAGTGTATCCCAAGCAGAGACTGATTTTGTCTTGACATAACAATATTTCTCATGGCATTCAATTTCATACTCATTATTTCCACAACCATCCACCGAAGAGATAGCAGAGCTTTCCATATTAAGCAGCACCATAGCATCAACAGATTTGGTGTTCATTCTTTCTGATGAAGTTCCATCACTTCCCTCTGAGAGTAATGTCGAGAACTGTGATAAAATAAATATCATACTCAACTGCAGAATGGTGCAGGCAAAGCATTTCAGAACCACATCAAATATGATCAACAAAAGATCATTTTCTAGACCATCTTAGGAGTAAATCAATAGGTAGAGAAACACCTTTCCTGCTCCACTACAATATCCCCTCTAACTTTAATATTAACATTAGACCTCAAATACTAGACTATTTGTTTAGGATAATAGTATCTCACTCTCACACACACTCACACAAATAGACAGTTTTACTTAAAAATATTCAAAAGTCCAATCATTCTACATCAAAGCAACACTCAGTAATAAAAAAGAATAAGTCATTATATCCCAACTGAACTCTATTCAACTGAAAGTCAGAAGCAACTGTAAGCAGACCTAGTTCGCTAACTGTTATGAAAGTTAGTCCCAAACTTTAGTAGTTGCTAAAGTTAATAATCACCAAATAAAAGCTCAGAAACAATAAGTTCCACTTTCTTTGCTAATCCAAATAATTCTAAAGGTTTATGCATACCGCTTTAACATGGTGACTGACTTGTGAAGAAACTCCAGTCAGTTTCCATAAGCTCATGCCTTGTTTGATCATCCAATCCTAAAAAACAGCTCAAAAGTCCAAAGCAATTAACAATAGCAATTTGTCTATTACAAAAGCCGAATTCATATATACATAAGCAATACATTCTACATTCCAGCTACATCAAATTTACAAAATAAGCCCACCACTGCTTGTACTCCAATTCCAATCCATAATTTCTAAAGACCCTAAAGAAACCCTAATTTGCTCAATAAACCAGCCTCAAAACAGATCATATTCCAACAATCAATAAATTAAGTAAATATGTTAATCCCGATGCAAATGAATTATGAAAGTATCGAAAGAAGAGTACTTTTGCACATGATACCAAAAAATAGGCGAAAGTAAACTAGCCGAGGATGATCTGAAGCCGAAAGCTCTCGTTAGCACTCATGCGTTGCTCATTTATTATAGGTACCAGAAAATATGAATGCCGCGTTCGGTCAAGTTGTGACTGGTGAAGTGCCAGAGCGAACAGCGCCGCCGCTGCGTACTTCTGTCTTGGGGTCAATGTTGATGTCTCCATGACTCCAAGATCGATGAGCTACTGCATCTGATTTTGCTATAAGCTGCAAGTGAAACTGAAGGAGATTAGGTTGTTGTGCGTGTTCACGAGCCAAAATTGGAATATGCTGATTTTTGGAGTTTCGGCTCTTCGGCGTGATGTTGATGCTTACCGTCGTTTAATTATTAGCAACACTCGATGATAAAGAGAATAGATTAGACTCCTTCAAAACGACTAAATTAACCGCCATCGCCTTTTTCTTCTTCAAAAACATTAACGGTCACTGGCGGGTAGAAAAAACTGGCACTTTCACCGCGATACACGCGGGAAACTTAACAGCGTAGTAATGTCATATGAGTGGCGACAACAAGTGGATCCATCTACTCTTTGCCGTTGGTTTTTTTTTTTTTATCCCCCTTCGATCCAAAATTTGTTTGTCTAGTAAAGTTTTACATGAAAATACAACATTTCATTCGAGTGTTTGTATGATATTTTTGAGGGGAAAAAATATACGATTAAAACACCCGGCTTTCTTTTTAATAAAGAACTACATCAAGGTTCCAACAGAACAGTTAACAAATACAAGGAAACCTTCAACCCTTCCCTTCGATAATTTCTTAGATAACACCCATCACCTCATTGACAAGTCAAGTATAAACTCTACAAAACAAAAGAAAAAACCAAGATTTCACGGTCAAGCCTCAGCTACCATGGGAAAAACCAATGTACCTACGCAACCTGAAACCACATCAATAGCAACAGAGCACTGTGACAAAAATTCAGTTACACACAGCTTAAACTATCCCAAAGAAATAATTTTTTAGGCAAAAAAATTGGTCGAGGCTCTATTATAGTTGCTGAAGAGTTAATCGTTAAGACTACAAGCAGCAAACCAAATACAAAAAACTTATGAGCTCCAAAGCATGCCAACTCAGTACCGCCGGTATCCACGGTCAGCTATTCTCCCCGACGGACACTCATATGCCATATGACCCCTCCCTCCACAATTGCGGCAAATGATCAAGGGTCCCACACAATCCCTGCACATGTGGCCCATCTGGTTGCAGCTCCTACAGATCACATCACAATATCCAACATATCTTCCGCCACCACCGCCACCATCACCACCACCACCACCACCTCTCTCACCAAGAGAATCACCCTTTGGGCATTGTCGAGCCACATGCCCAGCTATATTGCACAAATTGCAGACAGGCTCATTCTGACAATCACGTGCTATGTGGCCTGTTTTCCGGCAATTCTTGCATGCTTTGTCATTGGTACAGTCTGCTGCAATGTGCCCCGGCTTGTAGCAATTGTTGCAGAGTCTCAAGTCCCCCCCTGATTGCACATGAGTCGAGCAGTCTCTAGCACGATGTCCAGTTTTGCCACAAGAGTGGCAGATGCCCTCGCTGTGACAGTTGCTTGCCATATGTCCAGGTTCTCGACAATTCCAGCATTGTGCCTGCGTGGTGCATTCTGATGCGATGTGCCTGAAAAGAAAATATTAGATGGGTAGCTCAATTGTTGGCAATTGCAGTAGTTCTATGATGGTAATGCAAGAAGGATCCATTACCCAGGAAGACCACAGTTGTTACAAACAGCAACATTAGGGCACTCTCTTGCAAAATGACCAGGCCGCTTGCAGTTGTTGCACAGATTGCCTTGGCTGGAGACATATTAAACAATGAAAGAAGCAGCAATTAAAAATAATCTAGAAGAATTGCAATTTCAATCAACTAATGGATAATTATCTAGAGGCACAATGTTTACTTAAGCAAAAAAAATAAATTTCACAGAACTCTCACAGATATATCTTCAGAGAATAACCAACTAAACCATTCTTTTACATCCTAATACTAAGAAGGATTCACTTTCCTGAATTAAAAGAAGAAGAATTCAGCATCTGATCAAGGCATCAAGCTAAAGAAGAAAGAATGTTGATGCTCAGAGGCAAAAAAGCAAAGGTTGCAGTCCAACAAGGCATCTAACTCAAAAAGAAAGCTCCAATCAGGGATTTGGAGTCTAAATCACTTTCTCAAAGCTGACTAAATTAACTCAGTCTAAATCCTCATCAGTTTCTTCTTCACTTGGTCTGTCTTCATACAAACAATAGAAGAACCCAGCCTCATGCAAAGGCAGTGAGCCACAACAACTAAACTCGTTCGTGCCCCACAGGAATCATGCTCTCCTGTGTGACTGAGTACACCCTCCACCCTCTCCAAAGAGCAGAAGTTCAGAGTAGTTCTGGAATATTACAGTATGAAGTGCAAAAAGCAGAAAAGGGAACCACTGGACAAAGACAGATACAGAAAAATTGCCTTGAAAGCCAGAACATGAACTACAAACAGAAGATTTGGACACATTTTTCAAAGATGCTCATTGACTGTTTATCTTTAATTCTTATTACAAAAAAAGGCTATTCCTTTCGTCTTTAAGCACCAATATTCTGAAAAACATATAAAAAGAAAAGGCCATTAGAAAACCAAGAACCTGAAACCGCGACGTGTTTCTCTCCTTAAAGGAGGGTCGCAATAGGAAGAGTGTCGAGATCGGAACCTGCGATCTCGTGGACTCCTACTTCGACTCCGACTCCAGCTCCTGCTAATGCTCCTGCTGCGTGAACTCATGTTTAAATCTCCTATTAACCACGTAAAACACCACAGATCCACAAACACACCACCCCCACAACACAGCTTTCCTGTCAACATTAATCACGCACCCAAAGATTATCTCCATTGGACCACTTCTTACTCTTACCTTCAAATGCATGCACCAAATTCCAACAGTAAAATAAAATCCTTTTCTGATACCACCTTTCAAATTACAATCACCAAGTCCCAAAGTATACCATGTATATCTACAAGGACACATTTCCTCAAGTCAAACATATCCGCATTGGCTTATTGGAAAATCATATACCAGTTGCACTCAGCCAGTATTAGTGTTTAAATTGAACCACTATAACTAAAACTTAAGGGACAACAACCTACCATTTAACAATTTATCCAGAGATGTGAGACGGACCTCCCCACTTCTCACAGGCTTTTTCTTGGTTTCATATTGAGAAATATTTGACTAGATTTTATCAGCGAATATACTCATACATTAAGTTACTCATAAATTTTTTGTGAACCACATAAATTGATTCTTCCTAAAATGCTTTCTTTTATAAAATCCAGAAAGTTCAGAATGGTTCCTTCAAGCCACAAAGCATAACTTCCTCACAGAGAGCAGAAATGCTTGCAAACTCGTTGAAAATCACTATGAGGACCAAAAAAGACTGACCCACCCCTTTCTCCCAAGACAGATGCACGCAGTATCGAGGGAGGGAGACACTATTATAGCAAAAAGCAGGCACATAAAATTACACTAGATATATTAACTCAGCCAAATTCAAGTATAAACAGGATATGTGACATTACTCATGTTGACTGCTCGGAGACAAAAGAAGTTCAGCAAAGCTTAGAATTAAGTAATTTTTTTGCTGATATATTTCGTATAATGCATTTATGCTGAAATAAAAACTATAATGCAATCACATCAAAACATTATATTACAATGTGCTGCAGGAGACACGAAGTGATCGTTACACCGAAATTGTATGGTCTGTAAGTTGCTCTGTAACAAAAGACCTTATGACTGGTAACTTAGTACCCTGATGTGGTAATTAAATCTACAAGGTAGGAATATAATAAATGCATGTATCATTGAATTACGCCACCAGCTAGCAATGGTTAGAGCATTATTCCGAGTAATGCATACATTGAAAAGCCATGAGAAGTTATGAAGCAAGGATCAATGATCAATACTACATGAACAAACCACAGAAACACATTGATAACGCATTCCAAAAATGGCCTCCATAGCTGGAACACTTTTGACGCAAAAGATGAAGAACAAGTTGACTACACAGCCAGGTAAAATAAATAATCTCAAGATTTATAAATTGGGTGTCTCACAGTAAGTTTTACGAACATAAAAGCTGACCCCATCACTCGTTTAATTTTGTTTAGATAATGCCAAATACCTCATGAAACTCAGAACATTCTTCAACATGTATGCACTGAGTTCAACAATTTTCTTCCAATTTAAAAGAAAAACAAATAAAAAGCTGGAAACAAAGGCCGTCTACAGATCTGCATCACTTCTGTCCCCAAAAGTATCTACTTCTTAGAATCTTCAACTAAAATAGGAACAAAACCCTAATAGATCGTGTTAATACAAGAGTAAACAATGGATCGCGAAGTAACCAGACATTTAAAAGAGAAAAATGATAAGAAGTAAATCAGAAAAGCAATTACTGTGATATAAAAGGCTTCAAAGACACAGATTTTACAAACCTTTGCTAGAGAAGAGCCTGACGCGGATGCTATATTTTGCAGCCAACAGTACAAGTTATTTTATATTTTTCCATTTTTTATCGCTTTCGAATTTTGATGTATTAGAAGCATGGGCTCCCAAATTTAGGTTACTATGGGCCAGTGGTGGGCTTTTTTTCGGTGATGCTTCTGGCAATCACGCTGACCTAAAATAAGATTGACTATTATTTGTTTTTTACACCTCTTTAAAATCCTTATATAACCCCATTTTTGTGAAAATGGTTATTTTGCTATTGGAATCAGACAATTATGAATTTTTAAAATCTTTGCATTTGTAATTTATGAACCCTCCCATCTTTAAATCTTAATTTATGATATAATTATTTTTTATAAATTTAAAAAAAATTCAGATAATGAAGAAATGAATTACTTAATGAAAAGATTTTTATTTTAAAAAAATTACATTTAAAATTTGATTAGTATAATGTTTTACCATGTTTTGCAATTTTCATAATTGTAACGCCTATAAATAAAATAACGGGATTTTGTGAGAGTTATAAAAGGGGTGTTCGGAGTAAGGATGACAAATTTCCTTGGAGGTCCCCAAACCTGTGGGTATCTGGTTCATTTGACTCGGATATAGGCCTCCAAAATGGTTTTAAAAAATTTCAGGTCTAATTTTGGAACAGACTCGAACTCTATTTTTATTTCGGGTAGGGTTCATGGATTTCATTAGGCCCTCGAACCCGACCCATTTTGAAAATGAACAAACATTTAAACTGCCTTAGTTTAAAATTGACTAAAACAAAATTCGTCAAGTTCCTCTTTTGTGTCATCTCAACACTCTCGTCAGCTCTCCATAAGAAATTGACTACCGCCGACTGTACAGACAAGTTACTGTTTGCTTTGATATTGTTCTTGCTTTTGCTGATAGTTGAAATTTTGTTGGATCAGTTCGTAAATGAATTTTAAATTTTGTTGGATCAGTTCGTAAATGAATTTTCTTATAAATTGTGGAGGATTTGAATAATTTAACGAAATTCTTTTTCACTTTTCTTACTTTATATTTCCTCTTTCATGTGATTTGATGTTTAACTTGATTTGCGAAACTGCTGCTTGAAAGTTGAATACACACACACACATTGAATGAAACATTTAAACTGGTGCAGATTTAGAAAATGAGAAGAAATTTAAATCAGAAAATTTTTCTCTCCTTATCTTATTCACAAGTTTTCTTATATTCATAAATAATTGTGATGTTCATTTTGTTCAGTAGCTTGGAATTATCTATTTTTTTATTTAAAAAAAACTAGGGAATGCGCACCATTATACTTCGCCATTGCATTTGGAAATTTTCAGAGATATCTTTTATTTAGCCCCGCGCTTTAAAATTCGGGCACGGGACAGATTTTCGGATCACGGGGATCCGATGAAGTTTGTAGGTGCCCTAAAAACTGAAAAACAGAAGATGAAGCACCATGACCAAGAATCAAAAGAGGAGAAGAGAGAACAGAAGGTATTTATGTGTTATTCCAGAATTCACTGTATATTTTTTTGCATTTGCCATATATTAGTATGCCTTATTGTTTGTGGACAGTCTCTTTGCTTTTTTCAAGACGCTTGCAAAATTTCAAATATTGTCTTAGTGTTGATGTTGTTGATCTATGTACGCTTAAATGTGATTTGATAAGGACATGTACCGCACGCAGACTGCAGTGAACGTGAGATGACGTGGAGCTCAGTGAGCTAAAAAAGAAATAAATGAGCTGTATAGGTGTGAAGCACAGCGTGCTCGAAATGTTATCGCTATCTCTTGCTCGTCTTCCGTTCATGTGATGTAAGTATTGCATCATAAATAAGAAATTTGGATGAATATTCTTTTGGATTATTTAATATCAAAGGATCAATTGATTAGAAAATTGATTGCTCATTTGTTTTAAAATAGGTGAAATTTGACATTAGATTGTCATTTAAGGCAGTGTGATCATGCAGCAGGTTTTATTTTTCCTTTTTTGGAGGTCAATGTTGATTCCAAAATGATTAGTATTAAATATTGTTGAATTATCAAGCGATAATATGTTATTTTATGCTTATGTTATAATTTATATTTGTGTTTATGTAATATATTAGGGATTATTAATTATATTTTAAATATATTTAATTTTGTGTATTTTTATGTGTTTATTAGGAAAAATATTAATTTCACGTACTTCGAGGCTCCCAATAGAAAAATGGAGGTGAAATTTGGATTCCGGAGGTCCGAAAGCCTTAGGATCGATCAAGATCGGCTTAAAATTGGGCTTGTATAAAAAAAGTTGACTTTTCCAGTTGACCGAGCATTGATTGGATGATGAAATGAGCTTACAATAGATATGAGTGCATGAGATAGCTGGCAATTTCGACTAAATCTCAACCGTCCATGATTCAATGGCTATGATTGTGCCACGTGGCAATGGTTGGTGAAGCAAGTGGGAGGATTCGAATCCTTGTATTCGGGTCGACCCGATCCGCCCATTAACCCGCCAAATCTCAACCGTTCCTTGGGCAAATCGGACGAGTCAAATGATGCCACGTGTGATGTTGACTTTTGAAGTTTGACCAGCCATTGGATCTTGATCTAAAGGTTGTGAGGAGCACATGCATGAAGCTTATGATGGACCGCAAAGCACTAGATTAGGAATTTATTTTTCTATAAATATAGCCTCATTTTAGGTTTTTAATCATCTCTCTACAACTCTTTTCTTCTCAAATTCTCTCCATCTCCTTGTAATCTTCATTTCCAGGTGTGTTTTTAATATTTTGTATAATTATTTTTATAAATAAAATTAGTTTTATTTCCAATTTTAATTGTTTTTATTACTTTTAATTATAAGTAATTCAATTCTACTCATTTTTATTTTAATTATGCTTAACTAAATAATATTAGTTAGGGGAAGGTGAAACTCTTAGGTAATAAATATGATTTAATCAAATTCTATTTTTAATTTTATAAATTAAATTATTTTCTATTTAATTTTATACATGTTTTATATTTTGAAAATTTGATTTATTGTAGACAAACAAATGAATTTGGCACAATAAATTCTTAAGATCTTAATATAAGGCATGGTGAAATGGTATTTTGACTTATTGTAGACAAAATGAATTTTGGCACAATAAATACTTAATCCATCATAAAATTAAAGGGAAAATAATAATAATTTGTATAATTAATCTTTTGGGTAATAAATCTAAATAAATTGGCAAAAAGAATTTATTAAGTTTTATTTATTCCTAAGAGTGGATCCATAACCCTAACTAGTTCAATTCCATAGTTTCACTTAAATTAAGTTATTTAAATTCAAGTTTTAATTTCAATTTTTAGATAAAATAAAATAAACAAATTAAATATTTTCTCTGTGGATCGACCTCGGACTCACCGAGTTATAATACAACACGACACTCTTATACTTGGGAGTTTAATATTACTTTTAAGTTGTGTCACAAAACAACTTGATCACAACTACAATCTTTGATAAGCATAGACACCATTTGACTGCCCATCCTTTATTGCCTTCCAAAATTGGTATAGGAGCAGGAAATTGATCTCGCTTGTTTTAGTGTAATGTTTATTATTTTATTTTTGGTATGCTATCTCATGTCATAACCATAAAATATGTTCTAAGTTTTTGTGAGACCTCTTGTCATTGAAAAAGAAAATGCAAGACCGACAATTGAATAAGTAGAACTGCTTATTGTTGTAACAGTGGTAGAACTCTTCTATCACACACTTTTTTGTTCATATTTATGCATATTTATTTATGTCACCTTACACAGTTTCGTCTTATAATTTGTTTGTTCGTTGTTTCTTTGGAATGAGATAATTTTTTTTTCTCTCATATTCTTATCTTGATATATCTATCTATCTATCTATCTGTATTCTTCAATGTGAAGCATATGAGATTTACTCCAAGAAAGAGTGAATAGACATTTTCCTTATAATATTGTTTATAATGTAGAATTTTCCTTGATAATACAATAGATTAAACTGAATCCCAAATGAAACCTTTGTTGTTTCTTGTTTGGATGATACCTAAAACAATTTACTAAAGAAAAACTAAAGGGGAAATCTTTTTATAAACAACTAGGAAATGGAACCGCACTTCGTGCGGTTTTAAAAAAAAAAATAGTATTATCTTTTGTTTTTACTTTGTACTTGATGAAACTGATAAAAAATATGAATTATTTTTTTTTAAAGATGATGTAATCTTATAAAACTAATGTTATTTATGAAAGTTAATTATTTTTTGTTAACATTAAAAATATATGTTAATGTGTATAGTTAAGTGTACACAACATTTTCATCAATAAAAATTATGTTCACACTAATCAATTTTTTATTTTTCTTGGTATTAACAGACTCACATATCTTACAAAGTCTAACCCTTACCATCCAATTATCTTTATTATTATTTAACTCATGAAGAAAATAGTACTCCATGAAGCACACAATACTGAAAATTTAAATAAGTCAAAAAATAAAAACACAAGAATATTTCTAAAGAGAATGTTGGTTAAATAATAAAAAAAACTCAAACATAACAAATCTTAAATGCTTAATATTTATAGAGTTTGAAGAAACCAAAAGACACTAAATAAAAGGTTGCATAATTAAATATAGGATTATGACATTAAAATTAGGTCCTAGTGGCATTGGTGAGGAAAGATGAAGGAACCTTCCTTCCTATATTAATTAGTTGATGTATTTTAAAACCACTAAAGTTTAGTTGTTGGCTTAATAAAATAAATGAATGTTTCAAAACTTATAATTAATTTATTATTAATGGTTACATATTGTTGAATTTAAATAGAAAGAGGAAGAGACATCTAATTTTTTGTAATCAATTAATTATTTTCTATTTTTAATATTTTATAATGTAATTATTTTTTAATCTCAACCAATAGATTAGATAATATAAAATATAAAAAGATGAAAAATAACAATGCCACAAATCTTAACTACTTAATATTTATAGAGTTTGAAGAATCCAAAAGGCACTAAACAAAAGGTTGCATAATTAAATATGAGATTATAATATTAAAATTAGACTCTAATGACATTGTTGAGGGAAAATGAAGAAACATTCTTTCCTATATTAATTAATTGATATATTTAAGCCAGTAAAGTTTAATTATTGGCATAATAAAATAAATAAATGGTTATATATTATTGAATTTAAATAGAAAGAGGAAGAGATATGTAATCTTTTATAATCTAATAATTATTTTTATTTTTAATATTTTATAATGTAATTATGTTTTTAATATCAACCAATTTATTAAATAATAGAGAATACAAGAAGATGAGAAATAGTGATACCACATTACCTTCTCTAGTCCCAACTTTATATATATAGATTTTTAATATTTTGTAATGTAATTATTTTTTAATCTCAACTAAAATATTAGATCATAGAGAATAAAAAAAGATGAGAAATAATGATGACACAAATCTTAAATATTTAATGGTTATGGAGCTTTGAAGAAGCCAAAAGGCACTAAACAAAAGATTGAATAATTAAATATAGGATTATGACATTAAAATTAGACTCTAATGGTATTGTTGAGAGAAGATGAAGGAACATTCCTTCCTATATTAATTAATTGATTTATTTTAAGTCACTAAAATTTAATTATTGGCATAATAAAATAAATGAATGTTTCAAGACTTATAATTAATTATTATTAACGGTTACATATTGTTGAATTTAAATAGAAAGAGGAAAAGATATGTAATCATTTATAATCTAATAATTATTTTCTATTTTAACATTTTATAATGTAATTATTTTTTAATTTAAACCAATTTATTAGATAATAGAGAATATGAAATGATGAGAAATGGTGATGCCACATCACCTCTTGTAGTCCCAACTTTATATATATATATATATATTAATTCATATATTTTATGCCACTAAAGTTTAATTGATAGCATAACAAAATAAATAGATGTTTCAAAAGAATGATAATTAATATTATTAATGATTACATATTGTTGAATTTAAATAGAAAGAGAAAAAACATTATAAAGAATATTTACCAATATTTTGATATTTTAGATAATAGAAAATATAAAAAGATGAGGAATGATATATATTAATAAAATTACTATTTATAAAATGAGTTAAATACAATCAAATTAATTATGAGAAGATGAAAAGCCAAATCTAAAAAAAATCTCTATTTATTAAATAATAGAGAATATATAAAGAAGCAAAATGGTAATGCCACATCACCTTCTTAAGTCTTAGTGTATATATATATATATATATATATATATATATATATATATATATATATATAGATTATTAATGATTACATATTGTTGAATTTAAATAGAAAGAGAAAAAACATTATAAAGAATATTCACCAATATTTTAGATATTTTAGATAATAGAAAATATAAAAAGATGAGGAATGATATATATTAATAAAGTTACTATTTATTAAATGAGTTAAATACAATCAAATTAATTATGAGAAGATGAAAAGTCAAATCTAAAAAAAAATCTCTATTTATTAGATAATAGAGAATATACAAAGAAACAAAATGGTAATGTCACATCACCTTCTCAAGTCTTAGCTTTATATATATATATATATATATATATATGATAAAGTGATAGTATAAACCATTGGCAATATATTTTAGGATTGCGGTTAGTAGAATACGTCACTAATCCACACAAGCTGTTTTATCTTGCAAGTACATACCTGACGGACTCGTTAAAATAGTTGTAAGAAAATTAGTGGTTGGATTATAAGAACTAAGACTGCCGCATGATTGTACTAAGGCAATGAAGCAGTGTTGGGGAAAGGAAAATCAAAATGAAATGAATAGTGAGGAGAAGTGTGACTTGACTAGGGAGGAGAAGTGTGACTTGATTTTTCTGAACGAAGAGCCGGGGTAGAAAAGCCTCTTCTAGATCTTGGTGTTGGGTTTCAGGTTCCATATTCTCCTAAGCTTGGTTCGATTTAGTCGTGCTTCTTGCTTCCCTGGTTCTAGATCTTCAAGTGGATGTAGAGGAGGAGATGATGCGGAAGCTGTAGGTGATAATGGAAGCAATTTAAAGATGATGATTATTCTGTAGCTATCACAACGAACAATGTCAATATAACTAGCATAAACACACATATAATGTGCCCAACTAACCTCTCAGTTAAACTTGACGTGCTTGTATTGCATGTTTTGTGCATCATTCTTGAAAGATTTTACACTATGCCTACTGTTTTGTTCAGCAACCAACACTGATTAGTTATTTTAATTTTAGTTGATTTCTGCTAACCGTTGTTGTCTTGGTTAGAAATAGTGTTTGATTAAATTGATCCTTCTTTGCATATGAAATAGATGATGCTTCATGGATGTTTTTCACGAAAACAAACTTCAATTTTGACTTCTTGACTCTAATTTCAATTGTTGTTTGCCATTTCATTGCTAAAGAAATGTGCTAGCTGGGATTTTTTTTTTTTTTGGGGGGGGGGGGATGCAAATGAAAATTAAATAGATAATGTCACGCACATTGAATTCATCAGGAATTTAATTATAATCTGCCATTAGTCAAAGCACAAACTTACATCTTAATTCCTAACATATCGGAGAGAATGTAACTACTTTTATTTGTTAATTCATAAAAGCAATGCTACATCTTAATTTTTTATTTTAATGTGGCATTCATTAATTGATTAATAAGCAATGCTACTCTTCCAAATTCTCATACTTGTTTTTGTTTAACTTAGGCTCTGAGAATCTTTAATAGCATTCTTGTCATCATCACTCTAGGTGGCGAGTTTTTGCTATTGTTTCTCAACAATCAGAGATGGCACACCAATAGGGTACGATGATGAGTTGCTTTAATTGGTTTGTATTTGTTTTCTCATTTGTCTGTGAGAGTAGAAACGTAAGGACGTTTGAGAGAAGATTCTTAGTTTTTGGCATTAACCCAAACACTGGAAAACTATGTGGAAGCTTTTTGCATTTTCTGGAAAAGGTAATGGGCTATCTTCTCGTAGTTGGGATTTTTTCACAAATCTTTGTTGGCCAATACCAGGAAATCAATGTTTCTTTGTTTGGCACCAGACTTAAGAGAACAATGAAGGGTACGTGTTTGGTATGTTTCAATATCTCATTCCTGAAGATTGTTGAGGTTATGCAGAGAGTGTTTTCTGGGGTGCTAAAAGTGCCATGCTCATGTCACAACACAAGAATAGTAGTCTTTAACGATGAAAAAAATTTCATCGCAATAAATACTTTTTAGCGAGAAATTTTTTTTGTCGCCAAAGATATAGCATAAAAGTGATATTTAATATTTTTAGCGATAAAAAATTAGTCGCTAAAGAAGGGCTAATGTGACCACAAATTTGTTTTGTCGCCAAGAAATTTTAGTTATAATAAAATTGTTGGCACCCAAATCTTTAGCGACCAAATTTTGACGTATTGCGACAAAACTATTCTTAACAAAAAGTTTATATACAACAACGAAAATACTCTATACTGCAATGTGATCATCGCTAATTCTATCTATAGCGACAAAAGAATATTCGTTGCAAAATATGATTTTAGTGACAAACATTTTCGTTGTAAAAGCTCATTATGACAACGAAATTATCTTCGTCACTAAAACCACCTTTTGCGACCACAATGTTTCGGTACAAAAAGAAATTTGAAATATAACCTTTTTTTAATCTTAAAATGTGCACTTTAGTGATAAAAAAGTGAAAATTTAAAAATTTTGGTGAATGACTTTCCACAAAAATTTAAAATATTTACCAATGAAAATTTGATTTCGTCGCTAAATGGGCATTTTTAGCAATAAAAAATTGATTTTGTCGCTAAATGTGCGCTTTTAGTGATAAAAATTTGAATTTCATCACTAGTAAATGTGAAAATTTTAAAAAATTTTAATTGATGACTTTCCAGTAAAATTTAAAATTTTTAGTTACGAAACTAAATTTCATCACTAAATGTGTACTTTGAGTTACGAAAATTTCATTTCATCGTTAAATGTACACTTTTAGCGATGAAAGTTTATCAATTATAATCTCATGTAATATGAGTTGTAGTTTGAGCAGAATAGATCTCTCATTTTTTGTATCAAACGCAAAAATTTCGTGGTTATTCGTCAACCAATGCAAAATACCTCTTACAAAGATGCCATTAGTTTTCTTTAGTGTGCCTCTATAGTGGCAACGCTCTTACGATGACCTCCACTTATCAATCTGAGATGAGTATATACTAAATAAAAAATAGCGATCCCCAGTTGTCACACTTTTCTGCCATTTAACCAATTTAAAACTAGTTGTCTACTCTCATGTAATTAAAAAATAATAATTTCAAAGCTTGACTTTTATGTAGTCGCTAAATGTGCACTTTTATCGATAAAAATTTGAATTTCGTTACTAATAAATGTGAGAATTTAAAAAAAATTGGTGGATGACTTTTCAGTAAAATTTAAAATCTTTAGTGACGGACCTAAATTTCATCGCTACATGTGTACTTTTAGTTACGAAAATTTCATTTCATCGTTAAATGTACACTTTTAGCGGTAAAAGTTTATCAATTATAATCTTATGTAATATGAGTTGTAGTTTGAGGAGAATAAATCTCTCATTTTCTTTATCAAACGCAAGGATTTCTGGTCATTCTTCAACCAATGCAAAATACCTCCCACAAAGATGCCATTATTTTTTTTTAGTGTGCCTCCACAGTGGCAACGCTCTTATGATGACTCTACTTGTCAGTGTAAGATAAGTATATCTAAATGAAAATAGTGATTCCCAACTGTCTCAATTTCTGTCGTCTAACCAACTTAAAACTAGTTGTCTGCTCTCATGTAATTAAAAAATAATAATTTCAAAGCTTGACTTTCATGTAGTCGCTAAATGTGCACTTTTAGTGATAAAAATTTGAATTTCGTCATTAATAAATGTAAGAATTTAAAAGAATTTGGTGAATGACTTTTTAGTAAAATTTAAAAACTTTAGTAATGAAACTAATTTTCATCGCTAAATGCATACTTGCAGTTACGAAAATTTCATTTCATCATTAAATGTACCCTTTTAGGGATAAAAGTTTATCAATTATAATTTCATGTAATATGAGTTGTAGTTTGAGCAGAATAGATCTCTCATTTTCTATATCAAACGCAAGGATTTCATGGTCACTCTTCAACCAATGCAAAATACCTCCCACAAAGATACCATTAGTTTTCTTTAGTGTGCCCTCACAGTGGCAACGCTTTTATAATGACCTCCACTTGTTAGTGTGAGATGAGTATATACTAAATAAAAAATAGCGATCCCCAACTGTCACAATTTTCTGTCGTCTGACCAATTTAAAACTAGTTATTTAGTCTCATGTAATTAAAAAAAATTATTTCAAAGATTGACTTTCATATAGTCGCTAAATGTCCACTTTTAGTGATAAAAATTTGAATTTCGTCACTAATAAATGTGAGAATTTAAAATAATTTGATGGATGACTTTCTAGTAAAATTTAAAGTCTTTAATGATGAAACTAAATTTCATCGCTAAATGGGTACTTTTAGTTATGAAAATTTCATTTCATCGTTAAATGTACACTTTTAGTGATGAATGTTTATCAGTATAATCTCATGTAATATGAGTTGTAGTTTGAGCATAATAGATCTCTCATTTTTTGTATCAAGCGCAAGGATTTCGTGGTCATTCTTCAACCAATGCAAAATACCTCCCACAAAGATGTCATTAGTTTTTCTTAGTGTGCCTCCACAATGGCAACGCTCTTATGATGACTTCCACTTGCCAGTATGAGATAAATATATACTAAATGAAAAATAGCGATCCCTAACTATCACAATTTTCTATCGTTTGACTAATTTAAAACTAGTTGTCTAGTCTTATGTAATTAAAAAAAAAATTTAAAGCTTGACTTTCATGTAGTTTTGAAAATCATGACTGCTTCATGTATGTAAAGGATTTGCAAGCAGAAAATAAAAAAAATAAACACATAGTCATTTATCGGTAATGGTGGTCAAGTTTTGTTATCGATGATGTACGAACACAGCCTCACCAAATGTAAACATTGTAATTCTGCTGACCATCATACATAACAAACTTATAAACTCGATAAGGGGTTGATCTTTCTCTTTTTTTGAAAGCTTATACTTATAGATGTTCATCTTTACCTGCATAATGTTTTGACTTTGGTTATTCAAAATTGAACACAACCCATACACGTACCAAATAATAAATTAAATATAAATATCTCAAATAAATAAATAGAACTCATCGTAAATCTATTAATTGATATATATGCCAACTATGCTAGAGATCGAGAACATGATAGTGAATGGTGAGTGCTTTTTGCTTTTGGCGACAGATTCCATCAAAATCAAATATGATGGAGGAAATAACGAAGATTGGTTACCTAATTAATAATCGAGAATGGCAATAATAAAACCACAATGCGCTCGTACAAAATCCGACAATAAGAAAACAAAATATTAATTTTACCTTTCAAACAATAAAGAGCAAGACGATATGATATCTAAATTCATAATTGCATTTGCACTAAAATACTACTACTATAAACGATGTAGTTGCAAAAATATAGGAGATCAACCTAGAGTAGGAGACTATGCTTGCAATGTTGTATTTGATGTCATCATATATCATAAATACATCATGTGAGAGTGTTATATACAAATTTTTAGAAGGATTTTTTTAAGTCCAAAACTATATACCTAACTACGAATATATTATAGACATATATTTAAAATAGTTATAAGTTTACTAAAATTTCAGTCACAGTTATTTTTGGGAACATTCTTTATCAGTCGTTAATGTTTTGACTCAGAATTGGGTCCTAGAAAAAAGATGAATCAAATCAAAATTCAGCATATAATAGAATTAACCCCTTAAATATATTTGCCATAGACGCCCAATATAAATATTTAAATTCCTTCTTTCCAAATTACTTTTCCAGCATCCTTAAATGATGAATGACATTGGATAGATTCAAAGCAAAGTTGAGTTGCTACTTGCTTCTTGTAGCTTTGCGAGGATATTGCTTGAGAGGGAAGCGCATCGCGTACCAATTACCAACTGGTCTTAAAATAAATGGACTTAGGTGGCATATTGTTATGTACCGACAGACCATTTAAAAGTTTTACTTGGGGCAAAAAAAAGGGGGAAAGGTCTGTGGTGTGGCCCAAGCCCAAACAAAAATATTAAAAACACATCGCACTATATACATACATACGACCTTTTTCATTTGAATAATAATACACTCATAAATTTTTGTATAAATTTATTTTATATAAATTAACGTGATATTAATTTATTAATTGAATAAAATTTTACTTGACCCATATTATTTATTTTATTAATTTATATTTTTATTCAATTAATAAATTAATACTATATTAATTTATATAAAATAAATTTACATAAAAATTTATAAATGTACCATTATTTTTTTATATCACACTCAGTTGACGTAGTATACCGACAGATGCTGGAATTATTGACGAAAATTGCGACAACTTAATAAATAAAAATTTTATCTCATAAATTAATACAGTTGCACTGTAGCAGAACCCCACAAATTGACTAAAATTGATTGCGTCAAAAAAAAAAAATCAGCTATTGCTGAAACGAAGAGATATATCATATGTAGACTAATGGTGGAAGCAATGATGTGATATATTACTGTTGCGCCGCCATCATGGGCAGCATACTCTTGTGATAATTGCTATATTACTCTTCTGCCGCCATCATGAGCAGCATACCCTTGTGATAATTGCTATTATCATGGCATGCATGTGATTAGTTCACCTGATTTTCAATAATTAATTTTTTTGGAAAAAAATAATTAATTAATGTACCTGTCCGTGAAAGTGTTATATAAATTTTTTTCATTAGCATAACAGCTAAAAGCAGCTATCATTTTTTGGCGTAATTTTTGTGGGTGTTGACCTCAGTGATGTGACTACAAAAAGTGAAAACAAGATTCCATTGCAAGGATTCAATTCAACCCGGGTGGGTCATTCGGGGTGAGAGCCGAATGTCCTAAGTTCCTAACCAACCATCCTAGACCGCTCCGTATTATGTTGCCCTCTTGTTAATCGTTAATGCAACAGTAATGCTGTCAAAATCAAAACCTGCTCAATGCAAACATAGTAAGCAAGGAAGATGCAAGAGACAAAAAAAATATTCGCAATTAGCTTCACGCTGACGAATCACGAATTTAAAGCGAGCAGTTTTTGCTTAACTCAAAGATCATCAGGAGAGCAATTATTTCCTGCGCTATCGGCAGGTCACCTCCCAAAAAAAAAAAAAAATGTGACGATCTTTGTAACATCTGCGAAATTATCATCGGCATATCTCTCTATACAGGAGAATTACACAACTTTCCATTCAAAAGTTGGCGGAAAATTTAAATGGCACACAGTTATCATTTGCTAGAGATGAACACAACAAATGGGGGAATGCACAGAGGATCAAAAGATGCTAAAGGAAATATACATCATCTCAAGTATACAAAAATTACAAAGAGAAGAATTTCTACAATAGCTGTCATGAAAGAAGATTGTCAGAGCGACCAATTGAAACAATTTATTATACAAGGGCATGCACACCCACTAAACACATACATGAGCACTATATTTCACACTGAACAACTAAAATCACATGGAAGGAATAATACAAGATCAACCCAAGGACAGAAGTGGCAGCCAACTAGCTATGAAGCATTATGCGATTGTGAAGTAAAGCAGATGCACTTATCTTTCATTGCCTCAGACTCACTTCCATACTCCTTAAATTTGTATTCATCCTGCTTAAAGGTGGGTGGCACCTTTCCCTCACTGTAGCATTGACTACATAAACTAAAATGTGATTTCATCTCCTTGAAGCGAGAGCCAATAATTGGGTAGCGACAAACTGAGCAAACATGACGTCCATGGCGATTCCTATCCCCAGCTTCAAGCTTCATCAGAGTAGACATGATGCCAAATCCCCAATCAGGATCATCAAACATGACAAGAAACTCGCTGAGGGATACCATTGAAGAGTCTGCTTCTCCATGGACTTCCATCATTTCACTATCCCCGTGAGAAGGAATATAAACAGCCCTCAATAATTTGATGTATCTAACAGCATCAACCTTTCTAACCTGAGTGCTCCCTTCATTAACAGGACGCCACAGAAGTGCATCAAAGGCAACTCGTTTCCGCTTTTCTGGAGAACCACTGCAAATGGGTGCGAGAATAGCATAAAACATGCCCAAGTCCACCCTGGCCGAGCCAGTTTCATCCAAGACAGAGAGGATCCTCTCATTTATTGCTTTGACAGCCCCTTGAAAAGTTTCAGGCTTTAGGAAATGAAGGAACTTGCGGAGAATTTCCTCCAAATTCGGCTTACGTATGGATTTCTGAGGACCACCACCACCGGAATAAGACACTGGTACATCAGTTTCACTCATTTCTTTCTTTAGAAGCTCCGCATCACATCGACTCAACCTAGTAATTTTCTGGAGAGCCCTAATCTCCAGAGCATTCGCTAAATCCTGCCTAACAGTAGTCCTCTCACCAACAGTCTTGAATTTTGAGGGTTCTACAATATCAAAACCCCCTTCCCCATTGGTGCCTCTATTAACTTTTGACTTCTTTTTCTGTAATTGCTTCAGATGCGATACTGCATCATGCAACTCAACCCTATTTGTCATTTTCAAAGCTTCCTTCAACGCTTTCCTTGCCTCTTCAGTTTCTCCAGCCCCCAACAATGAGACAGCCTTGTTGAGTTGCGCCCGCCAATGGTTTGGCCACACTGCTAAAACCCTAGTATACATCTCAGAAGCTCTTTGGAACCTACCCAAGTCCATGTAGAGCCCACCCAAGTTGTACAATGCGTCTACATGACCCGGTTTCAAATCAATAGCTTTCTGAAACACCTCAATTGCCCTCTCATCCTCACCCATGGCATGCAAAGCTGATGCTAAATCACAATGTGCATCTGCATAGTCTGGTTTTATAAAAATAGCCTCTTCTAATGCCTTAACAGCTGCCCTGTACTCTCCCACCCCAAAAAGTGCACTACCCAATAACTTCAAAGCTCTAAAATGAGTTGGGCAAAGAATTGCAGATTCTCTATAATACTCACAGGCACTTAAAACCATACCTTCACCTTCGAGCGCAATGCCAAGATTGACATAAATCTGAGGAAGCAAGTATGCCCATTGATTACCACCTGTCTCAGCAGCCTCCAGAGCCAACAAATACTCCTCTTTTGCCTCTCTATATCTCCCAAGAACATACAAACAATTCCCAGCTCTAAAATGTGGCCTAACATCTGTTGGTTGCAGTTCACAAGCCCTTTTAAAACTAACCAAAGCCTCTTTAAACAATTGGTGCTCATACAAAACCCTACCAATAGCCATATGGCCATCAAAAGCTTCTTCTCTAGACCTAGCCCCATCTGCTCTATTTCTCAAAACCCCCAATTCCTTAACAAAAACAGCATAATCATGTGTCGATTCTTCCCAAAATACCCTTTTCTCAGATATTTCAGCTGACGTTCCCAATTCTCTAGACCACCCAGCGTCCGAAAAAGCATCAGAATTGTCACCTTTCAATTTCCCATCTTTTGCTTGCTTCGCTTTCAGTCTCTTCACCAGAATCTCCAAATCATCGACAATCTTCCACGTGTCATCAAACACTATCCCGTGATTGGGCGAAACCGCCCAAGCGGCCGTTCTTTGTTTCTTTTGTGACTCAATTGCCCTCTCGTCAACAATTGATGACGAAGAAGCTTCAGAAACCATGGAGAGCCCTTTGTTTTCGTCCAAATGGAGCTCGAGGCCTAACGCATCGAAATCTCTGTCCACGTCACCGGCACCATCATCGTAGGTCCGTAACAAACCGTCGTAAGTTAAACCCTTCTCACCGTCGATGAACTCGCCGTAAGTACGGAACACTTCGTCCAGAATTGCGTTGATTTGTTCGTCGCTGAATTTGACTCTAGGGTTTACGGCCACCACTAAAGCCGCCATTTCTTCTCTATTAAGGCCACCGTCGCGGTTCGTGTCAAATTGTTGAAAAATTCTCTTCACTTTCTCTGATCTGCTTCCTCTCGTAGCCATTTTTTTTTTCTGTTTTTCTGGGGGTCAGTTTGGTTTCTCAGTGTTTGTTTGAGAGAGAGGAATTAGTAGATAAGGGAATATAAGGAAAAGTTGATAAAAAGGCAAAGGGTGGTTACTTTGAGTTTAAAATTTGAAACCCTAATTCATTTCAATTGAGGTTTTTTTAATTGTTGGTGAGAATAATGATGATGATGGCTTTAATTTTGGGTTTTGTTGGATCTGAATGAATTCTTAACGGCAAAAGTTAAAAGAGTAGAAGAAGGGCGAGAGGACGGACTCTCATTCTTTCCCTTTTTTCTTTTAATTTTAAATATATTTTTTTCCCGTCTATCTGTAATCTGTGACTTCTGACTTGCATTGGCAGGCGGTTGATTGGGGGAGAAAAGTTGATGATTTGCCAGCTGGATTCAATGTGTATTGTTTTCCTACTCCCGATAACGCACTTCCGTCTCCGTCAGGTTTTTAAACTTTCATCAGACCACAATGGAATTTAAAAATTTTTTTCTTCCTTATCAAATCGTTATTTGAATGTTATGTAAATTACAAACAACCTTATTATAAAACCACAATCAAAGCCCGGGAAAAATTGTACATATAAGCCTAGAAGCCCATGATTCAAGTCTAATATAGAAAGTGACACTTTTAACACCCTTTCCCTTTCAATATCTTGATAAAAATTATTTTCTATTAAAATTGCGTCAACAAATTTAGGTAGTTTTTATTTTTTGTTTGAAATATAAATAGATTTTATTTTTTCTAAAGTCTAATTGGATCTTAATATAAAAATTTAAATGACATATTTATTTTTTTAATATTGGAATATAAGTGAGATCTTATTTGTTTTTATAATAAAAAATATCGTCAACTTAGTTTTTTAACATTTATATCCTAATAAATTTAAAAAATTAGATTTCACAATTTCAAAAATGTGTTATTTGATAGAGATATTTTTAAAATATAATATCTACTTCTCATTGAATCTTTTTTCTATTCAGATAAAAGTTACAAGAATTTATTTTTTCTATTTAGATATAAATATCTAAATTTATTTAGATATAATTTATTTTTTCTATTTAGATAAAAGTGGGTAATTAATAAAATTTCATACTTTAGACATTTAACAAACAACTTTTTAGGTTCTGTTTGGTACAACTTTTCAAGTAAAGTTTTTTTTAGTAGAGTTTTTATAAATATAGTTTTTACCCAAAAAATTTTAGTTGTTTAGTTGTTAATAAAATTTGTTATTAAAAATTTATGAAATTACTTTAATAGGCAAATTTTTTAAAGTTATATTATAAAAAGAATAAAATAAAATTGTCAAATAAGTGGATGATATTTTAGATATTTTAATATTTAAAAAAAAATTAACTTTTACTTCCAAAACCCAAAATTTGAGTTTTTACTAGTAGAGGCATAATAACTTGTTTACGCTAAAAAAATTATGATAAGAATTTATGAGGTTAAATAAGCACTTATATCCTTTAAATAAGTCATACAAAATAGTCCGTTAGTCTAATTAAAATGTCTATTTATGAGGTTAAATAAGCACTTATATCCTTTAAATAAGTCATACAAAATAGTCCGTTAGTCTAATTAAAATGTCTATTTTTTCTCTATTAAAATTCTTCAAATAACATAAGTGTTATTTTTCAACATGGCAATCATCAGTCATCAACAATGATTTTTTTTTCTGTTTCTTTTTCTAAATCAACAATCAATGTATTTGATTTGTTCAACTTGTAAGGATCTATTTTTTTGGCCTTCTTACTAATTAAATTATCTCAATAAGTGAAGGCTTTTAATTGGAAAATTTTCGATAGTTTAAACTAGAATATAAAATATGTTTGTTTTGTTTTAATTGATTATTGGTATTCTAATCTTACTCAATCAGAGTTTGAATAGAGGGAGAAAAAAAAACAAGATAGTACGATTAGACTTAATTTGTCCTTAAATGTAGTTCTAGTGGGAAAAGGGTTTTATCATAATATTAAATGGGTGTTAAAATCACTACTCATATAAATAAATAATAGTATTTTGATAATCACATATGATAGAAAATTTTAAATAGGTTTACCACCTCAACCTAATCTAAAAAAAGGCGATCCACAAAATATTAGTGGCTAACCTTACCATCTCAATAGGTTAAGGTGTTGGAACAATGGCAAGTTTTAAATGTCTCACGGAGATCATATTTATGATATAATTTTAAATTAATAAATATTTAAATATCATAAATAAAATGGGATACTAATATTCTATGGAGTTAAATGTTAAAAGTAACAAATAAAAAAATTCATCTTCTTCTTAATTTATTTTTATATTTTAACACCTCACAATGTGTCGAATTTGACCTTTTGAATGAAGTTCGGAATGAATATGCTTGACCTTAAATGAGCCCTCAGAAGTCTATAAAGCTAATTCTGACTTGGTGATTATCCATAATCATTCTTAAGAGTGAATGTCCTTACTTTTTAAAATGCGGATTCAAAATTTTTTAATATTATAAATGACTTTTACAATTTCTGTTTAACTTCATGTTTTGACATAAATATTAAGTTATTGATTTCAAGCAATCTAACAATAGATGTTCAAGTTGAAGTTGTGTTTAATGATGACTATTTATCCACCAGTGAATTGTCCAAAATCAATAACTTAAATTTGCATCAAAATTTCAAGTTAAGAATTCAAGTTATAATATTTTTGATTTCCATTGTCTTAAACAATTTACATTTCTGTTTAAATTAGGGGAAAAAAAACATTGATGTCGGATTGTGGAGGGAATATTGATTCTTGATGTTGTGTGTTTAATTAGTGATTAGCTATTATCTCTTTGTTGATGAAAAGCAGTCGCCATGAGATGTTTTCTGTGGCTTCAAGTTTTAATAAATATTTAGTTATTGAGATATGATTATGAGTTACTAAAAAAAAAAAAGAATTAAAATTCGTAATTTTAGGAAATGTTCTTAAGGGTAAGTGGTATCCCAAACCAGAGCCAAAACATGATTACATGTTATATTATGACTTGGCGAGCTGTACTCTGATGATACTATTTGAATTTTTGTGTATGTTGATAAGGCTGTCAATAGTACTCGAACGCGAACACATATAAGACGACCTTCGATGACTTTATGATGCAAGCGACAGCCTCGGAATCGGATGGCAAGTGCACGAGTACGATGTACAATGTCCTGCCGGCTCATTTAATCATACCATATCTTTTCTCTCCTAATGGCGTGGGCAGAGTTTGCGCTGTTAACGACATTAAACGACAACGGCTTGACGTTTCGTTCGTTTATCTTTGTTTAAGACCTCCAGTATTGCATGACATCCGTCAAGGAATGCTCCCACCTCCCAAACGGCCAAACCTACGCCTAGTACTTCATGTATTCATTATTATTATTATTATTATTAGGCAACCCCTAAGTTACGTTTTGCGTAACATACGGCTTGGAAAATCTTAGAGCATTCAATGTGCCTAAATCTAATCTAACGGACGACATTAAATTTATCGGAAAGTAGTAATAAGCGACACACCGGCTGAACTGGTAGTTTCAAGTGATGGGCTACCTGTCACTGCCTTTCTCTTACGAATTTAAGTAGAATCTAACCAGCGAAGAACTTAAACTTTGAAATCAACGAGGAAGGACCGGTCATCGGAGATGAGGTAGAGGTGGCGACATCCCAAGCAGCATCGATTTGTTGGAACTCAACGAGACTCTGATTCACTGCCGCGTAGTTACATAATTCGTTCTTGTGATTAAATCTGCAAACAAGTTCTGCCACCTAAACTTGCAAGTTCATCCGCATCAAAAGACCCTTGGCTTGTAGAAAATTCGGTGGCTGATTTTGAGGAGGATGGTCTTGGAGGAGATGAAACTCCTCTTGCTTAACGTTTTGGGTCTTCTTCTTAATTTTTTTTTTTTAGACAATTGCAAATATTTGTAATTCATTTCTTTCACTAAGATCCACTACAAAGTCCTCCGATCTCCAATACCCGCTTCTTCGGGGAGATCTTTCATTTAACCAATCACAGTAAAATGTCTCTATTTAAAGTTCAGGAAAGGTACAACCGCCCGAGGGAACATTAAACATAACCAACCACAGGAAAACCCAGTTTTCAATTAAATGTTTAAAATTCAACAAAGATAAGAAAACATGATTCACTCCTTCAGGAATTGCACCCCTTTTCTATCAATCTTTTGTCCATGCATAGTTCAACCTGAATATGTTATTCAACACATAAAAGCTTCCTTAAGGTGTTGGCATCAAATGGAATATTTGGCTGAAGTTGAGAGGGTGCTGTTCATCGGTTAGTTGATTACAGGAGACAAAACAAGCACGCCGCAAGCGGGACCAGAGGGCTGGTAATCGACGGTGGTGAAGGAGTGCTGGCACTGTTGGGAGGGAAGGCTAGTGAGCTTAGCAGCGACATTTTACGAGCCTACGCCTGCCTCTTTTTTCAAAATTTGCATTTGGTGGAGACTTGCGTCAACACGAGAGAGATATGGGGGCAGGGAGAGGGCCGTCTTCTTAATTCATGATTTAGAATTTAATTGCCAAACGACATCATTTTTTGTTTTCCAACCGGCTATAGAAAGTAGTTTTTTTGGTTAACTCTTTTGGCGATCGGTCTCCAACCGTTTCAGTCGGTTACAATTTCATTAGTGTTACATACAAGTGGCATATTTTTATTGGTTGACAAGTTAAATCACGGGCTGTATCTTACGTAAAACGTAACTTAGGAAATCCTTATTATTATTGTCGTCGTTGTACATTTCAAAATTATTGTGAATTATTCAAAGACTATGTTCAGTTTAATAATTAATTACTGATCTTGCAAAAATGTTTGCTATCTCTAGTCAATTTCAGCTCCAATGTTAGGTCTTCATTATCAATTGTATGAGGCAGTAGCAGTATCACCTTGGTATCTTGAGAATTGGCCCTGTACTTGTTTTAGCTTTTCGAAGACACCCGCCAACACAGAGCTGCAATGTTTTGGACGTTACACTACTAAAGTGCAGCAAATATTTTAAAAGCCAGGTTGACTCCTAAATTAAGACCGGCTACAATTTTGTTGTGGAAGTTAACACTGCTAAATATGTCACGAAGCTCCTATTAAATATAATAATATTACATATATTGGATACAAAACTCTTTTCTTTTTTTTATAGAATATGCTGATGCTGTGATGATGAATAAAATTTCTGCCAGTATTGAAGCACGAGTGATTCTCTTTTTTTCCAGTCCATCTTATAGGTAAAGGAAGAGATGAGTTATTTTTAACTCAAATTTTTTATTTAAAATTTTAACATAAATTTTGTGTTATTCATTAATTTTAATAATAGATATTAAAAGTTAAAATAGTAATTAATTATATCATCCGCCATTAAATTGGACGGGGCTAATGAGTAATGACTCAAATTTGAGTCACAAATTTAAAGTGCTTCCCCCTTTTCAATGTATTATAGGTATTTTACTTTTTTTAAAATGATTATATACTATTTGCAGTTAATTTATTCTTATATAGTATATATATACGGCAATTGAATGTTCTGCTAAGTACATTTCTATCCAAGTGGACGAAATGAATCCCTATTTGACGTGGAGTGACCGCTATGAAACATGATGACGAAGAATGCAGATTACATCCCAACTCTAGCAAACCGTTATGCGTCGCAATTGCAACTCTGTGATCCTAGAAGCCCTATCACATCGTCCCTTGCCCGCTCCGTCCATGCCCACATGATATCATCTGGGTTCAAGCCACGTGGGCATATAATCAACCGTCTGATCGATATATATTGTAAATCATTAAATTTGGTATATGCACGGAAACTGTTCGACGAAATTCCCCAGCCGGACATCGTAGCAAGAACAACGTTAATTGCCGCATATTCTGCTTCAGGCAATGTAAAGCTGGCTCGCGAGACGTTTAATAAAACCCCATTAAAAATGCGAGATACTGTTTTCTATAATGCGATGATCACTGCATACTCGCATAATAGTGACGGTCATGCTGCCATTGAACTGTTTCGTGATATGAGGCGTGATAATGTTAAGCCTGATAATTTTACTTTTACGAGCGTGCTTAGTGCCTTGGCGCATATAGTAGAAGAAGAAAAGCAGTGCATGCAAATGCATTGTACAGTGGTGAAGTCCGGAACAGGCCTTTTTACTTCTGTTCTGAATGCACTTATATCTGTCTACGTTAAGTGTGCGTCTTCGCCATTTGTTTCATCACGGTCTTTGATGGGAGCAGCTAGGAGAGTGTTTGATGAGATGCCCGAGAGAGATGAGTTGTCATGGACAACAATGATGACGGGGTATGTGAAGAATGATTATCTTGATGCAGCCCGCGAGTTTCTTGATGGGATGAGTGAAAATGTGGGTGTTGCTTGGAATGCGTTAATTTCAGGCTATGTGCATCGTGAATTGTATCAAGAAGCTTTGCAAATGTTCAGGAAGATGCTTATGTTGGGAATTCAGCTGGATGAGTTTACATACACAAGTGTCATTAGTGCTTGCGCTAATTCTGGATTATTTCGGCTTGGAAAGCAAGTGCATGCTTACTTATTGAGGACTGAGGCTAAGCCTACGCCAGAGTTTTCATTGCCAGTGAATAATGCTCTTGTTACACTTTACTGGAAATGTGGTAAAGTTAATGAGGCACGAGATATTTTCAATCAGATGCCAGAGAGAGACCTTGTTTCCTGGAATGCTATTTTGTCAGCCTATGTGAGTGCTGGGCTCATTGATGAAGCTAAATCCCTTTTTGGGGCAATGAGGGAGAGAAATCTTTTGACATGGACTGTCATGATATCTGGATTAGCACAAAATGGGTATGGGGAAGAAGGTTTAAAGTTGTTTAGTCAGATGAGATTAGAGGGTTTTAAACCATGTGATTATGCATTTGCGGGAGCAATTACTTCTTGTGCAGGGCTTGGAGCATTGGAGAATGGACGCCAGCTCCATGCTCAACTTGTTCATTCTGGGTATGATTCAAGCCTCTCAGCAGGAAATGCATTGATAACCATGTATGCAAGATCTGGTGTTGTTGAGGCAGCCAACCGCGTTTTCAATACAATGCCTAATGTGGACTCAGTATCTTGGAATGCTATGATTGCAGCTCTGGGGCAGCATGGAAATGGTGCTCAAGCAATAGAACTTTACGAGCAGATGTTGAAAGAAGGCATATTACCAGACCGGATAACTTTCCTCACGGTTCTCTCTGCCTGTAACCATGCAGGCTTAGTCAAAGAAGGACGCCGTTATTTTGAAACAATGCATGGCCCTTATGGTATACCTCCTGGTGAAGATCATTATGCACGTTTTATTGATTTGTTGTGCCGAGCTGGAAAATTCTCTGAAGCAAAAGATGTGATTGATTCACTGCCATTCAAACCCAGTGCACCAATTTGGGAGGCTCTTCTTTCTGGCTGTCGCATTCATGGAAACATTGATTTGGGGATTCAAGCAGCAGAACAACTTTTTCAGCTGATGCCACAACATGCTGGGACATATGTACTTTTGTCAAATATGTATGCAAATTTGGGGAGATGGGATGATGCAGCTAGAGTTCGGAAATTAATGAGGGACAGAGGGGTAAAGAAAGAGCCTGGTTGTAGTTGGATAGAGGTCGACAACAAGGTCCATGTATTTTTGGTTGATGACACTGCACATCCTGAGGCGCAAGCAGTTTACAAATATCTTGAGCAATTGGTTTTGGAGATGAGAAAACTAGGCTATGTCCCTGACACGAAGTTTGTGTTGCATGATATGGAATCGGACCAAAAGGAATATGCCTTGTCTACACACAGCGAGAAGCTTGCAGTTGCATTTGGGCTAATGAAGCTTCCCGGTGGTGCCACAGTTAGGGTATTAAAGAACCTTAGGATCTGTGGTGACTGTCACAATGCATTCAAGTTCATGTCAAAAGTGGTAGGGAGAGAGATAGTTGTGAGAGACGGAAAGAGATTTCATCATTTTAGGGATGGCAAATGCTCCTGCGGTGATTACTGGTAGGCATTAGATTCTGTTGAGCTTTACGGGCATTTCCATTACACGTCGATACGGCTATGGTAAATTTTTCAAGAGGAGCCATGCCATTGCATACAATTTTTTTTATACAAACAACAGATGAGCTATGAGACTTATTTATGGTACTTGTAGGAAACATGATGGATGCTTCAGAGTCTCAGATTGATGTCTCCATTGGAGTATCTTAGAAAATGCATTAATAATATGATATAACTAGCAAGCACTGAAAAAATTACAGCAAAAACATTTGTTTAATTCAACAGTGTTGATTCTTTGTATATAAGTGGTTTCTGAGATCAGAGCATATCACGTTCAAATATAAGAAATTGTGGATCAATATAAAGTTTGACACAGCATCTTTCTCGGTCCATTGATCCATTTTTCTTTTCTTTTAATTGGCAAAAATGTATCTATTCGAATGCTCTTACACTTATTCACAAATTGAGCATAATTGAATGGCTTAACCCCACAAATATAAGGCAGCTAAATAAAATGCGAAGCGCTGTGGACATTCTGGTATCCAAATCTATTTTAATAATTTACAGCCAAGACCAAGAGGGGTGGTAGACTGTAGACTGCGCGAATAAAATACGGGGGAATTAATAAGGTTAAAATGGTAAATCAAGAGCCTGCATTAGTTAGTTAGTGCTGGCGGTTATATTTCAATGGTCGTTACCTATTCCAAATCAGCAAGAGAGAAGCAGGCATTTGGTTTGTCTTCTCTTTCTCTCATCTTTCTGCCAAGACACAGAGAAAGGGAGAGAGAGAGAGAGAGAGAGAGAGTCAATTTTAGTTGAATTTCCTCTGATTTTACGGTACTTAATTTTGACAAATCAATTTTAACAAGTGCGTTTCATCCTTTTGCTTTCTTAGATACCCGTGTAAATTATCCTCCATCTCCATTGAAGCAGCATTTTCTCGTAAGCACCTCCCCTTCATTTTACTAAGTTAAAAAGTTCCAGTTTCCCATTTAATCTTCTTGCTTGCTCTTTCATTTGATTCATTTATATACCCCGTACAGGACAATTCCATCGTTCGAAAATTCATTTCAATATTCTTTGAACGGATAAGGATCGGCGTTTAGTGTTTATGGAATTTAGTTTTTGTTTGTGAAGAAAATCAAGTTATAAGAGAGGGGGGTAGGAGGAAGACGGGGGGCCAATGGGCGGAGAGGAGGTGATTCCTGAGGAAACTCAGGGGCTGTCTCTGACCGCTGGCCAAGAAGAAAGAATCTTAGTTTTTGTTAGATTGAGGCCTTTGAATGAGAAAGAATATGCAAGGAACGATGTTTCAGATTGGGAATGCATTAATAACAACTCCATCGTTTTCAAGAACAGCTTACTTGAGCGTTCCGTGTACCCGCCTGCCTATACTTTTGGTACGCAAGAACAGCTCTGTGTTATGAATTTTGTGATATATATGAGCATTTTCTCAGTCGACCTCATTTGATTTTCATTCTTAATTGCATCTCAAACTCCATTTTCTCCTTTGAATTTCATTAATGGAAATGTGTTGTAGCTCAATTCAGGATTTTTATTTCGGACCAGTTGTTTGATTTACGAAGTAGTTAATTGTTTCGGTCTTATATTGATGTTGTGGTTCATAATATACATATATGCATATTTTTTTTGGGTCAATTTTCTGGGAATAGACAGAGTATTTGGGTGTGAATGCCCCACAAGGCAAGTATACGAAGAAGCAGCAAAAGAAGTTACCCTTTCTGTAGTCAATGGCATTAACTGTGAGTTATCTCCTTTTCATTCCTTTTCTGCCCGTTGATTTCTATTACCACATGCTTCATTGATTTTTTATTTTTTGTGTGAAATATATTGCCAGCCACCTTTTTTGCATATGGGCAAACAAGTAGTGGAAAGACATACACAATGGGCGGAATAACAGAATATGCTATTCAAGATATATATGATTACATAGACACGGTAAATGAAATATACTTTGTATTATTGAAGTCTATCAGACTCGTGCACCCTTAATACGAAAATGGGCTTTTAATTCTTGTCTATATTTCAGCATCAAGAACGTGAATTTGTGTTGAAGTTCTCTGCCATGGAGATTTACAATGAATCTGTTAGGGATCTCCTCAGCACAGATTCTACTCCACTTCGACTCCTCGATGATCCAGAGGTGACTGCCATTATTTGTTTTTTCCATTTGGTCAGAATGTTGCTTTGGGTATGTTTGTTTTTTTAGTTGGGACAGACGGAGTAACACTCTCACTTCAACAGAAAGGGACTGTTGTTGAGAGGCTTACTGAGGAGACGCTGACAGACATGAGCCATATGATGGAACTCCTTGCCGTCTGTGAAGGTAAAGACATTTTTAGTATCACATCAATGCTTGTTCGGCTTTCAGGTGATAACTTCTTTAATTTTTTTCTTTTTTGCCTCATTCTTGCAGCTCAAAGGCAGATAGGAGAAACCGCTTTGAATGAAACCAGCTCGAGATCCCATCAAATTTTGCGATTGGTATGCACAACATAATACATTATCCAACATGCACAATTTTTTTTTTAATTTTTTATGTTGTTTTCTCTGTTCAAATGACGCATTTTTGCAGACAATAGAAAGTTCTGCTCGTGAATATTTAGGTGCTGGCAATTCAAGCATTCTGTCAGCCAGTGTGGTATGTTAAAAGCTTTTCTCTTTCAAAATATTATACGAACATGGCAGCAGCTACTTCAAATTTCATATAATGAAAGGGAAATTCAATTTGATTTTTTCACCTAGAACTTTGTTGATCTTGCGGGGAGTGAGCGAGCTTCTCAAACATTAAATGCTGGTGCAAGATTGAAAGAAGGTTCCCACATTAATCGAAGTTTGTTGACACTGGGAACTGTAATTCGCAAATTAAGGTTGAAGAATTGTTTTATATTGGCTTTGAATTCTTTTACTATAATTGGCATTTACAATGTTTACTAATTGCTTCAACATTGGGATTGTTTGTGAATGGTCTCAAATTTGAGGCAAATGTTATGCAGCTTGCCTAGAAAAGACTAACACAACATTTCTTCTAATCTTCCATTTGGCCCGATTTGTTCTTTTATTGCAAACATAATTCTTCCATTTTTGACAATTTACTCCCATGATTGGATGCAGCAAGGGAAGAAATGCACACATTCCTTACAGAGATTCTAAGCTGACTAGGATTCTGCAGAATTCCTTAGGGGGCAATGCCAGAACAGCCATCATTTGCACTATGAGCCCCGCTCGCAGTCATGTTGAGCAATCAAGAAATACTCTCTTGTTTGCAAGCTGTGCTAAAGAGGTGGCTACCAACGCACAGGTCAATGTGGTAATGTCAGATAAGGCATTGGTAAAGCAACTACAAAAGGAGTTGGCTAGACTGGAGAATGAGATGAAGAACTTACAATCCACCCCCAAGAAATGTGACTTTACGTTGCTGAAAGAGAAAGAACAAGTTATTGAAGAGATGGATAGACAGATAAGAGAGTTGACCAAGGAACGTGATCTTGCTAAATCCCGAGTTGACAATTTACTACAATCAATTGGAGAAGAAGATCAACGATCGAGATTAGATGAATATTCAGAAGTAGAATCATCAGATATATACAATCCTGTACATTCGGACGTAGGACATGAAACATACAAAACATCTAAGAATATTGACAATTCTCAGCTGGATAACAGTTCTCCTAAATTTTTTCACCTTTCTGAGAATCAAGAAGACAATTCTCTGCTGGATGACAGTACTCCTAAATTTGTTGGGCTCGATCCATGTCAAGGCTGGGATGACATCACTAGAAAAATTGATGAAGATTCTGAAGATACCTGCAAAGAAGTTCGATGCATTGAAATGGAGGCCTCAACCCTTAAGAGGAAAATTCAATGTTATGTTGGGAAATTTCCAATGACAGGAGCCATGGAAGAGGCTGCATTTTCACCTCCCAGTCAGAAAGTTAGAAGTATTGTAATGGAAGAATCAAGCATGGAGAGGAAAACAGGCTCTGATGTCTTTTCACCTGGGCCCGAGGAAAAAGAAAGGAGATCATCTATGAGAAAAGCCACGTATGAGGCTTCAGAACTATCCCCTCGGGGAGATAGATGTATTCAAATGGAAGAATCAAGCATTAACAAGACCACCGAACCTGATGTCTTCTTATCTGGTACAGAAGAAGAAGGGAAATTATCTATGACAGGAGACATAGGTGAAGTTCCAGTCACTTCCCCACAGAAGGAAGATAAAGGGTCAAACCCAGTTGATAAACATGACACTGAAGCTTTGAAGCAAAAAATTCAGGATCTGCAAAAAACCATCAGCTATCTTGTAAGTTTGTACCCTGTGGAACAATCTCCTCCATCTTCTTCTTCTGATTTGTCTAGCTTAAAAATGAGTAGAAGTGCAAGTTGCAAAGCAGCTATCGCGTCGATGCAATCTTCCCTAGCTCTTGAGAAGACAGAAAACTGTGAGAATACACCAACTACATGGTCTGATAAAAATGTCCCTGAAAAACCCGGAGGGTTTAATGGAAAACTTTCTGAATGGAAGCATGGTCCAAAGGTTAGAGATTTTGATTCTCGAACTTCAATTAGTGCTGCTTCCATGGAAGCACAAAGCATCAAAGAGTATGATGCAGATGATGCTAGTAGCATTTATGAACAGAGCGAGAATGCATCATCTCTTTGGTTTGAGAAAGCTGTACACACACCAACTACCACGTCCGAAAGAAGCTTCCCAATTACAGCCGCCAGAACCAGAAAGTTTTATGAGTTTAATCACAGTGGCGATATCAGAAATTTTCACAGTAAATATTCTGAAACTTCTGTTAGTACTCCTTCAGTAGAATCACGGAGCGGCAAAGAGACAGATTCTGAAGATAGCGGCGTTCATGAATTTGTTTCAGAAAAGAAAGAAGTGATCAAACTTCCATCTTCGAAGAAATTTGGTGATTATTTGGTAGGAACCACTATCACTTTCTCCCCTCTCTCTGCATTGGATACCCATTCTGTTGCCTTCTTTCTCAAGCAAATTTTTTTTTTGGAAGTTTTTATTTTTCTGGATTAGCAGCGTCTAATATTTTTAATTATATGCATCATCATTGGCCTAAGCATCGGTGGATTGCTGTGTTGTAGGTTCAGGAAACGGGAACTGATTACACTGAAGGATCCATGAAGAATTCAGAGGAGGCTGGAATGGATACAAGGAAGGATATCGTTCAACCACTTTTCAATTGGCCTGCAGAATTTGAAAGGCAGCGGAAAGAAATTATTGAACTTTGGGACGCATGCTATGTACCATTGGTACACAGAACTTATTTCTTCCTCCTCTTCAAAGGTGATCCTTCGGACTCTGTGTACATGGAGGTGGAGCTCAGAAGGCTGTCTTTTCTAAAGGGCGGTAATATCACCAAAGAGAGTTTCAATTCTAGGTATTATGAATGCATCAACGCATTATTGCTTGATCAAATGGTCGCTAAAATCTTCAAAGTTATATAGATTTTGATGGAATTATTGTAACATTTTTTATTAAGGGACAGCTTGAAGGGTCTATACAGAGAGAGGGAGACATTGAGCAAGCAAGTTCATCAGAAGTTTTCAAGGAAGGAGAGAGAGGAACTCTACAAGAAGTGGGGTATTGCATTGAACACGAAGCAGAGAAGTCTACAGTTAGCACGTCGGATATGGTCGAGCACAAAGGACATGAACCACATAAAAGAAAGTGCATCTCTTGTTGCAAAACTGATCGATTTTGTACAGCCAGGCCAAGCCCCTAAGGAGATTTTCGGACTCAGCTTCTCACATGGACCGGGCTCCAAACGTCGAAGATCATACAGCTGGAGACCGAGCAGGAGGTCTTCTATGTCTGTTCTTTGAGCTTGACGAACAGACACCACCATGTTTTTTTAGTATTGATTTCGTGTCTTCTTCCTTTTTAGTTGCAAGTATGAAGGAGGCTTGACACTGACGGACTGACCGTAGTAACTTATTAATTTGTTTCTTTATTGTTTTACAATAATTCCGGTATATTACTCTGTAAGCAAAACGAATAAATTTGGTTATTGATAATTCAATGGTCAGATGTTCTATTTATAAACAAGTTGACAGATGACAAAATGGGCATATCACCAGCTGTGATAACAATTTACATCATTTATAAACTATCTTAGATCCATCAGTGATTCTCCATCCTGACTTCGTACTGGACAGTTCATATCTTGTTGTGTAGGTGCTGATTTTTTCATCACAGTTCTCAGGATGAACCGTGTCTGTGAGGCGGGCAGACTCTTTTACTGTTGCTTCCACCCAGGCATGCCGCCCTTCTTGAGAAAGAGTCACGCTGTCAATTGTCAGGTTCAATAGAGAGTAATCATAAATCCAACCAAGTTGAGCAATTTCAGCTGCACGACCCGTCCATACTTTTAACATCTGACCATCTAAAACCTGGCAGTTTCCCTAAGTGTTAGGAAAATTCTCCATCGCAGTGATGATTGACCAAAACAGAAAGTCTTCAGAAACAATTACATATTCATCACTGCTATAGGTAATTAATCAACAAATTAGCACATCACAAATATATGCTTATTTGAGGAAACCTGACAGAAAAAGAAACGTTGCAGTAATACTGTATTGACTGAAATGAAACTTGATGTAAGTCACACTTGCAGCACCCAACAAAACTACAGGCACTTCCACTGTAATTGGCAAAAGCTGAAAAATGATATTGCTCATGTGTGTCTACTGGTTTAGCAAATACATTAGTGTTAAATGTACCTATCCCGTCCTACAGTCGTCTCAACTGAAAATAGCTAGGAAATGTGGCTAGTCTCAGCTGTATACCAAAGGAACCCTCTAATTAATAATTGTTTTTGTTCAAAATTTTGTCTGGTTTGAGGTCTAAATTGCTGGAACCAGAGATGTTTCATTGGCACCCAAAACTTGCTGAATGATAAACAGCTACCAACAGTGACGTGGAAGATAAGTCTTCCACAACACTTAAGCTGGTGGCTACCAAAACAACACAGAAAAGGCATAATCAAATCATTACCAGAAGAGAAATATTCTTCACGCCCAAGTTGCACGTGATGTCAGATATGAGTGGGAATTATCGACACATTTGGTTTCACGGTGTGATGGCTAAGAGGAAAAAATTAAGTTCTAACCACCATATGATAGAAAAACATATAACCGACAGTTCTTACCTCTGGCAATTTCCCTAGCGAATGGTCAGGTCCAAAAGCCCGAGATTTGATATTCTGCCACTTGCAAATTATATCTTCCGCAAGCCTTGCATCCATTCTGGGCAACTCCTGCCCCAACTTTTCATCTAATAAGGGCCCTGCACAGTGGATGTGGCAACAAAACAAAAATTTTATACATAAGAGAGTTCAAGATCCAACAAGAGAAAATGAGAACTGTCAAAGATTTTGCTTAGTCAACCCTGCAAAATTAACTGAATGTCCAAAGAAATGCATGTTCTTTAAAAACAAATAGACAATTCAAGAATTCCCCCCCCCCCCCAACCCAAATATGTTGAAGATTTCAAGCAGAAGTGCACATTCTGACATCATTAGCAGAAGAAAAGATGTTTCATGGAACCATGTGGATTGAAACACTCCCAAGAAAGAGATATCTAAAGAACTCCATGATATCCCAGTTAAGGGATATTTGGATGGCTAGCCAGCACGTCGTTAAATCTTACCTGCATCAATAATATCAGATGCCTTGGCCAAACCAATTTCTTTCTGTTGAACAGACGAGATGTTCCTGGCAGGCAAATACTTCAATCCAACCAAAGTTACTAATCCAATTGCCACACCAGCACACATAATCTTCACACTAACATCTTTAATTTTATCAGAAATTGATTGTTCTCCATGTATGTCATCAGAACTACTTGTTCCATAAGCATCAGTTGTAAAAGCAAAGTTATTTTGATCAGATGTAAGAGATTCTTCAGTTTCAACAACAGGAACAGGATCGCATGTGTCTCCATGTTCTACATATTTCACGGCTTTGTCCCCCCGACCAAGAGGAAAGACCTTCTGCAATGCCTGAATTGTACTAGACTTAACATGATCCAGGACAGCAGTAGCCTCTGTAGCTCCAATCCTAACTATGGCAGCTGCTGCAGCTAAGGGCGAACTACCATTTCCCTCCAGTCTTTCTAAATATCGAAGGACAGTAGGATCATCATAGTAATCACCAAGTTTGAACCGTATATCACTGGTGTCCCTGAATCTAGGGAAAACAACCTCTGCCAGCCATGTCTCTAACAGCTTACAGAGACCAGGAAGATCATTGTCATCAGCTTCCTTTGAGTTTTCCAAAACAAAATCTACAATGGCTGGATTTCTGTACAGGGACTTATCACTATCTAAGCCCAACCATAAGCGACACTCATCAAGCTTACCTACAAGCATTGAACATAGACCCCTTTCCAATGCGAACTCCATCTCATGTTTTTCCAAGGGAATATAGATAGAGCCAAGGTCCCGTAAAGCTGGTATCTGACTCTGCTGAAGGTGCTTGAACATGTTATCAGCATCTGCAATGAGATGAGGTTGCTTACCCACAAAGGCTTGGGCAACAAGTGCAAGTGCCACTCCATAAGCTTCAAAAGTTTCAGCTGGGATGCTATTTGGTGTCGCAGAAAATAGTTTAACCTTTCATGGGGAAAATAACACGTTAGGGAAAAGAAAAAAAATGACAAGGGTGGTTTGACAAAGAAAATTTTGTAGTCTACCTGCTCAGCTGATGTCATACGTAGAAAGGCCTCATTCATGAAAGATTCACGTGTAAATCCCCCAGCAATTGCGGTGGCTCCCCCTCCTCCAACAGCCCATAGTATGTTGAGCATACCATGAAGTCCTTCTTCTCTTCTTGCTTGATACTCACCACTAAGGGGTAAGCCTAAAAGTTCCAGAACACAGCGTGGGTTGATCTCCTCCAACGTCTCGTCAATCTGTGCCTGCAAATCTGGAGCGAGACTACTGGCCCCTTCCTCCTACATTATAAAAAAAGTATTTATTTATCAATTAATTTATTGCGAACAAGAAAAGCAACCAACTCAGGCAAGCTGTAGCCAAAAAAACCAGCTGCCCAACCTTGTTCATTTTGTACCTGTATGGTTTATCATCAAACATAAGTTAAATAAATTTAGTTAAAAACATTTTGAGAACTAAAAAGGTTGCCGAATGTTTGCCTGTTCAGACAATTATAATGGGACAAGATGTTTGAATTGAGTGTCTTAACCAAATGTGTCTCTAAGTGCTCAATCTGTGAGAGAGAGAGAGAGAGAGAGAGAGAGAGTTGGTGATACCTGCAGCAGCTTCAAAGCCCTCTCGAGCATCTCACAGCCTCCAATGTAATCAGGCAGATTAAATGCCATAGCATCCCTGGAAATGTCAACATAGGCAAGTGCCATCGCCAAGACAACATCTTGCTTGAAAGACTTGGGAAGTCTCTCTCTCAACAGACTCTCTCCAATTCTAAGCACTACCTCCGACTCCCCAGCTTCTTGCAACACAAGCAATGCTCCAGGAACCTTGAAAATTTCACACAAATTTGCTGTCATTTCCTCAATCAAACAAGATCTGGCATAAGAGAATCGAAGGCATGCAATTAATTACCTTGTCCCAAGGAACTTCAGTGAGGGTTGCATCGGCATGGTCATCAGCGAGGCCTTGATTGTATTCTCTTCTAGAGCTAGCATTAGCTAGGGTTTCACAAGCAGCTTGAAGAATCTGTCTACGGCTGATCAAAGCATCAGGGCTAAACCCGTACTGAGGTGGTTTAGAAATCCTAGCTTCATAAGCCCTCCTTATTCCATCTCCCAAGAAATGAGTCTCCGCTCCCAACGCCTGTTTAATAATAAATAATAATAATGATCTATTATTATTATTATTAATCACACTCATTAACTCGCTAGTTAATTGAGAGACCAACACTGACCTGATAGAAGTCGATGGGGATGGATACGTGGCGGTTGGTGGGAGTAGGAGGGGGAGGGGTGAGAGTGACGGTGGTGTTTGAGGATGAGGAGAGAGAGGAATTGTCGGCGGTGGTGAATTGGAAGTCGGCGAGGAGGCGGTGGGCCCATTTGCTGGCGGAGGAGACAGTGGTGGTGTTCAATTTGGAAATAGAGGGTCTTTTACTACTAGTACGAGGCTGAGGCGCTGGAACGAGCAGTGGACTTCGAAGGCCAAAATCAATGTGTCCCAAGGCTTGCATTTGCATCTTTTCTGTTGTGCCGCGCTTCAACAAACCCTCACTAATCTGAGAGATTCTTTCACTCTTGAGTCTTGACTCCACCAAAGTGTTAATGATTATGTGCCGTGGATTTCTTTTCGAAATTTTGTTTGATTCAATTATCTGGCACTTAGATTGCTTTTTCAGACTTCATTTTAATTCATGCATTACTTGCATGATTTCCTTTATATCTTTATTTAAAAGTTGTGTCAACGTCTCGAAGCTCCGTTGTAGTCTAGTCGGTTAGGATATTCGGCTCTCACCCGAAAGACCCGGGTTCGATTCCCGGCAACGGAAGGTTTTTTCAATCTTTGGGCCTTTCTCTTGGACCTTCTGGGCTTCTATTTAACATTTGGGCCTTCCATTTTTATCTACACAATTGGACTTCTCTAGCCTTTCCTCCTTTGTCTTTCATTTACTTTCACCATCCGCAATGGTTCCAACGGAAAGAAGATGCAACATTATTATACTAACCAACCATACAAGTTGGGTATGCTTGTTTGCTAAAAATTGAATTTGAAGTAGTGTGATCTGCCAAGGTTGTTTGGAAATATCGATTCAGTACAATCTTGAAAATTATTCTAGTTAATTACATAAATTGCTTCAAACTTAAAATATTCAATCAAACATAAACAAAGCGGGAACTTTTAACTACAACACATTGTTCTAATTTTACCCCAAATTTGAATAACATGGTCTTGCTCATCACACAATTAACAATGAGTTAGACCCCTTAAAAAAGAAAAAAACAATATCTTTGATAATCAACGTAGTAGTAGTGGTAATAATAATAATAATAATAAAAGCTTAAATGAATTTTAGCATTATTATACTAGTTGGGTGTGTTGGTGTTACAATTAAACTTAGCAGACTTGTGCCATAAATGTTGACAATATAATATACACATTATGAGAAACGGAAAAAGAATGATAAAAACTAAAGATAAGAATCATGTCCTTGCAACTTTTTCTTACACAATGATGGCTCCATGACAACCCACTAGCTAAAAAGGCTGATTGTTGAGATTATTAACTCAACAATTTGTAGGAAAGCTGCTTAGCTGATGGGTTTCTCAGTAAATGTTTCAAGCTCCTGGAATTGAATGTTGGTTGGTTCTTAATTGGTGAATGTTGTTGATTCTCTAAATGTGCGTTCTTCTTTAGTTCTTAACCAACGAAGCTACTACGTACTTATCAGCAAATTTAAAAGTGCATTTTACAAAGCCACAAAGAAGTAGAGGTTTAAAAGAAAGCATTGCTGTTGCTAGTAAATAATTTAAGAAATCATTAACAAAATTAATAACCCATACATGCAATGCAATGTTTGTCACCGTGAAGAAGCCGCACGACCCATTATGTCCATATTATCTTTAAAGGAGGAGCCCAGACGAGTTGTTATAAACTTCAAACATCCCAACTTAATTTGATGATTATAACGTCTAAAATTTTTATCAAATAATACCCACTCACAAATTCCACGTTCAAAAAGTTGTAAAACAGTACATACATTCTTTGTCAACTTCGTAACTTCCTATTTGGCACTTGGGTTAATCCAATAGATTGATCCCTGGAAAGCTCGTGACCTTGCATGCTGATAGGTAGCAGCAGGCTATGAGCATTGAAAATTCGAAATTCAATTCATTTATTTCCTGCTTAAAAGAAAGACACGTCACTAAATTTTTATTGTAGTCATGTAAGATGTAACCTTGCAGGAGATGACTTCATATTTATCTATATGTATGTGTATATATATATATATATATGTGTGTGTGTGTGTACATCAAGCAGCAGTGCCCTGACCCAACCCAATGTGACTACTGACTATGAGGGTGACAAATATGAAAGAGAACCCCTCTCTCCTCGTGATAAGATATCACAAGACTTAATGATTCTTCCCCCATAAGAACTTGAAAAAAGTGCAACAACGAAAATATCCAAAAAAAAATAAAAAATGATACGTATACAACGCAACAAAGCCCCTTGATAAACAGAAAGAAAGAAAGTCCATGCACCTTTGGGGGAAGTGAGCAGGCACGACGAATAGGAAACAAAAAGCAGCCCCAAATAATAATAAATAAAAAAGAAAACATATCACAGTTGATTTGAAAAGAAATAGAAAATAGAAAATTAAAAAAAAAGGGGGAAAGAGAGAGAGAGAAACACAAGCACAAGCACAAGCACAAACCCAAACTTCTGGCGCAGCAAATGGCATCGTTTGTGTCAAGCACTGTCTTGCTACAAACATACGCTCCTCCTCAAACCCCACAACCACAACCACAGCTTCTTCTTCTTCTCTCTTAACAACAATCAACAAGCCGTTCGTTTGCCCATTCTCTCCTTCAAACACTCATGGCCGCAACATCAACAGCAATGGCTATTTTTCTCTTCGTCGCACTAACCCACTTTGCCTACGGTGAACAAAACGCAGTCGTCTTGTCAGAAATACAAGCCTTAACCTCCTTTAAACTACACCTGAAGGACCCTCTTGGTGCACTCGACGGCTGGGACTCTTCCACGCCGTCAGCGCCCTGTGACTGGCGTGGCATTGTGTGTTACAACAACCGAGTCCGCGAGCTCCGGTTGCCTCGCCTGCAACTCGCTGGTCGACTCACTGACCAACTCGCCGACTTACACGAGCTTCGCAAATTAAGTCTCCACTCTAACCACCTCAATGGCTCTATACCTGCTTCTCTTCATCAATGCTCACTCTTGCGCGCTGTTTACTTGCAGTACAATTCATTCTCCGGTCATCTCCCACTCTCCATTTTTAATCTCACAAACCTACTAGTCCTCAACGTAGCTCATAATCTCCTCTCAGGAAAAATATCCGCAGATATTTCGCCATCCCTCCGATATCTTGATTTATCCTCAAATGCATTTACTGGTGAAATACCCGGGAATTTCTCGTCAAAATCTCAGCTTCAGCTTATTAATTTATCATACAATTCATTTTCCGGTGAGGTTCCGGCGAGTGTTGGTCAACTTCAAGAGCTTGAGTACCTGTGGCTGGATTCTAATCACTTGTACGGAACTTTACCTTCAGCTATATCAAACTGTTCTTCGCTTGTGCATTTAAGCGCTGAAGATAACGTGCTCAAGGGTTTGATTCCCGGTACTATTGGCAGAATTTCAACGCTTCAAGTTCTATCTTTGTCGAGAAATGAGCTCACGGGTTTGGTCCCTGTAAGTGTTCTGTGTAATCTTTGGGGTAATATCTCTTCTCTGAGGATTGTTCAGTTGGGGTTTAATGCCTTCACGGGCGTCGTTAAGCCGCCTAATGGGAGGTGTGTTAGTGTTTTGGAGGTTTTGGACCTTCAAAATAATCGCATACGCGCCGTGTTCCCATTGTGGTTGACTAATGTTACTAGTCTTAGAGTTATGGATCTTTCTGGAAACTTCTTTTCTGGGAATTTACCTGCTGCTGTTGGGAGTCTTGATAAACTAGAGGTGTTACGAGTGGCCAATAATTCGTTATCTGGGTTAGTTCCTGATGAGATTGCGAAATGCAGTTTGTTGCAGATGTTTGATCTCGAAGGGAATCGGTTTTCAGGTCAAGTTCCTGCCTTTTTGGGCGGAATTAGGGGCTTAAAGATTGTATCTTTGGGAAGGAATATGTTTTCGGGGCTGATTCCGTTGAGTTTTGGGAATCTTTCTCAGCTGGAGACATTGAATTTGAGTGAAAATGATATAAGAGGGAATATACCAGAAGAGATCACGAGGTTGAGTAATTTGACTACTTTGAACCTCAGTTATAACAAATTTGCGGGGAAGGTTCCTTATGATGTGGGGAACTTGAAGGGTTTGCTGGTTCTTAATTTGAGTGCTTGTGGGTTTTCAGGAAAGATTCCGGGGAGTATTGGGAGTTTGATGAGGCTGACTACTTTGGATTTGAGTAACCAAAATTTGTCTGGTGAGTTGCCTATTGAGCTCTTTGGGTTGCCAAGTTTACAAGTTGTTAGCCTTGAAGAGAACAACTTATCTGGTGATGTTCCTGAAGGTTTTAGCAGTTTAGTCGGTCTACAGTACCTCAACCTCAGTGATAATGCCTTTACTGGTGATATTCCAGCAACGTACGGATTTCTTCGGTCATTGGTTTTTCTCTCTTTGTCACACAATCAAATTTCTGGTATGATCCCAGCAGAGCTTGGTGCCTGTTCTGCTCTAGAAGTCCTTGAGCTTCGTTCAAATCATTTTACAGGCAATATTCCAGTTGATATCTCACATTTATCTCATATAAAGAAGCTTGATTTGGGTCAGAATAAATTATCTGGTGAAATCCCAAAGGAGATCTCAAAATGTTCTTCTCTGGTTTCTTTGACATTGGATATGAATCGTCTATCAGGCCGCATACCAGAATCATTCTCAAAGTTATCAAACTTAACAACATTGAATCTTTCAACAAATAGGTTGAGTGGAGCTATTCCTGCTGATCTTGCACTCATATCAAGCTTAAGATACTTAAATTTATCAAGGAATAACCTTGAAGGTGAGATTCCAAAAATGCTTAGTTCTCGATTCAATGATTCTTCCATATTTGCTATGAATCGTGAACTGTGTGGAAAGCCATTGGATAGAGAATGTGCAAATGTGAGAAAGAGAAAAAGGAAGAGGCTGATCATACTGATTTGTGTGTCTGCGGCTGGAGCTTGTCTTTTGGCATTGTGCTGTTGTGGCTATATTTATAGCCTCTTACGCTGGCGTCAGACGCTTAGAGCTTGGGCAACTGGAGAGAAGAAGCCAAGCCCTTCTCGTGGTAGCTCAGGAGCTGAAAGAGGACGTGGAAGCGGAGAAAATGGAGGTCCAAAACTGGTTATGTTCAACAACAAGATAACATATGTAGAGACACTGGAAGCAACAAGACAATTTGACGAGGAAAATGTGTTAAGCAGAGGAAGATATGGTCTTATATTCAAGGCTTCATATCAAGATGGAATGGTGCTCTCAATCCGCCGGCTTCATGATGGAACCATTGATGAAAACACATTCCGGAAGGAAGCTGAAGCACTAGGCAAGGTGAAGCATCGAAACCTAACAGTTTTACGTGGCTACTATGCAGGACCACCAGATGTAAGGCTGCTCGTTTATGACTACATGCCTAATGGAAACTTAGCAACTCTTCTTCAAGAAGCTTCTCATCAAGATGGACATGTGCTAAATTGGCCAATGCGTCATCTCATTTCACTTGGCCTTGCCCGTGGACTATCTTTCTTGCATTCGCTTGATATGGTTCATGGTGATATCAAGCCACAAAATGTCCTTTTTGATGCTGATTTTGAAGCTCATTTATCAGAATTTGGGCTAGACCGATTAGCCATAGCAACCCCAGCTGAGGCCTCATCATCTACCACTCCAATTGGTTCACTAGGCTATGTATCACCTGAGGCAGCATCAACCGGTCGGCCAACAAAAGAAGCCGATGTGTACAGCTTTGGGATTGTATTGTTAGAGATACTAACAGGGAGGAAACCAGTAATGTTTACACAAGATGAAGATATAGTTAAATGGGTGAAGAAGCAATTGCAAAGAGGTCAAATTTCAGAATTGTTAGAGCCCGGCTTGCTTGAGTTAGACCCTGAGTCATCCGAGTGGGAAGAATTCTTGTTAGGTGTTAAAGTGGGGCTTCTTTGCACAGCTCCTGATCCACTCGATAGACCATCAATGGCAGATATTGTTTTCATGCTTGAAGGTTGCAGGGTAGGGCCAGATATGCCATCTTCAGCTGACCCCACGTCCCTCCCTTCTCCAATGTGATATCTTTTTAACTGTAATTTCAGTACAAAATTTCTTCGGTAAAGAATTCATTCTTGGAGATTTAGATTATTATCATTTTCTAGATAAGAAATGTGTTGTATCAATGTTATTCCTGTTTATTATTACTAGTTTTGGTTCTTTATTTGCTCTTTGTTCCTCCTTTTTTTCCCCCACAATATGTATACCTTCTTTGACCCAATGGCGACGTTGGAGAAGCTGAGTGTTACGACTACCACTGCACCATCCATCAAATAAAATATATCAGTGATCCCAGTTGCTTCAAGCGGGGGTTGGGGCCGATGGGCCGTAAAGCCCATTCCCGCCAAAAAAAACGTATAGCGTAAAGCCACGTGGCGAATAGTGAGGGAAGAGAAAGTAGCCGTTAATGTGAGTAGCTGAATTTGGAAGTGTCTTTATCGGAAAAAGAGAGATGGCGTCAGCTGCAGTCTGGAAATTTAAAGACAGAAAAGCAAGGAGAGCCTAGATTCTTTAGAGTCCTTTTGCCACGTAGGATTAATAATATTGACCAGCACGTGGCCCCTGACTTGCTCCTGTTGTGAAGCAATAATTTGGTGGCACGGAAGTTGTATGGTTTTGGGTCCCATTTCCATCAGCCATCCATCCTTTTAAATTCTGCAGTAATTGCAGGTGATAAATTTGGCAGTGTTGAACTGTTGATCAGCTGATGTGTCTTGTGACTAGCAGAGTTCAGACCCAAACCCAAAATTCAATCGGGGTCATGACAGTGGACAAGCAACGGTGATTTCGGAATCTTCAGTGGGTCATTATCAATTTTTTAACTTTAAAATATTACTTTAGCTTTGCCCCACTGCTACCTCTACAAACAGTAAGACTAGCCCAGTGGTGGTAACCCACCAACCTATACCGTCATTTCATATACTTGGAGAAGTAGACTTATGAGTCAAAATTTGACAATCTCCAAATTTTACTATTAAGTACATGTAAATAAAATCTTTATGTGTGTGCGCGTGTTAAAAAACACCCCATTTTTTCTCATGCCAGTCGCCTACGAGCTCCAATTTAAGGCCCCATACACCAAGTAGGTATGACATCAACCAGTTATGAATGATTTCTTCACTCTCGTCCTATTCTATTTCCACAAATCCGCCAATAGAAGGTAGCAAGACCGATCTTATCGATACTGCAACTAAAAAGGGGAGGGAGAGAATTTACTAGCTGAAAACGTAACATTCTTTCGTTCAGTATCAGCAAAGAATGTTCTATTGATGAGAGAAATGGTAATCTAACTCATAAAACAACGTAATTTATATTACACAAAAATTGGGGAGGCAAATTTACAACATACAAGTTGCTAGGCTGATGAAAGACCTTCAGGTAAAGACTCATGATCAGGGTCAGGTGAAAGAAACCTCCGGCAAGCATAGAACATGGCTGCATGAAAACCACTTGGGTTGTCTATGAACACGAAGTGCCCACCCTGCATATTTTGTTATGAGAAGAATTTTGATTATAGATGGATAGACATATTGATGGATGGATAAAGAGACATGATAAAGATATAAACCTGTGGGACCCTAATAATTTCACAAGGGACTTTCATATGCTTGCGAGCTTCCTGTGCACCTCGATAGTTCATCCAATCTTCGAAGCCATATATAAAAGTTGTTGGCACTTTCCACTCTGGGGCACTGTCAAGAAAGAAAAGAGCTGCTTTATGTTAGCCAACTCTTACAAACTCAACAAAGTATAACAAAGGAAATGTGATTCCAAACCAATCAATCAACCCTACTAGCACATTGTTGTACTGTTGAATATCAGTTTTAGATGGTATCAGTATCCATAGGATAGCAGTTGGGAAGAGCTTCTTAATTCTAAAATACATTCCAGGCAAGACTAGTAATGTACTTAAGCTTCAAGAAGTCTTTTGCATGGTGAATTCAAGACGGTAGTCTTCAAATAAACAAGCGAAAACCAATGGGACCATCCTTATTGAGAAAATGAGGTGAGTCTCATTTGAAATGAACAGACCACTAACTGAAACAACAATATTGAACAGAAGCATTACAACAAGTTTGTAGAAAGTTAGAAATCTCACATTGAAACAAACAGTTACACCCATTGCTGGACCAAATTGGCTTTGGGCATAAATAATAGCCCTTCTCATTCTCTTCCTACCCACTCCTATCACCAGTCAGATACTTATGCAATCCCTTGCCCATTTATAGGAATATATAACCAAAATACCATAATATTTTACAGATATAAACCAATTAATTATGCATTTCACATATGCAACCTACACACTTCAACAATAATAAACTAAAGCACTAAATGATTGAGGATTCACAAACAAAAAAGCAATGAGTAATTATGTATGAAGATACTACCAAACTACATAATTTGGAAATATGTGTAGCATATGATATGATAGAAAGCAGGGCAATTTGATAACCAATAACTTTTAAGAGAAAATTTTAAGATTGAGTTGGATCATCAAACCTGTGTAGAAGGGGCATTCGAGCAAATGCTCCAAAAGCAAATATGTATTTCAAGCACAGCTCCCCACTTGCTTTGGCAGCTAAAGTGTGATACACATAGTCTTTCAAGAGAGAAAACACATCAGCTATCTACTAATCAAATGCGCTGCATGCAATCTATAAATCTTACTAACCTGTCAGCAAACTGGACTCCTCAGTGGTCAATACACTTCCAGATGAATATGCACCAAATCTAGCATTTGTGTACTTACGAACCAGGTCTGGACCCCAAGGACCTAAACCTCTGCATTGAGAATCATCCAATATGACAAAACTCAAAGCAATCATATAATGAGTGTGTTATATATGATAAATGATAGAAGATTTATAATGCAGACAATGAGATAAGGATTTATTTAAAAAGTGAAAAAGAGGATGAAATTTCATCAATCATCCACTCTAAATAGCAGCTGATATCCAACAAAAAACTTCTACTTCAGGATACATGAGATATTTTATTGGAATAAAAGCTATTTAAAAGGATAAGTAACTTGACCCCATTGCACATTCAGAGGCTGTGCCAATAAAAGCACAGAAAACTGGAAAGGACATGGGTAAACAAAACTACATGTAGGAAATGATAATCTGAAACAGAAAGAAAAGGGAGAGATGAGCCACACTAATGTTTTAGCACACAACCACAACAAAATTTTCAATTAAGTACAAGAGATAAGATAAGCACGCTCAAAAACAAGCAAGTATACCTGATAATTTTCTGTGGAGTAAAATTAGATTCCCACAAGTGGTTCAAAATTGCTCCTTTCCATGTTGCCCTGAACTTGGTAATCCACTCAGATGTGGCATCTGATTGAGCTGAAAATCCAGCAGGTCCAACTAAAATCAAGTGCTGGACATGCTCGGGATGCTGTGACATAAATAAAATTTGACATCAGAAGACAAAATGTTGTCACATATTACTCTTAATATCCAACTATCAACATCGAAAAACAATCACCTTGAGAGCATATTTAGCGGCAACATACCCTCCAAGAGAATGCCCAAGTAAAATGAAGTTGCTGAGGTTTTTGGCTTTGCGCCATTCCTCAAAGGAATCAATAAACCATGCTTCAGTTTCTGCATTATCAATATAACAGATTATATTGTAGTACTTTAGGTAGCAAACTAACTCATGATAATTAAGGCAGTAGAAAGAGATGGAAAAGAAACAACCCAGCAAGTACACGTCTAACCTTCTGTGCTTTTGCACGTAAAGTCAGGCCTGCTTGATCCACCGCAACTGCAAAAGTAGTTGAAAAGGGCACTATGAGCATATAAAAGTTCTATCTAAACTTAAAGAACCCAACAGTAAGAAGCATTCCACAAGCGAATGCTTCTTCAACGGTGCATGAAAGGTTTATATGACCAAAAAGACTTGCAGTATGGGTGGAAAGAAACTATTTAAAATATAAGAAGCTTATAATGAGTCCAACTAGGGACTACCAAGTACTAAATAGTAACAGTTCAGCATCCCTAACTCGTGCAATTAACCATACTCAAAGGCAACCATGGAGGAACATTCCCATCAGCAAGGTTCTTAGTCAAAAATCCATGAAAATGTAGAGAAATATTGGCTTTAGAAAAACAAATCAAGCATTTACTAAATTTATTGACCCCACAGTTTATGAGCACAAGTAAACAATCAAATGATGAAATTCAAGAATTTTTCAGAACAAAGTCTGGAAGCAAATTACAAAATTACACAGGTAATACAAAATTAATCAAGCATGAAGCAAATTCAAAAGAAACAGAGCTTACCCAAGTTGATCAATAGCAATGACTCTGAAACGACTAGCAAGAGCATCAAAATTGCGAAAGAAGAAGCCCTGAGATGCTCCATATCCATGAACCATTATGAGAGTGGGAGAATCCTCTTTGCTATCAAAAGTAACCGTGTTGATGAACCTTGGTTCATCGCTTGAAGAACGAAACCACCTGATTTTCGACCCTGGTGGACTTGAACCTATATTAACTTGTTCTTGAACATATGGAGTCCTAAAATGCAAAAATAATTAGCAATCATCGATTAACAAGACTAAACAATTGACAAAGATGTTAAGCTGGCGAGAATAAAAATATTTTTTTTTAATTTTTAAAAAGAACTTTTTGTCTGTCTTAACCTTACTTTTGTGTCAAGGGTTTCAAGAGAGAGAAGAATTACTTTTTTTTTTTTCAAAAGGCAGAGAAGAATTACTTGATTATAGAGAGAAGGCGCTTTTCGGCGGCAATGATGTGATTGGTAGAAGTGGGAATCCAACGGAGGACGGACGGCCAGGACCATCTCGATTTTGCGGTCGTAGATGATGATGGTGTTGATGTGGCGGCAGCGGAGGATCTTAGCTCGCTCTTGCTAATTTCTTCTGCCATTTTCGGAATTGAGCTTGACCCCCGCAGATTCATACAATTTGGGCAAACGATTGCTGAGCAGGAACAGTGCCGGTGAATCAATTATCGATAATTATGTCGGAACCCAACTAACAACAAACACCCCGTTATTTATACTTGCTAACCAATACGAACATACATGTACATGACGCGACAGAAAAGGAACGGTTAATTTAAACCGGTTGGGGACACGTGTCACGTTTGAGAGGGCGAGTGGGCTTCGAATGTTGACTGCTAAGAAACTTCTCAAAAAAGAAAGAGCTTTAGAAGAGGAAAATTGGCGGGGGGTTCTGGTGAGGGCACGCATGACGCAACAAAATCAATAAATCGGCGGTGACTTTGGGGATATTTTGGTAAATAGGGGCAGAGATATATTACGTTAGCCGTGACGTACGTGCAGAGTCAAGAGAGTACAACAGCCAGAGCAGCCATTCATTAGCTTGAACCTCAAGATTTTTATCAAATTTGAGATGTGGTCAACACGTCCGAAAATTATGGTTATGGCTAAGTTAGAGTTCTAAGTTAAGAGTTTATTTATGGTAGAGTAGGTTTCTCAGTGAAAAATAATAAAAAATTAATAACTTATTTATTATTTTGTGTATATGGCTAAAATTCGTATTTTATTATAAGTGAATTCTAATATAATTGAACTCGAAAATTATTTGTCTCCTCATAATTTTTAGTTTTCCTTTGAGCCTCCAGTATAGCCTTTCTTTTTATGTAGGAGAAGATAATTATTCTTCTCTTATGGATGTACTTTCACCAATAAATTGTGATGTCACTGTTTAAACAATAAGAATATTTACCAAACAAATATTAACTTGATTTTGAGTCATTTGATGATGTTTTTAACTTTTAAAATAATCATTACTAATTTCATTGTACAAATAATAAAAAAATGAAGAGAATTAGTTAAGTATTTTAAAAATTTTATTTTTATAAATTTAAAAACAATTATATAGTTTTATAACTATTATTGTTAAAATGTTGTAATAATTTATTGACCAAATGGACATAATATCAAATGAAAATGTATATAATCTTTTTCATTGTGAATTATAATTTATTGTTTGATTTGCCAACTCAAAATAATTAGTAACTGAAAATATTCTTTTTTCTTTCACAAATTTTTAATATGCTACCTAAAAATAATGAATAATAGAAAAATCAACTACAATTCCCATCAAATAAAACCAATACATTGTATAATGAAACTATGTTAGCAAAAATTATGATAAGAATGGTGTCTATAAATTCAATAATTTTTTTTTTCTCCCTCATTCAAGAAGGATAATTTTTGGAATATTATTTTAGCTTTTCATGCAGTTAGAGCTCCAAATTCTTTTATTTGAGCCTTGCGTCCAACTCCAGCCTCCGGGAGGCTGAGAATTACTCATGTCGTGACATAATTTTCGCATGCCTAAGGAGCTTAAGACTTTAAATTTAACTAGGATTTGTAAACATGCCTAGGAAATTTACGATTTTGTAAATCTGCCTAGCGAACTTAGTACTTCGAATCTTCCTAAAAAATTAAGGATTTATAAATCTATCTAAGCATCTTGGTCTTTGAAATCTTGCCCGAAGAATTCAGGTCCTTAATTATGCATAAGGAACTTAGTAGAACATTTGCTTAGTATTTTAGACTTTCATTGCCTAAGACTAAGAGATTACAGGGTTTTAATATCTTATTGCCTTGAGAAATTTTCAGGGTTTTGCAGTTTTATTGCGTGAAAAGTTGCATGACTTGAAAATTTATTTCCTGACGTGTTTTTGGGCTTCCTTATCTTATATCTATATATTTCCTAGGGCTGTTTGCCTTGAGAATAACATGCATTTTCTGTCTCTGAGTTTTTTCGGGACTTAATTTGCCTGAAGTGTTTTTAGAGTTTTTGGTATGAAGTTCATTTTTCTTTTCGTAAGATTTAATTTTAGGTTTTTGAAAACAAAAGAGCTTCGAAGGCATTTTTCTGAACCATTTTCTGTTGTTGTTATTTTGATAAAAGAAGATGAAGCGATGCAGTTTCAAGAAAGTCAAAGCTCTATTACTAGCTTGGCCAACGTGTATTCATCACTTTTAGATGCGAATTTCATCACATTTTTTATAGCTTGAGACATAGGAATTTAATCTGTTGTTGGGCTTACGGTCGTCACTGCATTTGATTCTTGAAATCTTGAGGATGCAACGAATAGGTGAAAGCTACTTCTGTTGAAGATTTCAAATTTTGCTTCATAGCTTGAAGTCTACAAAATTGCTGTCGGATGCTGCATTTGCACCTAAGTTGGCTGATCATGGATTGTTGGCTAAATTGACGCCCCAAATTTGTCTTTTGCTTTGTAAGCGGCTGAATCTAAGAATTTTGGTTCCTGAATTCAAAGTCACTCGCCAAGTATATAAACTTAGTATTCGAAATCCTTTAACCTTGATGTCTTTTTTTTTTTTTGGTTGTGTGTTGTGGGGGGGGGGGGGGGGTGAATATAATCTCTTGGTTTTCAAAATGTCAATGACCCTAGGGACTAATCTCAGCTCGTTTGTTTCGTCGATTTCGTTAGCTAAAGCAAGCCTATTTTGCTTAGAAGACATGCCATGGTTGCATCAAATTTCTCGGAGGGATTTTTCAGCATTGCTTTCCATTCCTGCATTTTCCGCAGACAATTATCTTCAATTGTGAGTCTTCTCAGAAAAGAATAAGTAAATAAATAAATGAATTCCTGCGTCTTCACAATTGGGCATCACTTTGTTGCTTTGGATTCATCAGGTCATTTATGCATTTTTTTTTTCCAAAATTTTTGGTCAAATTCATATCCTCTGTACTAAGAGACATTATTTGTTGCCTCTTGCTTTTGAACGATTTGCATGCATATTGATCTTCAATTGAAGTGAGAGTCACCCGAGGCAAGCAGCTTGTGGTTTTTTGGTGGTGAGTCTGTTTAAGGCTTTCTACTTCTTGCCTTCTAATGTTCACAAATTTGAAGAATCTAAAATTGGCTTGCTTTATTTCTTCTCAAGAGTTTCGGATTGTGACGGTAGATGTTGTAACTCGATAAGTCCTGACATGCGTTGAGTTCAAATTATCCTCTAACGACTAACCTGCTCTGCAGAAGACCTATAGTACTTTTAATGAAAAGTTTAGGGTGCGTTTGAGATTGAAGTTTGACAGTCATAACTTTTAAGTTACAGCACTAAAATATTTGGTAAACACTAACTCCTATAACTTGAAAGTTATTTTAATATAATTTTTCACTTATATAATTAAAAATATATTATATCTTTAATAATTTTATCAAAATTATTATTTAAAATTTATATTTGTTAAATATTATTAATTTTTGTTTCATATTTATAATTTTTTTCACAGCAACTATAGCTTAAAAGCTACATCACCTTAATTCCAAACACACCCTTAGAATGTTTTGGTCTTGGTGCGACAACAACTTGATCATCAGATGTTTTTGCCGTTTTGAAAAAAAATTTATCATCGAAACTTGATTATTTGTTGTCCACTATGTTTTCAGCTTCGTTCAGGATTTTTTTTTTGTAAAATGACATCAGAAGCTTGTTTGATGATGGTAGTTTCATGTAAACTTTATTTTTCTTCTTGTGTCTGATATTATTATGCACAGGTTCTTGCATTAGATCGTGGAGTCTGTGTTGCAGGAAATCAGTTGTGTCAAATATGATTTTCCCTCTGCAACTCAGTCATAAACACTTCCCGTTTTGAGTCTTATCTTCAATTATCTAAGTGAATTGCTAGTGCAAATGCTGAGATAATCTTGTCGTAACTTGTAACTTTCAATTGAAGAAGTTGCTTTAATTTTTCCTTAGCTTCATAATAGATTCATAAATGTTGGAACTCTTTTAATGGTTTCAATATGCAATACACCAATTTTCGTACTTGATTTGCTTGTTGCCTCGCTTTAACCCTAAGCACCTGGTGTGTTCTATTTAGAGTCATATTGTGCTGTGAAGGGAGAATCTCCGCTAAGAGCGAAGAGTTATAGCTTTGTAACTTTGGTCAAGTTTCAATTGGAAGAATGGAAGTGGACTCTGTTGTTCTTCGCAGTTGTAGCAAGTTTCAAAGTTGATATGATGATGATTTTGATACGATGATACTTTAACCTCATAGGAAGCCATATTTGTGAAATTTGGAATGTATTTAAGATTGAGGTGTTGTAATTATTGAAAAAAATTATAATTATGACATAAAATTAATAATATATAGTAAATATAAATTTTAAATATAAATTTTAATAAAACTATTAAAGATATAATATATTTTACATTAAACAAGTGAAAAATCATATAAACATAACTTTTAAGTTACAGTAACAAGTGTTTACTAAGCACTTTAATACTATAACTTAAACTCAACCTCAATCCCAAACGCACCCTTGATGTAGTATAGCATTTGTTCTTTGTTCATGGGAAAAGTATGATCGGAACTTATTTCCGATTGAAGGGAGGTCTTCTTGAGATGAAAATTCAGAGAGGGTTTCTTGAGATGAGATTTCTAACACTCGGCAAAAACTGTTGATGTCTTGATATAATCTCGATTTTAAGGATGAGTGAAATGCAGAGAGATACAGAGAAGTCTGAATTCTTCGAACAAGAAGTTGAACAAGCGTGGAAGTCTTCTTTCTCTTGTCTTGCCTCTCCCCCTTTGGCTTCTTTTGAGTTCTATTCATACACAAATATGTGCGGCGTTGGATAATTTACCAATCTTTGGCGCAAGACAGAACTGACTATCAGGGTTTCTGCTCTACAATTTTAATTTAAATATTATCTATAAGTCTTCCAATCTTCCAAATAATAGGCTTAATTATTAATATAAACCTCCCAATACAAATATTATAAATAACTGCTTCCATTTTGTCACCACAACTCAGTTTTTTAGCCTGGACTGCCAAACAGAAAACAGATTCTGAATTATTGACCCACAATACAATTTTGGCTTTACAAAACTGGAGATCAAGTAAAGAGAGTCTCAGAAAACATTACAAGCGATTATTAGGGTATACAACCTATAAATGGATCCCAAAAAATACAGCATTTTAACATTAAACTAAACAATGACAGCATGATTTTATTAATGGGAGAAGCTAATTCTACATTCTACATTCTCCATCACCATTAAAAATCGAATCAATCTGGTTGAACAATCACACCACAGACAATAACTTTTAAGTTGAAAAAGAAAAACACTACCCAACGCACCGTCACAGGCATGAATTCTTCTTAATGGAACACAACAGGCCAAATAACCACCAAGCAAAGCATCCTCTTCTAGTCTGCTCTTGACTGACCAGCACGAGAAGAAAGAATGATACCAACAATAAGTCCATAAAGTGCCAGCGCTTCAGCAAAGATCAGAATGAGGATCATCCCAACGAAAAGCTTCGGCTGTTGAGCATTGGCTCTGCACATTACAATTTCAATTCATAAGGAAGAACTTTGCAAAATCTACAACATTTACTAGCCATATTTGTAAGAGGAAATGCAAGTGCCATAAAAAGAGACTTAAACAAACAAACAATTAAAATGCAACGAAGCTGACCGCATCAGGTTCAAAGTCCTCAAAGAAAGGTGCTAATAATGATATTTATGTTGAAGGGGATCAAATTATATAGCATGAAGAATCTTCAAAGACGAATGGATCTGATAGCACATGAGGGCAAGCCAATGGTGACCAGTGACAGTCCTAACAAGAATAACGCCACTAGTCCTAAATTGATCCCAAAATTTTCACCTAGCAAATAACATGGCATTCATCACGTGAATAGTGCAGTGACAGATTATCTTAATCGTGAAAAAGAGTTCACTTGATAAATCCTGATAAATCCCACATCACATACCACACAGGAAATTTGAGATCAAATTTGGGAAGAGTAAGCACAACAAACAGTAAAGCACTATCTACAAGAACAAAGCACAAAATTTGGATAAGCCAGCAAATGTTTATCAGCACAGCATGTGTTTTTTCCTTTTTTTTTTTTTAAAAAAAGAGTCCAAATCAATCCAATTTATACTGTTCCTAAAACATCAAGTTATACAAAAATCATCCCAGAATGAAGCTCAAAAGTCAAAATAATAATTGAGATTTGAGAAAGCAAATTGAAAATAAAAGAACCAAAATAATTTTAAAAGAAAATACCTGACACCAGCATCACCGACGATCCCAATTGCCATACCAGCGGAGAGACCAGCAAGGCCACAAGCGAGGCCAGAAGAGAGATGCGCGTAGCCATCGAAAAGGTAATAAGATTTGGCCTTAGGGTTAATTCCGGTACTAATAATAACAGCAATAATCAAACCGTAAATACCCAAAACTCCCGCCATAACAACGGGCACGATCGATTTCATCACAAGCTCCGGCCTCATCACTCCCATCGACGCCACACCGACGCCACTCTTCGCCGTTCCGTACGCAGCTCCCATACCTGCAATACAACAAAACAAAACCAAACCCCAGATCCAAAATTAATTCTGGGAAATTAACAACTAAGAATCAAATATTAAATTTGATTGATTGATTGATCCAATATGTGAGTTTTTTTTAAGTCAATTAATTACAGGAAAAGACTAGGGCGGCAGCGGCGCCGAGAAAGCCGAAGAAAGGAGCGGTTTCATCGCCACTGAATAATGTTGAAGACATCTTGGGAGATGCAGACTGGATCTGAGACTTGAGCGCGTGTTTTGTTTTCGTTATTTGTTCTGTGCTCTTTCTCTCGAGAGGAGACTAATGACTTCTTAAAAATTAACTACCCCTACTCTTTTCCGTATCTAGATTAAGGAAGAAGGCAATCAACTTCAACTTGTAATCGTGAAATCAGATTGTACTTGGGCCTCCTCTTGGGCTTTTTTTTTTCACTTTCTACGGGATTGACTGAACGGCGCTGTCATTCGTTTTCTTACATTAAGCCTTTCGCCACCCTTTCAAATTCCTAATAAATCTCCTTTTCACTTGGAATTTCTTAAATAATTAAACATGAATTAATTCATTTCTTATTTAAATAAAAATTTAATTAAATACTTAAATAATTTATTCTTTGAACATAATTTTCTACTCCCATTTCATAATTTGTATTCATATAGTAAATTTTAATTATTTATTTTAAGAAAATTATAAGACTTTAGAGTTTTGGAGATATAAATTTATATAATAAGAAAAATAATTTAACAATTTAAGATTTGTATGTATTTTATAAATAAAAACTTAAAAGAACTACTTTTCTTTCTTACAGTAAAAATTTATGAAAAAATTATTAATTTTAATATATGGGCTTGTTTTTCACAAGTTAAACTGCAGTGTTTTGCGAATAAAGGTTAAAATGAGTGTTATAAGGATTTCGACAGGGTGCTAAAAGTTCAAAAAAGTTCAAACTCTTTTCACATGTTGTAAAGCACAGGTGTATTTAGCAGCCCGCTCTAGCGTTCTTTGTATTCTTATATGATAAAAATTCAATTGAGCATTTTCTATTTCTTAACATACTACTGCCCACCATTTATATGTTTTCTCCTCCAATACAAATTTCTCTGGGAGGCCGGGAACTGTAAACACTTCCTCTTTCATCTTTTAACTAATCATATCTTATGCATCCTAATTTTGAGCATGTAACGGAATGTGTGAAATGTAATAGAGAACCAACATTTTCTACCCCATTGGTCAAGCAACCACGGCTTTTCTCCAGGTTCTGAAAAAGGAAACGAAAAATCTCCTCACCTCACCTCACCTCGCTTTCTACAACAGAGAAATTCCTTCAGGTCAACACCATTCTGTACTCTGTTCAGCTAAGCTTTCTGTTTATTACTGGCAACTAATCAAGAACAGGGAATTCTCAGGAGGAGCCTGAGCATTACCCACAATTCAAAAATCATTTGTCGCATTGAGGAGAGCTAGAGTATTAATGATGATGATAAATCACACTATTTTGTTCTTCATAGTGGATGTAGTTCCAAAAAGAGGCATGACAACAATAACTCAAATCAAGGAAAATTTCACACACTACTGCAAATTCATCAACATATATTCAGAATATGAATTTGCAATTGGAAGTCCAAAAAGCTGTTCAGTTTGAATTGCATCCAAATGAATTAACACAACAGCATTACCTGATCAATGAGAGTTTAAAGCCCTCAACAGCCTGTGCAGGGCAATGGTGTCGTCCTTGGCTCAAGACCATGAAGCCTTACTCTTCACTTTTTTCTAGTCGCAATATATCTCAGCATCCATGTTGTTTGTTACCTCTCCCCTAGCCCCACAACTCAAATTACTCACCCGGACACCATCAATCAGCAAGCACATAGAGCTGCACCATTTACACTGGACAACATTTAGTTTTATACATTGTGTAAGATAATTTATTAAGATGCATACAATGGGAATTAAGCTTAGTGCCAAGAAGAATTTATGAGGTAATCAACCTTTGGATTGTCTAGGATCCTAGTTTCCTCTCTGAAGTTATTGTCCAATCTTCAATCGTATACCAACTGGTCAGAATTATTATTTTCCAATCTCCGATCACATATCAACTGCTGAGATTTAACAATTCTCCACTCTCAGTGAAAGAATACAAGCACGTGTGCAAAGTAGGCCTGCAAATTAGTCAGGAGAGTGTGATAATAAACCCTGAACTTTAGGCATTAACAACATCCAGAAACAAAGGGCATACCTCACAAGAACAAGACAACTGTCCTTTTCCTGACCTGGGAACAACCAATACAAAGTGTGAGCGGTAAAGTGATAACACAGTGTTGACTGAAAGAGTGCAGAAATCAATTCCACTAAGTTCATGGACTTTTCTGGACTTCACACACTAAAGCGATGCCAATTCAAATGATCAAAATCCATCAACTCTGACACAAGTTCATTAGAATAGTGTCATATTTCAAATTTACAATCAACTAGGGTTGTTAATCAAACAGAGTATAAGGTTAGGGCCCCACTTCTATGCTGAAGGCAGGCGCAGTCACACCCCAAACCCCACCCGCCAACCCATACACACAATACAGAGATTTAGGCAATTGCAAACCATGATCTTCACAAAGGCTTCCAAGTGCAGAGCACATTCATTTGCACAAATTTGGAGATACAAAAAAGAGGTCAGTAATTGTTCACTGAAAAATCAGAACCATATGGAAGAACTTCGGAAGGAAGATAGAGAAATGTTTTTGTATGCTAAACTACCACTGAAATAATCCTAATCTGTACATATTAAGAACATGAAAAAGTCAACATGTCACGTCTCATCTAAGGTGGTGCCTAAATAAAAGATTAGGGTCTTAAAATTCCACCCTCAATTACAACCTTGATCTGAGATGAACCAATTGCTAGAAGCAATCCCGAGCTGTCTTCAAAACATGATGATTTTTTCCATCCTTATGAAATGAGCTTAAACATTTATGCCAAGCCCATTCATAATACAAAAGGCTGATACCATTATCAGATATGGTTGTCCCAGATAATGCTCCATTAGCAATGCTGAATGCATCCAAGGTAGCATATATCAGACACAGAATAATTTGCATCAAGAACCACATATCATGATCTAACAAGAAACAAAAATCATCCTCTGTGTAGCTTTTGTGGTAACTATGAGCATTTCATCAGCTTGAAAGAAGTGTTTTGACTATAAAAGGCTGAGCAAGAACTCTTCCCCCAAACCACCATCTTCTTCTGAGAACAGACTTCAGTAGTGGATCTCATACAGAAGCTCACCAGAGCACAAATGCCAGCCAATCATCAAGATAGTCAAGATTTAACAGTTGGCTTAACGGCCATGTGCCTCTCAATTAACTTGTCTACAAAGGAACGAATCTGCACAAAGGCATTCAAGAAATAAAAGTTTGATCAAGATACAGAGCTTGCAGATTACCATTTAGGCACTATTTGCCTAGAAGAAATCCCCAGTAAAAAAGAGAGAAGATAGTGCGACAAATTAAAAAATTACAGAACTGGATGTGTTTCTTTCATGGAAGTAGCAGCTATAATCCTGACAAGGTTTTAGGAAAAGTAAGAAAAGAACAATAACCAAAGAACCTCAAGACAAGAAGTCATATATATTTTCTATTAAAAGTGTTAATCTACAAGTCAAACATATAAACAGATCCACTGAAGTTGATCAAGCCAGAAGGAACCTTTATTATGGTTGAACTTTAAAATAATAGGTATCATTGGAACTAAATGTTAAGACATAATCATAAAATTAAAATAAATAAATAACATTAAAGTTAAAAGCTATGCAAAGATTACATACCTTATTTCTACGCTTAAAATCAAGAAAAACTGAAACAGCCATAGCTTTCTCAGCATCTGTGGCCTGCTCCATAACCTGGTTGTGAAAAAATAAAAAAGTTGACGACATTGAAACAAATCGAAGAAGTTTATGAGACCATCAGCATCAAATTTTTACTGAAATAAAACCAAAAGTGGGGAGGAAAAGGGAGCAAAAGACAAACCTTTGTTGCACTCTTCTTCATTATCGATTTATATCCTTCCTTATCAATTTTCTTTGCCTTGTAAAGGGGCATAAGCAATGTTTCAACGTACGTAACAACTGCCTTCTTTATACGATCTGCTCCTCGGGGATGACTTTTAAGTGACTCCTTGTTTACAGTGACTTGGGAAACAGAGCTCTCATTTGCACGTCTATCATGCTTCTGGGTATGTGGCTTAGAACTCGTGTTTGAATCTTCCTCATCCTTTATACAAATTGCTGGATGGTAGAAATCAGGATCAGCAGCTGCTGCTTGAGATTGCCATCTCTCAATTGCATGGTAGTCTTTTATACCCTCACTACCAGCAGTATCAACCCATGCTTTTGTTAAAATACTACTGTCCACAGCAGCACTTTCTCCAGAGCGCTCAGTGAAATTCAAATGACATGCAATCTCATTGGAATAGCTTCGCTGTGAAAGGTTGTCTGCAGACATTCTTGAACTCTCAAGGTTAACACAAGCAGCAGAGAAATCAACTGACCAATCCCTCACTCTGCAGTTCCTGGAATCTATTTCTGATATACAGTCTTGTCTTCCTAAAACACCACCGGACCACTTCCTTCTAAGATCATAATCATCCATTTGCCCATATTGCCCCAGTTTGGCAAATTTGTTAAACGAAAGTATCTTGGGAAGTTGTGGGCCCGAGGTAGCATATGCCTACAAATTATAAGCCAATAGTTGTGAACAAATCAATAAGAGCAGAAGAATAAAAGGAGAAAATAGTATGGCCTATGGGCAATTAGGGTACATCAATGCACTGTCATTGGCCCTACACTTTTGCAGGTAAGTGAACAGCAATACATGCTACTATCAATAGGACAGTGCATGAGCTAGCGGTATCAGCAGAATAAAGAAAAAGGAAGTGGAAAGAGCAGTACACAATTAAATGCCTTTAGCCTGAAATAATTGCATCATATGTTTTAAAAAACAACATGAGATGACCGACTGGATAGTCAAAATTCCGACTATTACCCAAAAGCAGGTTTCAAACATGACAGCATATGGTAGATGGTAGATTGGGACACTGCAGTTATGATTTACTACAGTAGTGGCAAAGGAAACAAACCTTAGCATTTGCTTCAGCAGCAGCTAGAGCAGCTGCTTCAGCTGCCGCTCGAGCAGCTTCTGCCGCAGCGAATGCAGCTTGTTCTTCTTCAGACATAGCGAAGCATTTGTCTTCCAACTCACTACCCAACTTAATTGTTTTGCCATTCTCTTTCTTAATGTTTGCATTAGAAGTGAAATGGCTTCCAGGAGATACTTTACTCTCCAAACAACCATGGTGTGAGTGTAGAGGCGGCTTCCCTGAAGATGGATCTTTAAGAGACTTTCTCTTGGTAGAATCTACTGCAGCCGATTGCTTTAATAACTTTAATCGACTGGAAGCTTTTTCCTTGCGGAAGACATCAAGCCACACACTAACCAACTGACTTGCAATGGCACGTATATCACGGCTAGTGTGTACACAAACTTTTTCTCTCACGGTTTTCCCTATGCCTATGCCAAAGAAAAATAATTGAATTAGATACCGTAATGAAACACATTGCTTCTATCATTGCTTTACAACTAAAAAACATAAGTGGACTAACAAGCACATACATGCTACATAAAGATGCATACATGCAACAATGCATAAATAAAACCATACATAAGTACATAGATATCTATAATTATATCAAACTTTCACAATAATTCTGTTTGTGCTGAAATGTTGTGAAATTTACTCAATCCCACTATGGCAACAAGTTCACTAGTATGAAAGTTCCAACACAAACTTGATAAATTAGATCGTTTACTTTTTTACCTTCCCTCAAAATGAGAATAGCAATGTTGAAAAAGCTTTAAAATTCTCAAACTAGTCTCTCCGTATAACATGACCAAAAATAGAGTTTATGAAATGAATCTTTTGTTTCTGAAACAGACACACTATCTGCAGGCATGTGTGCTTGTGATTTACAAGGTATATGCATATGTATAAGACCAAACCAAAACTGAGGAAATTTTACCTGACAAACGCACTGCAAGTAGATCGGTTGAAACACGCACAAGAAGACGGACACAGTGACGCAAAAGCTGAGTCCCATCCTTCCCCATCGAGTCCTGTGATAAATGGAAAGTCACTCAGAAAGCTTTCAGTATACACATACAAAACACTGCATGTGGCCAAGAGCAGAGGAACATGCAGATTAATTAAAAAATTTCATTTTATGTTTGAATGGTGATGTATATTATCAGTATGAAAATACCAGTATCCATGAGTTGAGGGTGGTAAGCCCTTCCCTTGTCCCAGCAAATGACTTCAAGGTTGCAACAGGGAGATTCAACAACTCCTTGGCTAAATGCAAACGTCCTGCAGTGGTTTTTGCATTAAAGAACATGTCCTGTAGTAAAGATTCCCTAGTCAATATAAGAGCTCGATCCAAAGAATTCTTGTACAAGACATTGGAAAGCTCAACAGCTTCAAGTCTCCTTGTTATGTCCCTAACTTCATCCCCCTCAGACTCTGACTGCATCTGTGCAGCCTCCATCGCCTCTACTTCAGCTGTAAAATCGTTTCCAGTTGTCAATATGTCAATTATACGCACTGCCTCTCGGAGCCCACTTAACATTGCACCACCAACAGTGTCAGGATGCTCCTTGCATGTGGCTTCACCAGCAAAAAATAAACAGTTTTCAACAGGCCGGCCCAATATATCATAGTCTTCTCCAGATGCTCCTGTGGCTACATAAGAATAAGCACCATAGCTGAAAGGATCCCTGCCCCAATCCGTCACTACTGATGCAACTGGATCAGGGACGGAAGCGGCCCCAAAAATTTGACGAAGAACCATCACTGCATGGTTTACATGGTCAGATGGGCTCACATTTTGACCATCAATAGCTGCCTTACCAACCACTAAGGCTATTAGAACAGGAGCCCCAACTGTTTTTCTGACATTCCAAAACATAAAGCACTGGCCCCTCAAGTCTGTTTCTTTTGCAGTTGCACCAAAGTAGTCCACAGTGTCATCCCAAAAGACTTCCGCAAATTCTAATACAACTTTATTAAGTACTCCAAAACCAAGCCGCTGAATGGCAGAATACTTCCATTGTGGTAACGGCGGGGAAAACATTATACTTTCTGCTTTCAGGCATCCAAGCGGCACAGTAATAAGCACAGCATCCCCAGAAAATTCACTGCCATTTGATGTAGAAACTTTGACTCTGGACTGACCATCACTCAAGTCAGAGTCCTTGAAGCTATATGAAATATCTGTGACTACATGGTTGTGATGAATGAGAAGTTCTTTTCCCAAAGCCTCAACAACAGTGCTGTAACCACCTTTAATCATACAATGAGCTCCTCCGAATCCTCCATAGACATCATCTTGATTCCAGAAGGGAAGGGATACTTCCTTGAGCAAAGCAGCACAGCCATACTCCAGATTGGCAAAATGCCAATCCATAACCCTTCTCTCAACAGGACTCAAGATATCCTCTCTAGAACAATCTTTATCAGGAACTCTGCTGTCAACACTGCTCGTTTTAGAATAAACATCCATTGAATTGTGCATTGAGGCATCCTCACGACCTCTTCCTAACCGAGCCATTCGACGCCTCTTAAGGGCATACTCCAAACCATCCTCAAGAGACATTTTCATTGCATGTTCCCCCTTCTGCGCAACAAGCAACACCATATCATCAAGAAGGCTGTTGAACTCCGCTTCCAGGGCTTCATCCACATTTGCAGGAACCTTTTGACCAGAAACAATATCATAAAGAGGACAGTCACTGTTTAACACAGTCAACTCTAGGCCCAACTGAGCACAAACCAATGAGGAAGGATCAGCTCTTCTTTCAGTGGCCACATCGGCCTCTACACCTGTAATAATGCTAGCCCCAAGATCCACAGGAACTGAAAGAGAAGTGCGATCCGTATAAACACGACCACCTATCCTGTTCCTAGCCTCAAGAACAGTTACAGAAAAACCTTGACGTTGTAAGTGCCGAGCGGCAGTTAATCCAGCAGGACCAGCACCAATGACAATGATTCTCTTCTTGACATCTATATCACAATGCAAATAATGATTCTCTCCAGCATCATCACAAGAAGCGGATTGCACTCTCTGTGACTCACTCCTCTCTTCAATAGTGAGAGGGACTGTTCCACCATCAACCATTCCACAAGATGGGTAATAACACGAAACATCTACACCAACCAATCTGTTGGATGCTTTTGGATCACTGTCGACTCTTTGCTGGCAATCATCAACTACACTTTCTTTCTGTCTTATCTCATTAGGAAATTCAGGTGTCATTGAACCTCCAGTTTTGATTCCTATTTGCTGGTTTCCATCATTAACACCATGTTTAGCCTCTGTAGTAGTTTCAGAACTTTTAATCTGGCCAAGGATGAAGGCAACTCCATCCTCTGAATCAGCAATTGAAGCCCCAGAACTTTTCTCAAGTCTTTCTTCTTTCAGTAGTTTATAACTATGCTTAGCGTTATGATCTGCCTTCTCCTTCGTAGAAGCAATACCAACATTTATATAACCCTATCAAAATATGTGTTTAGATTTAAATTTGACCAGGATAGGGCAATTCATCAATCCTCCAAAGTAATAAATTTTTGCAAAAATGCATATCTAAAAAGCTGATAAGGATAAAAGTAAACAAATACAACAATCAATTTTTTATGAGAAAAAAGCAAGCAAAAGTGAATTTTAATAGAAAAGAAAACACTCACTAGGTATTACATACTTACACTCTGATCAAGAAACTTGTAAATCTCCCTAATTAGGGAAACACGTGAAGGCTCATCCCCCAATGGAGTATCACTAACTCCGCACTCTGTAAGTGGTAAAATACGGCCAACATCTCCACTCCAAAGACTTAGGATCTGATTCCTGTATTATGTAAAGCAACAAGTTCCTTGAATGGAAGGGAATAAAGCTTTGTAAAGTACATGGATTTAAAGCAGGTTTTGGGAACAACAGCTAACCTGCATTCCAAATACTCCTGAAGCCCACCTCTGCGCTTCAAGATCTCCTTAAATTTAATTCTCTCAATTGGACCGGCCGCACGAGCTTTCAGGCCCACTGCTACCGCTGCAGCCCCAGCATTTTCAGCTTCTGTTAGAGTAGTTGAAGACGAGTCAAACTTGACTCTTGTTCTCAGAGCTTGTTCATAATCCATAACTTGATGATTTTCAAGAAACCCTTGCTCATTTATCAGAACCTCCCAGTCAGCATCCCCTTCATAAGCCATGTCTCCAAGCCTACGCTTTTTAGCATTGCGCACAGCACGTTGGACTGCTGATAGCTTAGTATCTCTGTTTTCATAATCAGGCATGGATAGTGTATCTTCTGTAAAACTTCCATTTTCATCTGGAGCTACAGAGGAAGGAGAACCTCCATTAGCATATTCGTCTGTGGAAAAAGCAGCATCACCTGGAACACAAGTCTCTTTACATGCATCAGAAGTTTGATTATTATTAAAAACCGAGCTGCACTTATGAAAATTTTATCCAGATTCCTGGAGTTCAGAAGACAGTTTAGTCATAGGAGATAACTTACCATCAGATGGTATAGCAATTTCTTTGTTAGAAGAATCGGCAGCACAACACGGCTCTCCAGTACAGGTAACGGGATCATCCCTTGATGTTTTTGCCATCTCCAAGAAAGTAGAGGAAGGGTTAGTCAAAGAGAGTGGAATTTGTTCCGAACCTGCGGGGCATTGATCAAAATTGAACCAACTTTCTGATTTTTCAGCTCCCAAGGACTTCTGAGTTAACAGCTTTGAGGTTGCCTGCAGAATTTTTTCAGAAGCCGAAACATGAATCTGTTTGGATGCAGTTTTACAAGATTTGCTTGCTAACTCATCTTCAACACAAGGCAATGAGACTTCTTTTCCAGTCGAAGAGGAAGAAATTTCTGGGTCTGGACTAGAAACGTTCATGGCTGAAATACTATTAGACTGTAGGTCCAGTGCATCTGTAAAACGTCTGTCAGATTGACCGTCAAACTCATGAAATTCTTCCATCGCCTCTGAGCAAGAAGCAGGATCAGGCACTTCAACAACATCAAGTATCAAAGTGCTTGCCTGTTCCATAGAAGAAAGCTTTAACTCATCCAAAGTTTGAATATCTGATCTAGCCTTTTGGACAGAAGCAGAAGCAGAAGCATGGCCAACTGGAAGACAAGTATGTGCTTTTCCATCACTATCACAAACTTTGTTTGAGCTGCAAGGATCTTGAACATTTGAGTGATAAGTCTCTAACATCGGTCCGACTTTCTTACATTGGTCAGAGTCTAATTCCAATGTCCTCAAATTGGACACAGTATTTGAATTATCATCAGATTTTGGATCTTTTCTATACAGTTTTGAAGCAGAAACAGACTGAGATCTCATTAAAGACTTTGAATCACCCTCAGAACTTGGAATAGATCCATCACGCAAGCTCCATTCCTTAATATTCTGTTTCAAACCAGAATTGGTTCGAGATTTCCTGAGTAATCCAGATGGTGTCCTCTGAAAAAAGGTTGACAACTCTTCCTCTTTCTGATCTTCCAATGAATCGCCCCGACAACACAAACATTTTGAGTCATCATCACACACAACATGATTCCCAATAATTGTCATCTTTGAATCAATTTTGGATCTCTTAACCCTTTCTTTGCATTTAGTTTCAACCCATTTATCCAGAGTCACACCAGATCCATCCTCACAACTAACCCCAACTTTCTCATCATGCTTTGGCGCTAATTTCACATCCAAAACCCAGTCATCATCTAAAGACCCATTCAGAGCTGAACCCCTTCCATTTAAGACTGCAGATCCAGCGTCTTTCTTAGGACCCTTCAGTTTCTTCCTAAAACTTGCCAATGTATCATCCATACCCCCCACCAAATCATCATCTTCAACCGTCACTTTATCTTCCCTAGCTTCAATCTTCTGGCCCTTAGCCTTCTTAGGGTTTCTCTGTTTCTTCAACTTAAACAAAGAACCAATAGGCTCATCATCATCAGAATCAAAACCAATCTCCACTGGTTTCGACCTTTTCTTGGACTCACATTTCTTCTCTTCACCATCCATTTTCTTGACCCTAGGTCTTAAAAAACTCTCTGATGCACTCTTTCTTGACCTTAGCTTAACATTAGTGCCTGAGTTAAATTGCAAGTGTTGTACCGAATCATCACCTTCCATTTCTCTATTAACAGAAAATTAATGCTCATACTTTGTATTTGATTCTCGTTCAACCAATTACAGCCATAAACTATAAGTTTTCTTCAACAAGAAAAATATCAGCACCTAAAAAAAGACCAAAATGCACACAATGAAGCGACTTCCTATCAGAAAAATTTAAATGCTACAATTAATAATTTTTCTCGCAAATAGTAACTCTCATGCATGTTTTCTCAGTGCCAGGGAAATTTCATGACACTAAAAAAATAAATAAATAAATGAGCCTAGGGTTTCTTATAAGAGCTACTGAGCCACCGAGGCGGCGCGGAATAGAAAAAGAGTTTGCGAGAGCAGACCAGAGTAATAGAAGCTAAAGCTGCAACACGGAGGCGTTAATGGATTTGACAAAGAAGACTGAGAGGCGCACGTTAGCGTCTTGTTTCCTGGAAATTGGAGGTCTGGTTGTTTATACTGCGCCGCGATGGAGGAGAGTAAAATCGAAATTGAAAAAACGAAATTATATTTTTACATATTAGTTGATGAGATCATAAATAAGTGGATATTTACGTTAAAGTTCTTATGTTTTATTCTAATTTTGATAATAGTGAATCTTATTGAGAAATAGATAGAAAAGTCCTTTGTTATCTGAAATCGGTGAAGGTGAAATCACTTCGAATTTCGATGGTTTGACTTTCAATTTATAAAAATATCCTGACATTAGCGTAAATAAAGAGAATGCAAGAAATTAACAAAAGTTTACGAAAAAAATAAAATCTAAACGTTATTTAATTTTAGGTTAGGATATTTCCACCCCATTATTTGTGTAAAACTACTCCACTTCTAAAAGATATTTACAATAAATTCAAATTATTTCTTATAAATAAAAATCAATAACAATATTTGTATAATTAATCAATTAAATATATAGATTTATAATTAATAATACAAGTAATTAATTAATTATATATATATATTATTTTCTAACTTTTGGTAAAATAAAATATGTCTAAAATATCTGGTAAAAAATTAATTATGTTTATTAATTTATATTTGCATGACTACCCAAGTAACTAATTTCTAACTGTTAATGTTATTATTAATTAACTTTAAATTAATTTTAATTATTACTCTTAAGTATTTATAAATAATTTTTTATTTAAATATAATTTAACATTGTTCAACCTAATATTGTATCAAGACAGTGTTGTATAATCCAACTTGATTTAATCCAATCCAACTTGATTACAATATTTAGTCTAATATAATTCTACGTGTCAAACGCAACATTGCTTTTTAAATGAAGTATAATTATTTTCAATATTTTACGTGTAAAAAACATAAATTTGGCAACCTAATAATCTACGTGAGTATTTTCTCATAAAGATATTATATTAATTTAATTAAAGGCTAATAGTTATATTAATAAAATATAATCGACCATTTAGAAAACAATGAATTTTGTATAAAATAAAAGATTATGTTGAAATGAGAGTAAATTTTTGATATTTTTACCTTTTAAAGGTAAAATTATCAATTTAAATTTAGGCTGAAACAATCTTAATAATCAAATATAATTAAAAAAAATTAAATTAAGATGTCACAAAATATAATTTAAGATAGATTTAATTGATTAATTCTTGAGAATTCTTCTTTATTCAAAATTTCTAAAAATAATATGAACTTTCTATAATTACTTTTAGAGGTGGATGGATTTATAAAATTTGTGTGGTGGAAATATCACCACCCTTAATCTTGTTTTTTGCCATTACAATAAAAATCTTTTCTTAAATTCATTTTTGATGAGGACTTATTTTTTAGTAGAGCAAGAAGTAACAGGAAACTTAATAACTATTTTCTAACCCACCATGGACTTGAAAATGCAACTCAGGATGAAAAATGAAAAAAATAAATAATAAATACTTAACCAGTGTTAAGAAATTTAAACAATTAATTTTAAATGTCATTGATTTTGAGATGAAAATATAACTAAATAGTGTAGCTTACATAAAGTCTATATTGCCTGAGTCGGATGTACCTGTAAGCTATTGTAATTTGTTGGAAATTTACTATTATTTCATGGGAAAATAATATTTTAGTAGGGGTAGTTTTCTAAATAAATTTTATAGCACGATCCGTTTTATAAATTACATTTTGTAGTGGGTCAAATTAAATTTTATTCAGGTGATGATGATTCCACCCTGCGTTTTTTGCAATAACACCGCGATTATTATTTTGGTTGTTGTAATTACAATTTTAATCTTGTATAATTACATTATTTTTAACTTGGTTTCAGGTTTATAGGGTTTCTTTACTAAAATAGCTTCCAATAACGTCTGGTATTCAATCCATTAAATCAATTAAATTATAACATTTGATATTTGAAACTTAAAAATTTTTGGAAGTTATGGATGCTTTTGAGATTGAGATTGGGCAATTATAATTTAAAAGGTACATCATTAAAGTGTTTGGTAAACATTAGTTGCTATAATTTAGAAGTTATGTTGATATATTTTTTTACTTATATAATACAAATTTTATTATATCTTTAATAATTTTATCAAAATTATTATTTAAAATTTATATTTACTACATATTATTAACATTTGGTTCATACTTACAGTTTTTTCTCCACAACAAAAATTTCAGTACTTTAATTCCAAACATAACCTATGACGACGAGTACTTTTAGTTTCCAACCCAAATTAAATATTTGGGTTTCATTACCATCCCTAAATGTACTACTCTTGTTTTTTTTAAGTCAACTTATAGTCATCCACTTTTATTGCAGTCTTTTGAACTATTTCTTTAATGCAGCTCTCAATTTGTAGTCATCCACTTTTATTTTAATTTTGGCATGATTTCTTTGTGTTGCATAATTTCCATGAAAGTACTCTTCTGCATTTTGGCGTCCAAGGACTACAACGAGAGCTACCAAATACTTGATTGAGTTTTGTAAAGCCTAGTTAATTTGACGGGTCCAACGTTGCATCTTTTTCCAATTTAGCAATTAGTAAATATAATGTGCGTAAATAAAGAGAATGCAATTAATGAAGAAATTTGTTGTTCTGGAGGTAAATTTCTATCTTTTTTTAATTAAAAGAGTAAATATTTATTTAAACTCTATATTTTGATAAGTGTCAAAATATTTGAAGTTAATCAATTCAAGTGTCAATTTATCTCTGGATTTATGTAAAGAGCTGGAGATTACGATGAACTCCTATTGGTGGGGAACTACAAGGAATGGAGGCCAAGGAATACATTGGCTTCAATGGGATTCAATGTGTAAGCCGAAGTCTTTTGGGGGCATTGGTTTCAAAAGAATACATGATTTTAACATTGCTATGCTAGGCAAACAATATTGGAAGCTTTTGACTAATCCGCACTCTCTTGTGGCAAGGATCCTCAAGGCCAGATACTACCCTCGATCTTCATTTGTTGACGCATTTATTGGGTTTAATCCAAGTTATACCTGGAGGTCAATTATGGCTGCTAAGAATGTTGTCGTTCATGGAAGTCACATACAAATTAGGAATGGGCAGCATGTTCAACTTTCCAAGAACCCTTGGCTTCTCGATGTAGACAGTGGGTTTCTTACATCTGAGCTGGATGAGAGTCTTGCAATAACTATGATGGATTGTCTTATGGTTCCGAGACAAAGGCGTTGGGATCATGATTTGATTGCGGATGTCTTTAATACTAGGGATGTTGCTCTTATTTTGCAGGTGCCTCTCAGTGTTAGACAACATAAAGATTGCTGGTACTGGCTTGCATATTCTAAGGAGCAATTTGCTGTCAGAAGCTGCTATAATCTACTGAATTCTGAAACTAATGTGCCAAGCAATAAGGTTTTGGAAGCGCTTATGGGGACTGGAGGTTCCAGGTAAGGTTAAACATTTCATTTGGTGTGCCTTAATGAAGTTTTACCTACTACGGATAATTTGCGGCCACGGAAGTTCGAGGTTTCCCTTATTTGCCCCATATGCAATATTGCTAATGAGTCTATATTACATTGCTTAGTGGAGTGTTTATTTGCTCACTCTTGCTGGTTATTGTCCTCTATTGGCACTTTTGGGAGATGCTCTTCTTTGTTTGATTGGTTTGAGGAAATATTTACTCGGTGTTGTAAAGAAGATTGTAATTTAGCTGTGATGTTGTGTTGGAGGCTTTGGCTTAATTGAAATGATAAGGTGTGGAATGATTGTTGTAGCCGAGCTCAAATGCTACTTGCTACTGTCTTTTCCAATGGCAATAAGCTAAAAGGAGGACTTTCACTATTGTTAAAGATATATGGTTAGGTCATGGCTCAGTGTGTTGGGGTGAGCCTCATGTGGGTTGGTTAAAGTGTAATGTGGATGTAGGGGTTTTTAGATCTCATGGTAGAGTTAGCGTTGGAGGGGTGATTAGAGACCCTGGAGGTGTTTTTATTGTAGTTAAGTGTCAAAGTTTCATTGGTTCATTTTGAAGCTTTGGTTGTTCGTGAAACTCTTAGCTGGATAAAGCATCTGCGATTATCTAAAATTATTATTGAGATAGATTGTCTAAATGTTTATTCTGCTTTAATTACTCAGTCTACAAGTCCTAATGGGTTTGGTTTAATTATTATGGATTGTCGAGCTATAGCTCAATTAATTGGAGAAGTGAGATTCTCTTGTGTCCGTAGATCTGCGAACATCGCTACCCACAATGTGGTTAGGGTGGGGGGTTTTATATCAGGTCCTGGAGAGTGGAGGAATGTTCCACCTCCGTGGTTATGTCCTATGTTGATAGTCTCTTAAGTTTAATGAATTTTCCTTTCATTAAAAAAAAAAAGTATTTCAAGACATCCCACGCAGTTAAACATATTACATTTTGTCTTATATTTTCTTTACTTTTATAATAATGCTCTTATAACAATATTCTTGACATAATTTTATTTATCTATAAAAATAGTTAGCACATTAACTAATAATAAGTCAATATGAAATAATTACTATATTTTGTACTCATGCAACTATCACCTCCGTGGTTATGTCCTATGTTGATAGTCTCTTAAGTTTAATGAATTTTCCTTTCATTAAAAAAAAAGTATTTCAAGACATCCCACGCAGTTAAACATATTACATTTTGTCTTATATTTTTCTTTACTTTTATAATAATGCTTTTATAACAATATTCTTGACATAATTTTATTTATCTATAAAAATAGTTAGCACATTAACCAATAATAAGTCAATATGAAATAATTACTATATTTTGTACTCATGCAACTATCACCTCCGTGGTTATGTCCTATGTTGATAGTCTCTTAAGTTTAATGAATTTTCCTTTCGTTAAAAAAAAAGTATTTCAAGACATCCCACGCAGTTAAACATATTACATTTTGTCTTATATTTTCTTTACTTTTATAATAATGCTCTTATAACAATATTCTTGACATAATTTTATTTATCTATAAAAATAGTTAGCACATTAACCAATAATAAGTCAATATGAAATAATTACTATATTTTGTACTCATGCAACTATCTTCCTACTAGTCACAAGAATTAAATAATTAATATAGGAAGTAAACAAGTATTTATCCCAATTAAGTAACAACAAAATAACTCTACCTCTTGCAACGAAATTTTGTAGTTCTGGCCTTGTCTATTATTATATAGTTTGGAGTATGAGTACTTGGAAAGATAAAGATATTAAGAATAAAAGACTTCTGTAATTTTACTTTTGAAATTCATATTTAGAAGGGTAAAAAATTAATCTCTCTGGCAAAAGATTCTTCAAATAAAAATAAAATAATAGTATTTTAAGGATAAATTTCACATTATTCCCTCATAAATTGATTAACTTCAAATCACTTTTAAAAACATGAAGTTAATCTTTTTTTCCCACAAAAATAAGGAGAAGATGTGATTTGGGTTGAAGAAAATCATTTTGTTTACTTTAAAAAAAAAGGAAGAAAGAGAGAGAGAGAGTAAATTGAGATTTTCAAAAGTAAGGAAGTTATTTGAAAATAGTCAATTCACGAGGGGATAATATAAAAGTAATACTTTCTAAATTCAACTTTCTTAGTGTATTATTTTTTTTTTTGATACAAAACGGGCTCAGTTAGAAACTAAGCAATGACCAAACGTGGGTGAGCAGTCCCATAAATATCATGCAACAACCATCCTTCAGCTCCCGTTGGCGGTGTTGGAAACTCATGGACCCCAAGAGGCAACAAGAGAGCTTGGTTGGCCAGAAAGTCCGCTGTAAAATTTGTTTCTCTATAGCTATGCGACAGAGAAAGCTGCCACTCCTTGTTAAGCAAGCTTTTAATTCCTTGGATAAGCGATGAGTAGGCATTTGGATGGCTGGTATCTGCCGCTACGATTTCAGTGATGCACTGGCTATCCACTTCGACAAGTAATTGTCTAATCCCAATCTTCCATGCAAGCTGCAGTCCTTGGAAAAGTCCCCAAAGCTCTGCCCCCGTAATAGTGCAGTGGCCAATATTCATACCAAAGTCGTGAACCCACTCCCCGCAAAAATTCCTGATGAGACCACCCGCACCTGCACTTCCGGAAATCTTCCTCGCACCATCTGTGTTAAGCTTAAAGAAAGGCCAAGGAGGGGCCATCCATTTCAACCATTTGATTGTTCTTTCCTGGTTTGGTTTACAGATATTCTCCATGTAGGCCTTAATCTCAGCCGCACGATGTGTTATGTCCAGCACAATATTTGCAACATTGATGTTTGCATCATTGTGAAGGAGTTGATTCCTCCAAAACCAAATACGCCACATAGCAACTCCAAAGATACAAAGCCAGTTCTCCTCTCTCACAATCAAGCCTCTGTTTTGGAGGTTATAGCTAATCCAACTTATCAAGTCCAAACCGAAAAATTTACTCCACAAAGTGTTAGGAACCAGTTTCAGCCACACTTGCCGAGCAATGATACAGTCCCTCAACACATGGATAGTGTCTTCTCGATGATGACCGCAGCTGCAACATGTAGCCTCCATGGTAATGTGTCTTCGAAACAACTCCGACTTTGTTTTCAGCCTATTGCTTATTACGAGCCAAATAAAAGTTCTAATACTTTGAGGGCCATTCCATCTCCAAGCCAAGTTCCACAACGGTTTATCGGTCACATTAACGGGATGATGCAAAGCGAGGTAAGCCGATTTTGCCATGAAGAGTCCTGAATTAGAGTAAGCCCAATAACATTGATCTTCCCCACCCTCAGCGCAAGGAGCTTTAACTGAAGCGATCTTTAGAATGATATGATTGGGAAGAAGATGGGCAAATAAGCTCCATTTCCAGTTGCCGTTATTATCTGAAAAATCAGTCACGTATAAATCAATCAATTGATCCGGTATAGAGGACTGGGCGTATGAGTATAGGTTATCCTCCTCACTTATCCATAAGTCCCACCAGAATTTCACTCTTTTTCCATCCCCTAGTGCCCAACGAGTTCCTTTCAGCACATGCTTCCAAACTTTCCCCACTGCACGCCACAAGTAAGACCTGTTTCTCGTCTGTAAGCTACTAGGGAGACAAGTATTATCAACCTTGTATTTTGATGCCAAGATCTGGACCCAAAAAGCATTCGGAGAACTCACCAGCCCCCACCCAATCTTCATTAGCATAGCCATATTCATCTGAGATAAATCCTTAAGGCCAAGACCCCCATAGGACTTGGGTTGGCATATAATGTCCCATCGGATGAGGTTCAACCTCCTTTGCTCCGCTCCTCCACTCCAAATAAACTGTTTACATTTTTGCTCGATTTTGTTGAGGACCGAAATTGGAATTTTCGTGGTTTGCATGGCATAAACTAGGATAGCTTGAATCACCGATTGTGCCAAAGTTATTCTACCCACTAGAGATAGGTGCTTGGCATTCCAGCCTGACAACCGCTGCTGAACTTTGTCAAGAATGTCCTGATAAGTTGCCTTGGTTACTCGAGCATGTAGGATAGGTATACCAAGATATTTACCAAGGTCCTTTGTAACTGAAAAACCGAGCGTATTTTTAATCTCTCGAATTTTGTCCGTTTGAACATTACGAGAGAAAAAAATTTGGGTCTTCTCCTTGTTAACCTTCTCGCCAGAGCTTACACAAAAAGTATCCAAAACTGCATTAATCACTCGAGCTTGCTCACTAGTAGCCTCTGCTAAAAGAAGAAGATCATCAGCGAAAAATAAGTGGGTAATAGGAATACCTCCTCGATTAAGTTTGATTGGCTTCCACTTCCCGCTCCCAACTGCTTGATTGATTCCGTGACTGAGTCTCTCAATGCACATGACAAAAATGTATGGGGATAAAGGGTCCCCCTGTCGGATCCCTCTAGACGGGCTAAACCCTTCCGTGAGTTCACCATTCCACAACAGCTGCATCGAAGCTGTAGTTATACACTCCATTATGATACGAATCAAGTCCGTTGGTAGCCCAATCACCTCCAGAGTCTCATGAATAAAATTCCAACTCAACCGATCATACGCATTTTCTAGATCCACCTTGATCGCCATCTGACCAATTTTACCCCCCTTATTCCTCATGGAATGGATGACTTCTTGGGCAACAATGATGTTTTCTATTATGTGTCTCCCAGGGACAAAGCTCGTCTGGGTAGGTCCAATGATTTGCAGCAGGATGGTTTTGAGTCGATTCGCCACCATTTTCGTGATAGTCTTGTACACTACTGTGCACAGACTAATAGGTCTGAATAATTTAAGGGAATCTGGATTATTGATCTTGGGTATCAACACAAGGAGAGTTTTATTCAATTCCTTGGGCAGAGGCATTCCCGCAAAAAAATCCTTAATAAGCTGACAAACTGAAGCCCCCACCACGTGCCATTGAGTCTGGAAAAAGATGGCATGAAGGCCATCGACTCCCGGAGCTTTCATTGGGCTCATGTTAAAAACGGTCTCTCTAATCTCTGCATCATCAACAACTCTGATCAAACTGTTAAGAAAATCATTTTCGATTAAAGGGAAGCCAAGAGTAACTGGGTATTGGACATGAAACTCGCCCTCCGCCGTATACAAATTACTAAAATAAGACACTGCATGTGCTTTGATTTCAGCCTCGTCTTGGATTCACTGTCCCTCATCATTTTTAATCATCCCCACTTTATTTCGTCGACGTCTCTCGATAGTTTTTTGGTGAAAAAATGTCGTGTTCCTATCCCCACACACAATCCAGTCCCTCCTAGATTTTTGAAACCATAGCACTTCCTCTTGAGTTAATACCTTTTCAAGCTCCCTTTTTAACTTCTCTTCTAGCTTGCTTAAGTTTCTAGACTGACGCCTCTCCAGATACCTTTGAATGCCTCCAATTCTCGCTAGAAGTTCTTTTTTTCGTTTAAAAATATTGCCGAAGATTTCTTTATTCCAAATGTCCAACTTTTGGATAAACTCACCAACCGCATTAGCATAATTCAGATTGCTCCTCCAACTGTTTTCCACAAATGGTTGGAACCTCTCATCGGTCAGCTAGGGAGCCAAAAATTGAAAAGGTTTAACGCCCTTAGGAGCCAATTTATTCTTCCTGTAACGAAACATCACTGGTCTATGATCAGAATTTAACTTGGGGAGATGGATCACTTCTGCCTCATCGTTCATCATCATCCACTCTTCATTGCACAGCACACGATCCAGCCGTTTCGAAAGGTTGCCTCTTGACCATGTGTATTTAGGCCCCTTAAAGACAGGTTCCATGAGGTGGTTTCGATGGAACCACCCATTAAACAATTCACATACACCATTGCGCCTCGCAGACCCTCCATTTTTCTCCGAACCTCTTCTGATTGCATTGAAGTCTCTTCCAATCATCCACGGACCACCAACGGTTTTGGCCACTTCATCAAGCGCTGACCACAAACATTTTCTTACCATGGGAACCGGACTCGCGTAGACTGCCGTGACCCAGGAGCTGCAACCTCTCGAATCAATTATTCTAAAATGAATAAATTGATTATGGTTGATGAGGAACTCTACCTCAAAACTGCCATCCCAAAGAATCCATATGCCACCAGAAAAGCCTCTAGCTTCCACCCGGTGAGACCTCTGGAAGCCACTTTTTTTAATGAATCCATCCGTTTTTGTTCCACTAATGCGAGGCTCGAATAAAGCCACCATATTCAAACGATAATTACTCACAATAGCTTTAAAGGTTCTGCAAAATCCCTGCGAGAACGCTCCCTGGCAGTTCCAAAACAAAATGTTGTACATCATTAAAAAGGAAATAAGCAAGTACGAGACCAATAATCCCTTACATACGGTGCCCTGAAGCCACTCCTCCATGCACGCCAGGGGTTTCATTAACAATAGTAATGTCATCGTCAGTCATAATGTCTTCATCATCCTTGTCAACTGCAAGTTGAGGCTCGTCTTTATAGCCTTCCATCGAGTTACTAGATCCCCCTCATTTTTCCTTATGAGGCTCAGCTACATGTTTCAGGTGGAGTTGCTGCTCTGGGTACTTTACGGCTTTTCCACTAGAAAGTCCTGGTGAGTCACCCCCATTTTCATGGTTGGTTATAGGAAAGGTTACGGCAGTGTGTTTGTTAGGATCCAGTGTGGTCGAGATAAAGGACGGTTCAGCGGGCGTATTAAGGGTCTGCCGTAAGGAAGTCAGGGCAGTGGTAAGATAGTTTGTGGTGTGATCAATAGGGTTTGCATGCATGGGAACCGAGGGTCTAGTGTTTTGTTGCTTGGGTCGTGAAAGTTGTCGTTTGGCCATTTGTTTAGCTTTAGATAGTTGAGTATGAGGCTTTAGGGTGCTGAGGGTTTTCAGTGGATGGTTGTGGCGGGGCTGAAAGTGGTTGGTAATGGATTTGGTTGGTTGTTGGGGTGGAGCGGCAGTGGGATTCTGAACCACCAAATCAGGTGTGGTGTTTGTGTCTGGATCCTCCAGTAAAACAGCAAAGCGGGATGCGTTATGATAATTGGCTCGTTGATTCCTCTCCGACTCGGAAATGTTCTCCTTGTCCACTACGACCTTAGGTCTCCCTCTACGTGCCACAATCATCCATGGACCAAAATTTTCATTACTCTCCTTATCCCTAGCTGCGACACCACCCTTATCAGTGGTTACATGGTCTGTCGTATAACCCTCAACACTCTCGGCCCTAGCACCATTTCCAGCAAGTTTTTCCGGACAAGAGGTGCTGGTATGGCCATACTTACCACACTAGAAACATATGATTGGCAACCCCTCGTATTCCACCTTCTGAATTTTTCCATCTAAATTAATCCGAGACACCAACGGTTGAGACAGCGAAATACGGACTGCAATTCTCGCAAATTTCCCCTTCTCCCTTGACGCGGTAACATAATCTATCTTAATCACCGTGCCCACAAGTTGTCCAACCTTCCTCAGGACACGCTTGTCGTAGAAGTGGAAGGCCATGCCCGGTAGACGTATCCACACAACTGCAGAATCCATTTCAGTCATGTTACTGTCAAAGTGTGGAGTCCATGGTTGCACTGTTAAGTAGTGGCCAAAAATTACCCAAGACCCCTCGGTTAACACAAAGCTTGCATCCTCGGGTGAGTGAAGACGAACTAAATAGTAGTTATTCTCAAGATCAATCACAAAGAAGTCATGCACCGTAGGCCACATTACCTTTAACCGGTTACATAGAACCTTATACCCAATGTTTCTTCCTAACAGCCTCACAACCACAGAGTGCTGCCAAGGCTTAGTTAGTTTATCATGAACTCGTTTAGAGAAAACTATAGTTGGCATTGTGCCATCTTCCCCAACCATCACATCGCCTGGTTCAAAATCCCATTCATCTTCCATCTCAGCATCATCAGGGTTACGGACCTGGTTGGAGGGAACAAGTGCTTCCTTGAAGGATGCAGGCTGAGGATTATCTTCGTCTAAGCCATGGCTTCGAAAGCGAGCCTTTTTCGTCGACCGGTCTTCATACAGCGGCGATGGGAAAACTTTCAACAGATTAGGGTTTTCGTGGGTTCCGGAGTTTTCGGAGCTTTCCGACATTCTCTCTTTTGCTTTAGTGTATTATTTTTTATAGTACCTTCTAGTATAATTATTTTTTATAATACCTTCTAAATTCAACTTTCTTAGCGTAAACTAACTTCTAAATTCAATTTCATTAAGACCTCATTGGCTTTAAGAGTTTATAAGCTTACATTTGTGGCCACATATCTCTTGGTTGACTAGAGTAGTTTCGTATTTTTCTACTTTGATTGAAGGTCTATACTATCTTTCTTTTTAACATTGCAACCAACGAAAAATTGTGAAATTTGATAAATCTCTCTAGCTTCAATGCTCAGGAAGTCAGATATATATAATACGTTCAATTATTCTAAAGGATGTGCATGGCGGTTCAAGGCTTCAAGCCATGTACTCCTTTCCAAAGTGACCAAGCACATTTACTAGTTTTATGACACGGATTCAAAATTTTTTTTGGTTAATACAGATTTCAGGCAAAGTTGTAACCATTTTATGTCGTCTGTTGACCTTTAGAGATGTTCGTGGTGTCCAGTGCTTAAGTCCTTTTTTGATCACTGGTCCAATGTTTTAGTTTTGGAGTTGCCATAGGTGGCTACACCGTAGTAGATCATGTGCTTCTCTTGATCTGAAATAGGCCTACGAAATCTCTACCGTAAAGTTCATGAACAGTTAAACTTATATGATGTAATTGATTTTCCATTTCTCGTTCGCATGGCAGAGATGAGGATGATTCCATGCTTTTGTTTGGGACCCAACTTTTGGAGAAACGCCGTGTATTTTTCTTGATCTTCATTTTCTTTCTCATGTCATAAATTGTTTGCCGTGTACTATGTCTAAGCTTCGATTGGCCATTGGAGGCATATCCGGAGCTGCAGATCAAGAGCTTGTAATGTATAATTTAAGATCATTCCACAGTCAGTAATCACTGTGTCATTTAGTTATTGCTCTTTTGCATTCCGTCGACTATAGCCTCTCCTTATGGATTTCATCGAATAAAAGCTAATTGATGACATGTTTAAAGTTGAACAGACGGGTGGATGCGTGGTTTTTCCTTTCACCAGTTCGGTAGCCTAACATTTCATTAAATCTTGGATATGAAATTTGTTAGCTTTTATAGCTATAGATATTGATTTTGATGATAACAAAACACATGTATTGATTAAACAAAGATTTATAAATTGTGTTTTTATAATAAGAAAATGAAGTTATAAAATCAAAGTGTTTTGGATTAAAATGAATGTGTTTTTAAAGACTTTGATTTTGAATTTCGAATTTGGATTTAAATGACAAGTTTTGAAATATTTGATTTTAATAAGTATTATTATAAAATTTCGGAACTAGACCTATTTGAAGTTATTTAAATGTTCTGGGTCATATTATAAGTTATGAATATTTTGGACTAAAGTAAAAGGTTTTGAGAACTTTAAAAATATGGGTATTATGTTGAAAAGGACCTTTGTGCAAAATAATAAACTCTTTGGGGTCATATCATAATTTCAGAATGTTTTGGTATTAACAAAGTAATATTTAGAAATTCTGAAATTGGACCTATTTGCAAAGTTTCATGACGTTTTGGGTCATACTACAGTTTTATAAAGTTTTGGGGTCTAACTATAATTTCAGAAACTATTTCACTGTAGCCGTCACTGTAGCAACCGGCTATCCGGTTATCAAATCCGGAAATCCGGTTTCGGGCAGCATGTCACCAAAACGCAAGCGGCATTCCGGTTATCACAAACGGCAATCCGGTTTGCTGGGCAAAATTCATGCAAACCGAAAACGGCAATCCGGTTCATGACAAACGGCAATCCGGTTCGAGGCAGAATGTAACTAAAACGCAAGCGGCAATCCGGAAGTGACAAACCGGAAATCCGGAAGTTCGGAATTTCAAATTTGTGCTGTAACGGTAACATCAACCGGCTATCCGGTTTCCTCATCCGGCAATCCGGTTCCGTCCAGAATTGTGCATAACGGCTAGTTTTTGAGTTCAAACTATATAAACTCAAAACCAATTCATTTTTGGTAAGAGAAGAAAAGCCAAGCAAGCCTAAACAAGTGCACATAACATACATTGAGCTTCATTTTCGGAAATCATCATTTGTTAAATCATCATTGAGCTTCAATTTGTATATCCACTCTTAAAGAGAGATTGAGTGTTGTATTTTTCATTTCTCAAATTGTGAGATTACAAGTGTGGGAAACACTTGGGGTAAAGAGATTGGGGATATAATCTCTTGTTGTAAAGGTTCATTGACACCTTGAAGTCAATTGTAAAAGCTTGAAGCCTTGGAAAGGCTTGGATAGTGAAATCCTCAAGCGGGTGAGCTTGGAGGCGTGGACGTAGGCGGGGATAGCCGAACCACGTAAAAATCCTTGAGTTCGTTTTTCTCTTCCCTTAATCTTTTATTATTATGCTTGCATTGAATTTATTGTTTTCGAATTGATTAAGGCATTAGATTGGATTGTTGTGTAGATTTGCTAGGATAAGTTTTAAAATTCCAATTCACCCCCCCTCTTGGGTTGCACACTTGTATTTCAATTGGTATCAGAGCAAGGTGCTCTTGTGTAGACTTAACCGTCTAGAGTTAAAGATTCGTAGCAACCCAAATTAGCTCAACCATCATGGAAGGCCAATCTATCACTAGACCTCCATTTTTCGATGGAAATGATTTTCCTTATTGGAAAACTAGGATGAGAATTTATTTACAAGCTTTAGATTATGAAATATGGGAAATAGTTTGTAATGATTTACTCATTCCTAGGAAGAATGTTTTAAGTGAGTTGGATAAGAAAAATTTGTCATTAAATTCCAAGGCTATGAATGCTTTATTTTGTGCTTTAGATAAAAAGGAATTTCATAAAGTTTCAAATTGTTCTAATGCTTATGAAATTTGGAGAAAACTTGAAATTGTGTATGAGGAGACTACAAACGAGGAGGAATTTCATGAAGTGTCGAATTTGGCTCTCATGGCAATTGGAGATGAATCGGATGACGAGCTTGATGAGGTAAGTGATCTTCCTACATATGATGAATTACATGACGCTTTTAAAGAAATGCATGATGAGTTGATGAAAATCGGTAAGAAGAATGCATGTTTTAAAAAGAAAATGGTAGAGCTCACAAATGAAAATGAAACTCTAAATGCAAAGATTACATGCCTAGAATTAGAAAATAAGACATTGCATGATAGCATGACTTTGCTTGAGAATTCTAGCACTTCACATGAGCACTTAGAGTCACACATGAATGACTTGAGAAATGAAAATGATGCCTTGCAAAAATCCAATGTTTCATTAAATGAAAAGATCAAAAAATTGGAATTAGATATTGAAATGTTAAATGATAGAATTGCATCATTTAAATGTAAACAAAGTACTTCATATGAGCATGAAAAATCACATGTTGATGAGTTGATGAAAGAAAATGAAGTGCTTAGAAAGAAGAGCAATGAGTTAAATGAGATTATCTTAAAATTTACAAATGGTCAAAAGAACTTAGAAAAATTGCTCAACTCTCAAAAATGTGTATTTGATAAAGGAGGACTTGGATATAAGCCTTACTTGAAACAAAAATATTATAAGAGTTATTTTGTTAAGGGTACCTCCACATGTGATCATAAAATTACTTGTCATTATTGTAATCAAAATGGTCATATGAAACTTGATTGTCCTATTAAAAGAAAAGTATATTATGGAGCAAAATGTATTTGGGTTCCAAAATGAACCATTGCTAACACTCAAGGACCCAAGAGTATTTGGGTACCAAAGCACACAACTTGAATTTCTTTTGTAGGTACCACAAACAAGGAATGGTGGAGAGTTCCTTGATGAAGCTCATGAGGATAATCGCTTGATCATGATCGAGGAGAACAAGAGGCAAGATGATTTAATTGTTTTGGTAACAATTCTTGCCATATTAATTTTGTTGAATGAATCATGAGAAAAGAATTTGCGAAAGTATGCTTGCATGTTTACATGATTCAATTATCATGATACATGGTTATATATATATGATGATAGCTTATCAACTCATCATGATAGTTTTGTTTGATTTTGATGATTATGTAATGCCTAAGCATGATGAATGAGTGATATGCTTATTAATATTTGAGTACATATATGTTTCATGATTGAGTAAAACATAGACATGATGGTTTTGTTTGTGTCAATGTTTATGAAGTGTTTAAGCATGATAGATAAGTGGTATGCTTGATTTATTAACTTTCAAATGCATATACGTTTAATTATTACTAAAAATATATGCATGATGAATATGTTATAAATTTGAGTTTTATGATTTGAGTTTATTATATTGATCCATGCATTAAAATGGTTTTTGAAAGTATTCGGATCATTAAAATGGTTTTAAAATTGTTTGGAAAACAAATGAGTCTTTGAAAATCTTAGTCTGCGCAAGCTGTAATTTATTGGTCATAACTCTTTATAGAGAACTCCAAATCCAGCTCTGTAAAATTTATTGGAAAGCTAACTTAATTATCTTTCCAACGGTATATAGATTGAAAATTACTTCTGGCTCAATCAATACAGTTTTTATTCCGAAGTTGACCTTTCTGCATTTTATTAAGTTTTGAATATGCTTCATGATTGTATGCTTGTTAGATAAATTATTTGTTTGATATGATTTCATATGTTTGATCTTGTATACATATATGTTTCATGCACTAATTGACGTTTTTGAAAAGTTAAATGATTTTTAAAATTGATCAATTTTTAAGTCAAAAATTTTTGGTATGTATAATATAAGTATAAGAGCTAGCAAATATTCCCTTTCCACTCACCCGGAAAACCATTTTGTTTTATTGAATTCTCTCGGGACAAATTCCGGATAACCGGTTTTTTCAATCCGGAAAACCGGATTAACTTTGGTTGCTCTCTGGACAACATTCGGATGACCGAATTTTCCATCCGGAAAGCCGGATTTGCTAAGCTTTGTCTCTGCCTCAAAACCGGTCAGCCGCTTCTTCACATTCGGAAAACCGAATTCGCATACATGCTTTGCTGGACCAAAACCGGATTTCCGGTTATATTCATCTGGCAAGCCGGTTGGCTTTTGCTTTGTTTCTGGTCACAACCGGCTAGCCGGTTAGTGAAATCCGGCAAGCCGGATTCGTGAGCTGTTGGCTCTGTTTTTGCTGCTTCTTCTTCCTTTATTGGTTTTTCTGCACATGCTCTCTCTTTCACTCAAAAACCGTGAGCAACCCATCCATTTTCACCTCCATCTTCTTCGTTTTTCATCCATTTTCATGCCCAAATCAATCATTCAAACTACTACCCAAGCATTTCATCTTCATTAAACATTTCTCCATCATGATTTCTTCACTTGTTTTTCATCATCTCATTATCATCTCATTCACGCGTGAACAGTACCTCACCATTTCTTTGTCAAAGCTCTTCATCTTTCACTCATTTTCATCTTAAATCATCTCTTGGATCAATATAATCGGTTTAAACTCATCCATTTCACTCATTATTTTATAAAACCGAATTTGTCCATTTTGGGTATATGCACTTACGTTTTCATATGCATTGTTGCTTCCATTGTGGATTGACATTAATTATTGTTTGATATTTGGATGCAAATGTTTTGTTTTGAACACAAAAGATAATCTTGGTAAATTTGATCCAAAATTCCATGTTGTTATTTTTGGTTATTCAAATTCAAGCAAAGTTTATAGAATTTATAATAAAAGGACTTTAGTTGTGGAAAAATCTATGCATGTTACTCTTGATGAGTCTAACCCCTCCTCTACGGAGAAAGTCATTGTTGATGATAATATAGAAGAACAACAATAAGAAGAAGCATCAAATGACAACCAAGAAGACTCATCACATGGAATTCAAGAGGAACATTATGAAGAACCAAATGAAGAGCAAAATGAAGGTACTTCTCAAACACTCCCCAAGGAGTGGAGGTATGTTTCCTCTCACCCTAAATACTTAATCTTAGGAGATTCATCACAAGATGTAATTACTAGATCATCATTTAGAAATATATGTAAGTATTTGTAATAATGGATTTGATTACTTGTTATTTAACTAATAATTATGGCTTTTCTTAATAGTTATATTGATTTTGATGATTTACATATTGCCATATGTTGATTTTGATGATCTATATATTGTCATTATGTACTTATACTTTACTTAAGTGTTTTTTTTTTTTATGATAATGAATGTGCATTGATGATTCCATTGTATTTAATGAAGTTTGATCTTATGAGATTTATGATTGGTAAATGAATGCATTTTTTTTTGTACTTTATTGATGTATTGTTAAATATGCATTCCCTTGCTTTATGACTATGAAATCCTCGATTGTAATTGTTACAAGTGTTGGAGGAATTCATATTGATTTTGATGATTAATGATTATATGTGCATTGCTTGATGAATTGATGGAGTTATTGAAGCTTATATCTTTTTAACCATGTTGTGCAATTGAGAATTTGTTCATTTTGAAGGGGAGACTTTACCGAAATTTTTGTTCGCACAAAATGGGTAATATCTTAATCGAATTATTATTTTTTATCTTGTTTCAATTGTGGATTATGTGTGTTGCTTGATAAAACTTGTGGATTATTGAATATTGAAGTGTTGCTTTATTCATGGAGTTGTTGGGTTGATGATGGAGTTGATTGTTATGACATTTTGGAAGTGTTTTTCTCTCATGTGTATAAATGATTTTACTCATTTTTTAAAGAGAAACTCTACCAAAATTTTTACTCGCCAAAAGCCGCTCTTGCGTTTCTTTCTTTACTCTTCTTTCTTTTGATGATGAAGGGGGAGATAATTTTTGGGAGTTTTAAGAATAAATTTGAGAATATTTTACAAATGGGAAGATTTTTTTTAAATGATTACTTGAGCAAAAATCTTTTTATTGACCATTTCTTAATTTGACCATATATTTAGGGGGAGCATGTAATATGCTTCACTTTGGTTAAATTTTTAAATTTGCCATATATTTAGGGGGAGCATGTAATATGTTTCACTTTGGTTAAATTTTTAAATTTGTCATATATTTAGGGGGAGCATATAATATGATTTTGAATAACATGCACTTTGAGTATTCTTTTGATGATTAATATTTGATTATGATGAAGATTTTGATGATTTTGAGATAATGATGATTTGATCACATTATTGTTTTATATGATAATTTTATGTCATGAGTTGTTGATTTGGTAATTAATGGAATAATGATTCATGATTTTTTTGGTGTGATTATTTGTATATGGAGTTGGCTTCTATCATGAACTATAATAATTTGGATATATTATTACTAAATCTTGTTTTTGAGGTGTTGTTGTCAGGGGGAGATTTTGTCGAAATTTTTATTCAGACAACATGGGTAACAAATTTGCTTTTTTTTTTTATTTTTATTCTTTTCCTTTAAATTTTTTTTTAATGATGAAGGGGGAGAAGAATACATGTATTTAAATTTATAAAATTTTATTACCCTTTTTCTTTGCCAATTAAATTTTCTTTTTGATGATGAGGGGGAGAAAATCCATGTATTTAAATATGTTAATTTAGCAAATTGGCAAATTGTAAGAGAAGATTATTTTTAAATGGGGCAATTTATGGAATCATTCTTTAAATACATGAAATGTTTGTCATCATCAAAAAGGGGGAGATTGTTAACATATATGTTTCCATAATATTGATTTTGATGATAACAAACAAGATTAAGAATGATTAATCTTTTAAAGCTCAAATTATGTTTTATACATTTTAAATATATCATTATTTTCACATTATAAATGTTTTATATTTAATGGAAAATGATGTTATAAAATATGCATGTATCCAGGGGGAGTATGCATGTATGCAAGGGGAGTCTGTTTTAAATAAATTTTTTAACCTTGCATTGATTTAAAGTGAGCTTTTTATAAATATATTAAATCTTTGTAATGTATTTTGTCATCATCAAAAAGGGGGAGATTGTTAGCTTTTATAGCTATAGATATTGATTTTGATGATAACAAAACACATGTATTGATTAAACAAAGATTTATAAATTGTGTTTTTATAATAAGAAAATGAAGTTATAAAATCAAAGTGTTTTGGATTAAAATGAATGTGTTTTTAAAGACTTTGATTTTGAATTTCGAATTTGGATTTAAATGACAAGTTTTGAAATATTTGATTTTAATAAGTATTATTATAAAATTTCGGAACTAGACCTATTTGAAGTTATTTAAATGTTCTGGGTCATATTATAAGTTATGAATATTTTGGACTAAAGTAAAAGGTTTTGAGAACTTTAAAAATATGGGTATTATGTTGAAAAGGACCTTTGTGCAAAATAATAAACTCTTTGGGGTCATATCATAATTTCAGAATGTTTTGGTATTAACAAAGTAATATTTAGAAATTCTGAAATTGGACCTATTTGCAAAGTTTCATGACGTTTTGGGTCATACTACAGTTTTATAAAGTTTTGGGGTCTAACTATAATTTCAGAAACTATTTCACTGTAGCCGTCACTGTAGCAACCGGCTATCCGGTTATCAAATCCGGAAATCCGGTTTCGGGCAGCATGTCACCAAAACGCAAGCGGCATTCCGGTTATCACAAACGGCAATCCGGTTTGCTGGGCAAAATTCATGCAAACCGAAAACGGCAATCCGGTTCATGACAAACGGCAATCCGGTTCGAGGCAGAATGTAACTAAAACGCAAGCGGCAATCCGGAAGTGACAAACCGGAAATCCGGAAGTTCGGAATTTCAAATTTGTGCTGTAACGGTAACATCAACCGGCTATCCGGTTTCCTCATCCGGCAATCCGGTTCCGTCCAGAATTGTGCATAACGGCTAGTTTTTGAGTTCAAACTATATAAACTCAAAACCAATTCATTTTTGGTAAGAGAAGAAAAGCCAAGCAAGCCTAAACAAGTGCACATAACATACATTGAGCTTCATTTTCGGAAATCATCATTTGTTAAATCATCATTGAGCTTCAATTTGTATATCCACTCTTAAAGAGAGATTGAGTGTTGTATTTTTCATTTCTCAAATTGTGAGATTACAAGTGTGGGAAACACTTGGGGTAAAGAGATTGGGGATATAATCTCTTGTTGTAAAGGTTCATTGACACCTTGAAGTCAATTGTAAAAGCTTGAAGCCTTGGAAAGGCTTGGATAGTGAAATCCTCAAGCGGGTGAGCTTGGAGGCGTGGACGTAGGCGGGGATAGCCGAACCACGTAAAAATCCTTGAGTTCGTTTTTCTCTTCCCTTAATCTTTTATTATTATGCTTGCATTGAATTTATTGTTTTCGAATTGATTAAGGCATTAGATTGGATTGTTGTGTAGATTTGCTAGGATAAGTTTTAAAATTCCAATTCACCCCCCCTCTTGGGTTGCACACTTGTATTTCAAAATTATCTACACCGGGTTTATTTACTTTGGTTTGTTTCAGTGCCACTACTTGACTACGTACCTCTTGATCCTCGAGGTTCCAGGAGAGAAGATCGAGTCATACGTCAGTAAATGTAAACTATATGTTTTTCAAGGAACTGTCTTTCCTTTTGATATTGTTGATGAGTTTCTAAACTAATTTGTACTAACTTGTACTTGTTCATAATATTAATTTTGATGATAACAAATTTTAAATGACTTTAATTAAAATGTTGGAGCTATTTATTAATAAACAAAAGCTTAATAACCATTCCATTTATGTTCATTGCTAAAATCAAATTGAAAAATGATTCCCTGGAATATTTTGCTAGCTAAAGTGAATATGGACATAAACGGTGAACCCTTATCTTTAAAACGGTTAACCGATAAAATCCAGAGAAGAAAAATTGCTTGAGCTATAACCAATCAGTCAAAATGAAAAACACAACAATGTTTGGAAGGTCACTGGAATTAAACGGCGAAAGGTTTAGTAATAAACGGTTAACTGATTAATTTCAGAATTTCATTTCTTGGTAATCTTTAATTGTTTAGAGAAAACGGAAAGCTGTAGTTTGTTTTACAGGTCTCTGGAACTTAACGGCAAAAGGGTAATGACAAACAGTCAACTGTTAATTTGAAATCTGGCTCAACGGTAACTTTGATCAGAATAAATGATTTACCGTTAATGGTTAACGACGATCTGTTTACGGCCAGACAGTCTGTAACGGTTATTTTTCAGCTCCAACTATAAATAAGCTCATTCAAATTCAAACACAGGTTGATTACAACACGATCATTGAGCTTACAATTGAACATACAATCTTCATAGAGCTTTGAACACATTCTTACTTTATTTATTCAGATATTGGTTATTGGTTTGTAATCTTAAGCACTGTGTGAGTAAAGAACAAATTTATAATTTTTGTTTTGAGTAATTGCAAGTGTTGTGATACACTTGAGTTAAGAAATTAGGGATAATCTCTCGTTGTAAAAGTCTATTGACACTTTAGAAGTTAAGTGTAAGCATTTGAAGTCTTGGAGACTTGCTTAGTGGAATCCCTAAGCCCGAAAAGCTTGGAGGCGTGGACATAAACAAGGTTGGCCGAACCACGTAAAAATTATCGTGTTTGATTATCTCTTCCTTTATCTTTTTATTTTGTGATAAATTTATTTGTAATTATTTTAAATTTATTTTAGATTTACATTGAGTTTTGTTTTAGAATTGAATAATTTTTAAAATCTCAATTACCCTCCTCTTGGGTTGTATAACTAGAATTTCAATTTGAACTCAACCAATGAAATTCCCATGACCCTTGAGGTTCTCTTAGTAGCAAAATTTCTGATACATTACGTTCAATCTTCGCTAGATTCTTCTTTTTCTTTCTAGAAGTTGAAATAACATCAGATAGTAGAATTTGTTTGCTTTGAATTTTCCTATTTTAATAACTGTTTGTAGCATACTGGCCATGCTTTAAATTAAAGATCTATCATCTTGTCTACTGTTTTAGTATTTCCCGTTCGGTTGGCTCGCTTTTTCTGGTTAGTGGTTAATTCCTCTTCTTATTTTATGATGTCACTTAAATACTCTCCTTCATGATAGAGTTTGGATATGTAATTATCGCAAAGGAACATGGTAAAATATTCAATTGGCAGACTTGTATGTCCGTTTTATTCCATATGCAGCACTTGGAAATTCCTAGGTAATGTATTGAGCTCGAACGGGACTAATATATTGGTCACATGTTTGTCCACGAGCGTGGTTTCGCATTTTTCTATCTACTTCCAGGAAGTTCTTCTATGCCATCTTTCTTTCAACAATATTGCAATCTGCATGTTTGTGACATTTGATAAATCCCTCTAGCTTTCTCTCGCTCACAAACTTTTAAAAGAGAATGATCTGCTGTTACTGTAGTGCAAATGCTGTCGCATTCTCATTTCGTGGTGAGCTCATGGGCACTCTATCCCCGACAAGTGCTTCAAATGAAGCATTAATATTAATGGATATCAATTTTACACCTTAAATTTCTGGTCATGTATGTGCGCAGTTGAAGTTTGCCTAAGGCAACTATGGAGTTAAAACAGTCTGTAAAATTCAAAATTTTGCATTCATATTCTGTCCTGGATCGACCATGAAAGTTTACATGTGGACAGCATCAGATCCCATAATATTCCAATGGAGAACAAAATGATCCAATTGCCTATTCGGCAAAAGTACGTGTTTGGGTGCCTCTGACCCGATCATCAAAGCCTGTAGAGGATCCAATTCTGTGCAATTCTTTAGAGCCCACAACCAAGCGCTTTGCCAGCATCGCATATCTTCAATATGCTGCAGCAAGCAGATCTTTAGATATATACATTGGGGTGTATACAGTCTACTCCTTTATCCTCTTGAGTTCTTATCATTTCGTGTTTCCTAATCAATTACTTCAAAAAATAAAAACGATAACAATAAGTACACTTGTGACAAGCTTCCAACGAACGAAGGAATATGGATCGAGAGCACACAATACTTTTTTCATCGGAAGTTGGAGTCGATGCTAATGATATATTAATTGTTAAATTGTTGTGCTCTGCAAGATAAAATACGTAAATTATAAGCCATAAATAATTGTTAAATGGGAAATATTGCGCTCTATTTCTTTAATTTCCTGACAAAAATGCGTTTCAGCTGGAAACTGGAATGTGTTTCAAATGGACTCTGGAATTATGTAACCTAGCTGGATGGATCAGAGCTCTACCGTAGCGTACTTAAACTAGGATAAAATATTGCTTGAAAAACCTGGGATTTTTGGTGACATAAAATATTGCATAATCTTAAGTGCTTTCAACCACAGCTTTCAACGTGTGTGATAATGTGGAAGTGGTTCCTCAGCTGCTGCTCCTAGTCCTTTGGCTGGTGCCAAATCAGGCGACTTTGAAGTTGAAACTTGCCCAGTAGGCAGTTAGATGTAACCATACTGGCATTAATATGATAGCCTTAGAGCTTGAAGGTCTCTGTCCCTAGGAACGTGATGCTTAGCGGCGAGGTTGAGATGACGGAAAGACAGAAGAGGATAAGCAGCTGTAAACAGGGCATGCCACAGCGGTCTTGGGCTGGGCTAATAAAGTACAACTTAAGTCTAAAAAACAATATGACTACTCTTTCCTTGTAACTTTGAAGTGCCTCATTCGCACTCTGCATTTCTTATTTCAACCTTGTGATTAATGCTATTAAATTAGTCTCTCGTTGAAAAGTTTTGGTTCATTCTCTTATGAGATCCAAGTGTGTAATTAATATATTATGGTCCGAAATTTCGCTCTGCGGACATACGCATGCATTGCAATTACATTTGCGTTCCATGTTAATTAACCATTTCAATATTTAATTAGCTTGTCTGGCAGCTCGACCGCAGCCAAGCTGCATTGATTTGTTTTCCTTTTCCAATTCCTCTTTCACATCACACTGCCGGACGGCTGCCTTGATGTTAAGCAGTTAATGATTAGATTTAATGCTGAACTTATTTGTGCTTAATTTTGTAAAAAATTTTGTCACATGTGTATATATAACAATATATAAATAAGATTTAATTAGTTTTAATATTCTTTTAACTCAACATTAAATCTAAATTCTAACGTTAAAGGGTTCACAAAAGATACAATCATCTTGCGGACGTTTTTATAAAATTATTTTCGGTCAAATTTTATCATTCATATATTCTCACTTGAAAGTCAACTAATTAGGACTGTAAATAAAATACAAATTATATAATTTTATTGGATAGTGCTATGCAGATGTTCCATAAAAACTTTTATTAGAACTCCGAAGTATGCCTGGTTAGCTTTCCTTGTTTCGATGGGACTCTCACTTTTGTCTTGACGGGAAAGAGATCAAAGCCAATAATTGTCATTATCCATGTTCCAACACGTCAACCAGGATGGCAAAAATTTCTACAGCACCGTTACTTTCGAGTATTTTCTCTAAACTCAATTTTTTATTTAGAAAGAGATGGAGAAATTTTTTATCCAATTTTTTATTCGAGGAGGGGACGGTGATAACCCATTTTCTTATTTTAATTTTTTAAAATTACTGGTAAATAAATAATAAAATTTGAATTATAAAATTATAAATATTGGAAAAATAAAAATATCAAAATATTTATATTATTAAACTTTTAGTTAGGACATTAAAAAGACCGAATAGATTCTATTAGCCTAAAAAATTAATTTTAATTTTAATATTCATTAAATATTTAAACATAAATCTATTTTTTATTTATTTATAGATGATATAATTGCTCACAACGAATCACAATTTTAATATCTAATCTAATCTAATATAATATTTGCTCTTAATTTGCTCCGACTTAACTATTGTGATGTAAAGGGAATAGTCCATGCCCACGCCACCATTGAAAAAGTTAATTTGAATATAAATTCGATTTTATTTGTAACAATTTTGTATTACACTATTAATTTGCTCATGATAATTTGTAAAAGAAGTTTGTATCCCTTGCATGTTGCATTACTTGCTAATTTAATGTATGCGACTTTTGTAATGGATGTTAATGTAATATATATTTCAAACTTTACTTTTATTTGAATCTTTTATTTTAATATGATTAACCCAAAATCCAAAACAAAAAAATGTATTAGTTATTCGGGAATTGGGGACTCTCAGGGATCCACTGTTATTTTTCAGGAAGGGGATAGAGATTCTCTCGAATAATTCTGATAGGGACGGGGAGATTGGTCTCCTCCCCTCCCCATTGCCATCCCTAACATCAATAAGTATGAAGTATGAACTTGCATTCTTTCAAGCTTAGGAGAGGAAATAAATTATAACAGAAAAATAAAGAATGACTAATATTGAAAAACTATTAATCTAGAATAAATATGAATTTAGTATTCATAGAAGTCATCATAAAAGATAAAGACATATGGAATAAAAAATTTTTAGTCTAATCTCACCAACAATCTGAACTTTGGTTTTGATAGAATTGTTGTAGCTAGCGAACTAATTTTAAATTTCGTAAAAAATTAAAAGGATGCAATAATCATCTTCAAAGAAGCTATGATTAGAACAAATCCTCGAAGAATAAACAATGGATAATCCATCCATTGTTTATTCATCCTTTGTATATATACTGCTTTGTATATATCCATCCTTTTCACTTTAAATTATAATTAAAATGCAGCTTAGACCTGAAGAGAAATTAAAGTAGTCAACGGTTTACAAGAATTAAGTTGCAATAGAAAATTAAATTGAACTAGAATAATTAAAATGTTCGAATCTTAGAAGAACTGATGTCTCAATCGTGCCTCTTGTTTGTTAACGTCTGGTTATTGCTTATTTTTATGAAACTGTTAGCTGACTTTTGTGATAATTTGCCCCATTGTGCCACAGCATTTAAATTAAATATTCGTAAAAGATCATGAGAAATTCTGGAAAAAAAAATATTTAGATTTTGAGTGAGGGAACTTCCAAGCATGAAGCAGGCAGAGCATAATATAGAATATAATATTGGGAGTAAAGGAATATTTCGATCATTTTCAAATATTATCGTAAAGAATGTGGAGCATTCTTGGAAGGAAAATGATTTGCTTTGTTTAAAATGGCAAGTTAATTATTCGGTTTTTTTTTTAAATTTTTCTCTCATAATCTTCAACAAGCAGATTCAATGAATAAAATTAGCCTATGGTTCGAGAAGAAAAACTCTGGCAGTTGAAACTGAGTTGTTTTTTCATTGAAGTTAGCATGTCCTCATCAAAATTGCGCTCCCCAAAATTGACTTAATTTATGTAACTAGCAAGAATATTATTGGAGCAAAAAAAAAAAGAGATTAATCCTTGAATATTTTATAAACGATTATTAATCAAGACCAAAAGTTTAGCATAAATTGGCAAGAGCCGACACAATTAAGGATTTTATCAAAACACTATTGTTTAACTAATTTAATATGTTGTAACTAGACAACTTAGTTTATAAATTATGATGTTTTCAAATTTATATTTTAAAACGAACACGTGAGAAATACTCATATTTTAAGAAAGAAAAATACTCATATTTCAAATTTTTTATTTTAAAAGCTGTTGGGAAACATAGTTTATAGTAAATTAAATTTGTAAAATACTTTATTATGATAATTTTGGCGAGGATAAAATAATAAAATAGTGCATAAAGTTAACACCTTTATAACGATAAGAATTTTGAATTATTTTAAAATATCAAAGAATTTTGCTTATTTCACCAAACAACAGCCGTGCAGCTATACTCATTTTTCCTTGTCCTACTTTTCAAAGTTTTAAATTTTAAAACAATGCCGGCATTTTCCACTCACAAATATATGAAATCCCACCTACTAGTTGAAGATCATAAACGATGTATCAACTGAAGGAAAATAAATAAATAAATAAAACGGATGAAATATTTATTTGAGCTAGAGTCAAACTAAAACATTCATGTATACGGACTAGTGATGTGTTTATGTTAAATGTACCAAAAAAGACATATAGCAATATGATTGCATTGTTTTTAAAGATTTCACAGCTCATCATGATTGCATTGTTCGTGTTGTTGATTAATGATTATGGTGAGAATATATATGTGCTCTTCATCCACCAAATCAGAGGATATTTATTTCACAGAGCTAACCATGTTATTACCCTAACCAAATATGACAGAAACCAACTGCAAATTATAAATGCCCCCAATCATCTTCTGTTTTCTTATAAATCAAACCTGATTTTTTCACCAACGTAAGACGAAAGTTTGAAAACATTAAATCATTTGATACTTGATTAATGGATTCTAGCACGTGTGACCCCCTGATTCCCATTGTCAGTGAATTAATTTGGCTAATTCCAGGCCTTACATAAAATTATTAGTGTTAGAGGGAAAAAAAAAAAACACTTCTCCAAAATATTCGACTATTAATTAGGTAAGGACCCAACAACCATGCACTTGAAATGTGGACGCTAAAATAACATAGATAAATTATGAGGTATTATTGAGTATTAGACCCAGAAAACTTAACTTATTATATAACAGCAGGAAACATATATATTCAATAAAAGTATCAATACACTTGGTCGTTGTATTCATGTTTTTTAATTTTTTTAGTTCTAGGTTTACATTTTTGTAGTGCCATACATCTTATGAGGAGTAGAGTTCAATACATATCCTGATTATTAGTCATATTTTTATTTTAATTAATAAAATTTTCTGGTGCCATCGAGGTTTCCCAAAAAAAAGAAGAAAAAGGTTTCCTTTTACTATTGTTAGATATTGGTTTTGTTTCGTGCATAGGGCAAGCGAGGATTTACAAAAGATCTTGACAAAACTTTGATAGCTTTTTTCTTTACAGTGTGTCATGCATGCAGCGCAAGGCAGCCAAAGAGATGAATTAGCTTTGACAAAAGGAATATTTTCTCAGCGAGATGAATTCTCATTTAATTTCTTCAGGAAAAGGTTTTGAATCCAATTACAGAATCTACGGACAGCGATTAAAAAAACATTCTACATTTTGTGCACGTGATCAACTCCATTAAAAAGAGTAAACATACAAATGGAATTTCCTTAGGGTCCAAATTAGCTTGTTAAGATAGAGGTATTTTACCCCTTTGTAAAGAGTGTTATAACCAAATTGGATAGTGTTTGGCTAAAAGTATGTGAATTTGAGGAATTATGATGGTTTTCACTATGAAAATTCTCTAGAGCAAACATGTAAGTGTATTGAATTATGAATTGGAGCAAGATTATATATAATGTCTTGCTACAATATAATATCAAAGAATAGTTTTTCAATCAGCAATCGTTGACTTTACTAAAGTCATTGATAAGCTAAAAAATAAAATAAACACATTCTTCAATGCATTATATTTTATCTTGTAATATATTAAAATTTAATTTTTTTTATCTTTTAACTAATCCCTAACTTTATTAGAGTTAGAAATCCCTAATTAGAAAATCACTATAATATCAAATTATAATTAGATAGTGCAATTTAACTTAAATCCAACTTTTGACTTTTTAAGAAAACCAATTTGATAATGATTTGATGTTTGGCTTGTTTAACTTTTCTTCCAATTTTTTTTAATGCTTTATGAGTTACTATGTTCACGCCGTTTACCAAGTTGGCCAAATCTTGCTTTTATGGTGCTAGGTTCTCAATTTGTGCAACTCGGTGGGCTGTATACATTTTTTCGGATTCAAAACCCTAACTCGATCGCTCTGTGATGTTGGTACTCAATCGTAAATAACTTTTCGATTCCCGCATTTTGGGTTATATGAGGCCGACACCATTATTAGATTTGTAAAACTAATAACTGGAAAAGAAAAAAGAAAATTACTACCCACGGAAACCAAACGCGGAATCTAGAGGAAGGATTAATTAATAATATTGGCTAGATTAATTAGGGTTAACTTATTAGTTATTATAATCCCTACGCATGAAAAGAGTCGTCTAAATGTATCTCTAGCAACATGACTCAGAGAATATGAATGATAAGTGAGGAATAATTCCAAAGCTAATAAAAAGAGCAAAACGACCAAATCACCACACGCTAACAGAAGCTAATGATTTGGACATTATTCCGGAGCACGTATCTCATGCGAAAACTCTTGAGCTGTCCGGCCATCGAGAAAAGAAAAGAGAATAAATTCAGAGAATTAAATAATAAAAAAATTAGTGTGCACCGACAAAAAATTAGAAGAACAGAGAGAGACGCGGACCAGAGAGATGCGCGGTTGTTAAATTGTGAAAGTGTACATTGAAAAAAAAAAAAAGGCGGCGGCAAAACTATGAACTTTTATTGCTGTACGATAAAAACTAACGATGACAATCAGAAAGATGATGAAATATTCAACTGTTCCAACCACAACTCGTACCTTTTGCCTCATTCTCTGATTTAAAGCTTCAATTAAAACAAACCTAATTAATTAATTAATCAGATGTGCTTCAACTAAAATATCAGAGAACAATCAATAGAAACCCATTTTCAGTCCTCACATTTTCATGTGTCATAAAATGTGTACCAAATTAATACAACCCATTTGCAGTCCTCATACTTACACGTGCCATAAAATGTATATTAAGCCATACAATAATCAAGTTATCTACATTTTGTATGTCTTGTATAATTTTCTCTTTAAAAAATAAAAATAAATTAGAGTCTCTTTAAAACTTTTAAAGATTTTGTGTTTAATTATGCCTTTTGATGTTAGTGTATAATCAATTATAATTCAATTACTTTAATTTCTTATTTATTAAGCAATAAACTCATGTAAATTTTACTCATTTGAGGTTAAAGTCATGAGAGAATTTTAGTCAAAAAATGACACCCTTGAAAGATTAAAAGGGACAAAAGCTCTTAATAGAACATAAATAAAGAAAGAGAGAGCGATGAGAGAGAGAGAGAGATGGGGAGGGATAAATTTTAGAAATGAAGGACTAATGATTGTTAAAAAGGAAAAACAACCGGTCAATATATTTCATAGAAGTTGGCTTTAAAAATAATAAGATAATTGGCTAGGACAGAAAAAAAAGAAAAGAAAAGAAAAGAAATGACTATAAACTTAAGCAAAGAGCCTAATGTACGTAGATGAAAATTAGTCGGTACAGATAACACAAAATTAGTCTTTACAGTTGCCCAGGTGAAAATTACTCTTTTTCTAATTAATTATAAAGTAATAATTTTTTTTATTAAAGAAGAATATATCAATTTCATTGAGGAGAATCTTGCCCCCACACGTTTGCTTGCGTGTGGGATGTTTAAAATGTCCGCCCTCTTACAAGTATTTAAAGGAGACAAACCTCGAGACATCCACTGCACACAAAACCGGACCACAGCAAGGAAACATACAGATCCAAACCCATACACAAATACATAATTCCAAAAAAAACCCAACAATGGGCCAGTACTCATTTACAGTACTCTTGTTTCAGCTCATTTTGTGCAGCCACCGGATTGTCACCGACGCAGCGGGTGGCGGGTGGCAACTCCTCCAGAAAAGCATTGGCATATCATCCATGCACATGCAACTCCTCAACAACGACCGTGTCGTAATGTTCGATCGATCTGACTTCGGACCATCAAATTTATCGTTACCCCCTGGCAAGTGCCTTAAGACTGACTGCACTGCTCATTCCGTTGAGTACAACGTTTTGACCAACGAGTTTCGGCCTCTTTTTGTGCAAAGCAACGTATGGTGCTCCTCAGGTGCTGTGAGGCCTGATGGCGTCTTGATCCAGACCGGTGGATTCAATGATGGCGAAAAAAAGATCAGAAGTTTCGTGCCTTGTAACGATGAATCCTGTGATTGGAAAGAAATTGACGGACTTGGTGCTAGAAGATGGTACGCCACTGATCATATATTGCCGGATGGTAGGATAATTATCATTGGCGGGAGAAGGCAATTTAATTACGAATTTTACCCGAAAAACGGTGCTCCGAACGTGTACAGCTTACCATTCTTGGTCCAAACAAATGATCCTAGAGTCGAGAACAATTTGTACCCCTTTGTTTTTCTCAATGTTGATGGATTCTTATTCATTTTTGCTAATAATCGAGCAATATTGTTCGATTATGTTAACAACAAGGTGGTTAAACAGTACCCAGCTATACCCGGTGGCGATCCGAGGTCTTATCCGAGCTCGGGCTCTGCGGTTTTGCTTCCATTGAAGAACTTGCTGGCTCCCAGCGTTGCAGCTGAAGTTTTGGTGTGTGGTGGAGCCCCGAAAGGAGCTTATGAGCAAGCCGAAAAAGGCGTCTTTGTCGCAGCTTTGAATACGTGCGCACGGATTAAGATAACCGACCCGACTCCAACATGGGTCCTGGAGACTATGCCTCAGCCTAGAGTCATGGGTGACATGACATTGCTTCCCAATGGGAACGTTCTACTCATCAACGGTGCCGGTAAAGGAACTGCCGGGTGGGAACTCGGGCGGGACCCGGTTCTTGCCCCGGTGGTTTACCGACCTGATAACATACCGGGGTCGCGTTTCGATTTGCAAAATCCATCAACCATACCCCGCCTGTATCATTCAACAGCAGTGTTACTTCGTGATGGCCGAGTCCTTGTTGGTGGCAGCAATCCCCACGCGTACTATAACTTCACAGGCGTACTATTTCCTACGGAACTGAGCTTAGAGGCATTCTCTCCCTATTATTTGGACGCTGCTTTTGCTAATTTGCGGCCAACAATCGTTCTACCCAAATCCCAGTTTACGCTAAAATACAAGCAAAAGTTTAGAGTACGATTCTCAGCCAGCGGTCCAGTCGCCTTAAATAAAGTGACCGTAACGATGGTGGCGCCATCGTTTAATACACATTCTTTCTCAATGAACCAGAGATTGTTGGTGCTTGCAAGTGACACTGTGACAAAATTGGGGAACTCGGGTTACGAAATTGTAGTGAATTCACCCGGCTCTGGAAATCTTGCACCGTCCGGATATTATCTTCTATTTGTGGTTCATCAAGATGTTCCAAGCGAGGGCATTTGGGTCCATGTGCAGTAACTTTTTTTTCCCCCTCACGTACTCTGGTTTCAAAGTAAAAGAATTGTTTGAGTTAATTCTATCTTTACAGTTTACAGATTTATCATACCAATTCTACCAATTGCAATTGTATTTACATAAGTAATAATGATAATAATAATATAAAAAAAAAAGAGTGAATTGTTGTTTCATTGTTTGTTACGTGTATACGTGTGTATATATGTACGTGTGTGTATAAATAAATAATCCTTTACTTCAAGTAAAGGAAAAGGGAATAATTACTTTGATCAGTGCGATTACCCTCTTAAGAATATAAATAAAACTAAATTGAATTACGGCAAGCAACAAGAGATAGAAAAAGAATGCAATGACAAGAAGAGCATATATTATGCAGCTGAAACTAGCTTATAGTGCTAAGTATACGTAATAATTAAATATGTAAGCGAGAAAAGGTAAAGCTTTTGAGCTTTGAGATAGGAAACTATTCCCATGATCTCGCCACATGGTCGTATCCTGTTTAGCAGTCAGATGACTTTGGTTTTAATAATTTCTCTTTACCGATTAGTCCTTTTGCGCTTTTGCAGATATGCTTTATGACGAGATATCACTTAAAAAAAAAAGAAAAAGAAAAAGAATACAGCTGTTTTCAGTTTTCCCTCTTATGCAAGTTTTCTCAAGCCTTTGAGATTGATATTCTAGTTTCCCATCAATTGAAGAACCAGCCAAAAGATTGAGTTGCGTTGCAGTTATAATTGATATATATCGCTTGGGCTCCATTATATTGGGAGGGGTTAAAATCATGTAATCAAATTCTAATTAATTAAGACCTGTTACTATGGACCTCAACAAAGGAAAGACTCTGCTCAAGAGTCATTTTAAGAGTCAAAATTTTGGCAGAACGTGAATGTCGCCTTCCAGGGGACCGGCCCAGCACAGATCAAATCATTCTCTTAATCATAGTATATATAAACATATAATGACTTAATCAGTTCATTATACAGATTTGGAATCAAAGTTTTGAACCAATGATTGCGGGTAGAATGAAGGCGACATCAAAGGGTTTTTTTCGCTCATGCTGCTGAGATGAGGACTCCCGTTGTGTTTCTTTCTTACTCTAATTAATACTTAATTATATACATATATATATCTATATATAGTCTGCATCAGTTACTTGGATTATATATTTTTCTTTCAGGAATACGATGTCGTATGTGTCCAAAAATATATTCCACATCTTCATAAAAGATATATATGAAATGTCGAAGATATGATAAATAGAACGCGGTTTCGATCTACAAATTGTACACCGTTGGTGTTGGCCACCAGGCTAAGTAAAGAAATCACGAACCAAAACAACTTGCGAGAAGTGAACGTGTGTTCAAACTACGTACAAAATCCTTGGACTCTTTTTCAAACTCATTTTTGGCCTGGACAGCATCAACATACTTTTCCCTCTACTTGTTAAGTCCTAATTAGGCTTAGATGTCAACAAGAATATATTCACACTCTGTAGGAAAATGTGTCCCGGCCATAGTTTTAGAATTTGAAAATATCAATAATAATAATAATAATAAGCTGATAAATTAAATTAGACAGAGGTAGAATCCTTTGATTTGGGCGTTCATCCGTGAATGAAATAGAAAAATTAAATTTTGCTTGAGGACATCTTATTAATTTTGGTGAAATAGCACGAACTACATGTGGCATGTGCATGCAGAAACATGAAAAAAAAAAGGAAAAAAAAGAAAACATACGCAATCTATATATGGATAAGTTTCTCGTGGTACAGGTAAAACATGGGTTTCGTGCATGTGATGTGGGGGAGACCTGAGATTGGCATTATTGATAGAAAAAAAAAAAACAAAAAACAAAACACAGTGAATAAAATAAATGAGAGAATCAGAAAGAGCCATAACCGTGTCGTGTGTGCCAAAAGAGTTTCGGCGCCAGCATTTGCAAATTGCAATTGTTTGCGATTGGGCGGATAATGGCGATTGCCATTTAATGTGTCACGGGTTATTATTGGAATTTGGCACCTTGAATCTCAAAGTTCACACACCTGTTTCTGCTTTCTATTTTCAACAGTCTAGTAAACACTTTAGCTGCACACGCCCTGTCTCTATCTCGAGCTGCTGGTCCTCCATTATGGAAAAATGGAACCCAAAATTAAGAAAACCATCATGAGTTGAGCTACCAGTAACCCTTATAGATATCTTATAAAACCCTATATTTAGTATGTTTACACTTTTGACCCTAAAACTAATTTTATATAACTAAAAGTTCTTTCTAAACTCTGTTTTCATTCTTCAATACTGATAAATACGGGACAATCGATTATGTCTTAATCGACTATGGAAAATCTATAAAAACAACAACAACAACAACTATAGAAAAAGTGTTTGAAATTTTAAATTATGAACAATCCAAACTAAAATAGAAATTTTAAAAATTCACACAAAAAATATATTGAATTTAAAAAAAAAATTACTTAAAGGGTGAATGTTAAAATTCTTTTCTGGAGAGAAAAAAATTAAGATTTTTTGGGGTTTTATCCAGAAATAGAAAGAAAGGATAATGATCTGAAACAAGGCTATTGGTATTATAAAAAGTTCTCAAATGAATTTATATATGAGAGGAAATCTAAACCAAAATGAAAATATTATGAGTCCCTATTACAATATTAAAGAGAAATCTATATTTTTTTCCCCCAAAAAGAGTTGAATAAATGCATGTACTCGAGAGGAGTGGTGCACCAGCCCTTATTGGGCTGCAAAGCCAATGCAAGAAAAATTTATATTTAAAAATAAAAAAAAAATTGTACAGATAGTTTGTCGGGAAGTGAATTAGGCTCCGTGGGGGTGGCTATACATTTATTTGGAAGATTGTAATTTTTCGAAGTTCAAAGGGTCTGTTTATAACTTTCTGTAAAGAAATATGTGCCTGCTAGTCTAGCATTGATAGTATATTAACCACTTTTCTAGAGCCTTATCCCGAGCTTGTTCTGGTCCATTGTAAGATAAGAATAAATGTAATGCTCAAAATGAGGAAGTAACTTAGACCGGTGAAGTCGGTACACAAAAGGTAAGAGGTCAATATTAGTCTAGTTGTGAGCAAGGCAAGAGAGGAACGTCACAGGAATCAATTTGCCTTATTCAGAAATGTCATATATATTTTTTTTCGGTGTATTAAACCATCCGGTATCGGAAGACCCAATCCAACAAGTATTTAACACAGCTGCATTCCCATGCCTCGAACCGAAGACCTTAATTAAGTTAGAACAACCTCATGCCTGTTGATCTAGGCGCTTATTGGTCAAAAATGTCATATATAATAAGTCAAACTTGTTGAATCTGGCAAATCTGTTGGCTTACCCAGAGAAGAGTACAATGTAGATGAAATGCAAGCCTTACATTTCCTAATTTCATTTGAGATGATTGAAAAGTTTTTGACAAGCATATAGGAGTATATAAATCATGAGTTATAATGAACAATTATATGTTTCCGAAAATCATCAATGACTTAAACAGCCAATATCAACATTATATTGGGAGTATCACATGATAGAGCAAATTCAATTGGTTAATTACAATATAAGAGCCATAGCATAGAGGAAACTCGAATATATAAGTCTAGTGTAGATAATAAAGCATCACAATAGATGGATGGGCAAATTATAGCAAGTTCAACATGATGCCCCCTCAGGGTTTAAGTTCAACACAATGGAGCAAACACCATGCATAATAAAGAACAACCACTTTTCTAATATTAGTCATAGTTCCATCAATCTTCCGCAAATACATGCAGTTTGCTTCCACAAAAAATTTTTTGACCTAGCAAATTGATGCAACTTAGATTTACATTTATTTTTTTGTCTGAAATTTAAGTGAGTCTTAATTTTTTGAAGTTTAAATGAATCTGTAAGTAGATATTTGAATGACATGTTTATTTTTTCTTATTTAATATCTGACTATGAGTGGCATCCTGTTGTTTTTATAAATTTAAAATATTTTAAATATAATTATTTGACATTTATGCCATTGCAAATTAAAACAAAAAAGTAAAAAAATTTATAGTTTAGGAAATAAATATATTTTATAGGTATATTTTAAAAATATTATATTTACTTTTTATTCAGATTTTTCTCATTTAGTTACAAAAATTGACTTTTTATACTCAATGTAAAATATAAGTCACAAAAAACAAGTATGCAAATTTAAGAAAAGATCTAAAATTAATAAAACTCCATACTTCATATGTTTAACAAACAATTCCTTTAACTCCACGAAAAAAGTAGATGGTTGGCATTAAGTGAGAATCGCAATATTTGATATATAAATGATCACCTATATTGAATTTCGTGTTTCAATCTGCTCAATCAAGATTCGATGATGGAATGGGGCTGAAAACAAGGTTTCCAATCTTTTGATTAAACCCTAAATCCATGTTTAGTTTAAAGAAATAAGAGGAGAGAGAAAGAGTGGAATGGAGAAGAAGTTTGCAGTTTATAACTCTTTTCCTTGAAAAATTTTAGATTTATAAATCTTCCTTGTTGATGCATCTTTTAGTCCAGTATATGCGAAAAGGAGGGATCCACCTAAGAAGTGGCCAACATCTTATTAAGGCCATACTGAGACGAAGACACGGCCTCCTATGAGAGGCTGCAATTTGAAATTTTTCAATACGAGACGAAAGCCCAACGAATCAGTACAACGTGGAGATAGAAAGCCCGCAGGTTATGAACTTCTTTTCCCAGAAAAGGAGCGACAACAGTAACTGGAAACCGAAGAGTTTGTGCAGTTGTGCTTTTAATAAGTAAGCATTACACTTGTATTTTACGCAAGGTTAAAATTGTAAATGCAGAAGTTGGGTTTTGTGTGAATGATTGAGGATGCCAATAGCCCAACTCTAATGAGGCTTGTGAAGGCGGCCTTTGCGCAATTAGCTACCCCGCGTAATTTAAACTGCAAACATCGGCCGATATTCCATATTTGTGGTGCCACGTTGGAAACGTATTTGATGAGATTGCTTCAAGGATTTTTTCTTTCCTTGAGAATATTTGACAGGAATGAACCCATTAGCCTTCCAATGAAAATTCAAAATTGGCCGTCTCAAGACAAGAATTGAAGAAGTGCTTTATGGTAATCCGGGTTATGATCTGGCAGGCTTAGAACAACACCAACAGATATACTTGGAGTTTACTGAATAAAATCAACCACCATTACTCAGATCAAGTTTATCAACAATCTTTAGACAACAAGGCGCGTCATATGATTGGCAAAGAAAATAAAATTGCCGAAAATCCACACCCGCAAGTCCTTAAAACCACCAATGAAGGTAAAGTGAAACAAGATAAACTCCGCAATAAACATTTATCTAACAAATATCAAATTCCAAATATTCTTCAATCCATCATTTCATTCTTTACATGTAAAAACCGAAATAAAGAAAAACTAGCAAACTAAATAGGAAACTGACGACTACATAAGGAATCACAAATTAAGCACGCTCGCCTCGGATTCGCCTTGCCAGTTGAATATCCTTGGGCATAATGGTGACTCGCTTGGCATGGATAGCACAAAGGTTGGTGTCCTCGAACAGACCCACAAGATAAGCCTCTGCCGCTTCCTGCAGCGCAAGAACCGCGTGGCTTTGGAACCTCAAATCTGTCTGTCCAACCCAAAACCATGTCAATAATGAATTCATGATTCCAAACATCAATTTCTTTTAATCATAATTAAAAAATTAGCATTATCAGCCGAGCAGATCTTGCAAAATTTACCTTGAAATCTTGAGCAATTTCACGAACCAGCCGCTGGAAAGGCAGCTTGCGGATCAAAAGCTCAGTGCTCTTCTGATATTTGCGGATTTCACTGTAGGTTCAACAAAGAAACAATCATTAACCAAATACAAATTAATTAAGCGCTTCTATTTAAAACCAAAAAGGTCAAAATCAAAGAAAATTTACCGGAGGGCGACAGTTCCTGGACGGTAACGATGAGGCTTCTTGACTCCACCAGTTGTTGGAGCAGATTTTCTTGCAGCCTTACATCAATTGGAAAATCAATTTCTCAGATCTAACTAAGAATTACCACTCAGCAAGAAATAAAACTAGTGCAATAAATTACTGAAAACCTAGGCTGAAGACAGAAATGTTTGCTTGTAAACGTACATGCAAATTTTCCCGCCAGTAATTTCTAATCAAATTGCGTAGAAAACATTGAACACCGACCACTTCTCTAAGAAAATTTTCCTTCTAACCAAACAGACTAGGGAAAAAGACAAAAGGATGAAACCCTAGCGAGACACACCTTTGTGGCGAGCTGCTTCCTCGGAGCCTTTCCTCCAGTTGACTTGCGCGCGGTTTGCTTCGTACGGGCCATTACTCTTTAATCACCAACACAAACTGCAAAATGCACAGATCTGAATGCAACGCCTCAATAACGGAAAGATATTCAAAGAAAAGTTTGTGAATTCCAGGTTTAAATAGGGAACAAAGGGGTTGCGTCCGTTTTTGAAAAAGATACTTGAAACGGCGGCGTTGCAAGCCTTTAGAAAAGTCCTTAATCCTAGTGCTTGTCTTTGATTGGCCCGTTTTATGATATGGGATCGCCAGCTTGGACGAGTTGTGTTTCTTCTGTGAGAGAAAAGTTGCTGCCGACTCACATGAGTCAAAGTAGTTCTAATGTTTTAGTCCCTTTATAATTTTAATTTATTTAATAAATATATAATTTAATCATTTTATTAAATAAGTAACTTTATTTTGAAAAGAAAAGAAAAATTGAATTGGGAAGATACATGAAAGTAAAACAAAACCTATGATATTAAATGAAAAAGTATAAAAATTTTACGGCCATAACTAAAATTTTATTGGGTTAGACCGAGCTAACCTAGGCATTGGCCCGCCTTTCCTCTATTTAAATAATATAAATGTATTTTTTGTTGACACTTATTATTTTATGTAATAATATAAAATATATAATTATCTCATAATTATTTTATGTAAAAATATAAGGTCCATAATTATTTCATAACCATTTTAATAAAATTTTAATGATTCCTAAAAAAATAATAATTAATTTTTTATTAAACAATTGTGAAAATAAGAATATTTTTTTTATTTATGTGTATCCTAATTGATATAATATTTATATAATTCACGTCTATCAAATTCGTAAATAACATAAAATAACTAAGGGTTAGTTTGGGGTTACGGAGACTGATGAAATAAATTAATTGTATTATGCATATGAAATCAGTTATTGATTAAAAAAGTAGTTTAATGTTTAGTAAATTGTGCTGTTGCAGTTGTTATGAGTTTAAAAAGTAGAATATATGTATTTAGTAAATCTTATTACGAAAGTGTTGTTGTATTATTTAACGACTAAAATAGACATAAATTTTAATTTTTTATTTTATGTTTAATAAATTGATTAGGCATATTTTTCTTAAATATGTAAAATTAATTAAAAAAACTCAATTAAGAAAAAAATGAAGAACTTTATAATTCATTACATAAAATATAATAAAGATTTATACTTTTACATAATTTAAATAAAATAATAATATGTATTACATTCACAATAAATTTTTTATAATAAAATTATGACAGTAATATAATATCTAATGGTTTATATATTAAAGTTTATGAACAAACACGATATAATTGTTTTTTTATTAAAATATTAAAATTATAATAGATATTTTAGAAAGACCTAATAGTTTATTAAATAGACTGTTTATGAAAAACAATCGTCTACTTATTTTTAAAAATTACTGATAATATAAAAAAATTATAAACTAAGTTATTTTTATAAAATTTACCAAATATTATTTTTATAAAAATTTATAAAATAAACAGCTTAATCAGTTTTAACTTTTAACCTCCGTCCCAAACGGGCCTAAGTAGCGACAGAAACTTCTTAAACGGCGACAATGTTCAGCCGACATTACACCATCGAGCGACGAAGATTTGGAGCCGTGCAATGGTGATGCCAGCATCGAGCGGCCAAGATCTGGAGCAGCGGCGATAACGCACGGCTTTGAACGGAAAGCGTAATCTTTCTTCCGCCCGCACTCGTTAATATCTAATTCGAAACTGAAAATTTCACAGATATTGCAGCTATGGAGGGCAGAAAGAGCAAAGGCTACACGTGGGCAATATTGGCTGGACTCAATGCTGCTCTTGCTGCCGTTTCCGCTAAATTCATCTCATCTCAGGTATTCATTTTCTCATCTCTCAATATGATTTCAATTCTGGGACTCAATTGGGCAATCAATTTAATGGATTTTGACTTTTTCCAAATAGGGAGGAGATATATATTTGATTTAACTAAATGTTAACCTTTGGGCATCAATGGCTTGGTGTTTTATAGATGATGCCAGTATCATTTGTTTAAAATTAGAAGTCATTTACTTTGTGCTTGAATTAGTGTGTCGTTAACCTATGATTATTTCTTGTTATTAACAGATGATTAGATATGGTCTGGTGATACTATTTAACGTGGCCATGTGGGGATGCTACATCAACAGTCTTAGAGTTCTCTCATCCCTACAGGCTACCGTCACAAACTTTGCTACTAACTTCCTCTCTTCTGGTCTAGCTGGATTCTTCTTGTTTGAGGAGCAATTGTCGTTTCAGGTAATTAAATTTGTTGGTTATGTGGGTTAACAGGGTTGGAATTTGCCCACAGGGTTTGTGCATGCTTTTATCAATCTGGATCTTTTTAGGATTCCTCTTGCTCCACTGAAATAAAACAAAAATAATTCCGGTGTGAACTATTGTGACCCTTACCTTTGCTTATTTTTAGAAGGTTATCTTAAGTATTGCACACCATGACTTTGTGACTCACCCCAAATTGTTTGCATAGTTGGTTTTGTAAATTGAGAAACCATGAAAGTGTTTGTTTGCCTCTGGTGGTTTGTCCATCAATGAATGATAGTAGCAAAAAGATTGTTCTATGCTAGGTGATGTTCTTTGGTGTAACCAGAATGATCGGGAGAAAGTCAAATACTATGGTTTTCATTTGTTTGTGCTTGGCCCCAAACAAATTGTACTATATATTGATAGGTATCTGTTGATATGTGTGCATACCATTATGTGATGGGGAATCAATATTTTATTTATTTAGAACATGCAAGAAAAGATTGTCTTTCTGCAATTTTTCTGAGTATCAGGATATGAGTATTTAGCGGTATCTTATCATATTGGCTGAAAATGAACTACGCATCCCAAAATCTTCATTCTAAGTGATGTAGCAATCACCATATGGATGTAGGATGGTGTAACAATTTATCTTGAAAAATTCATTATCCACTTGATGAATACCACATCATGAGGGCATCATTTGCGAGGATAAATTATTAGGATTGTTTTTTGGGTTGAGTATTACTTATTGAAATCTTAGAAGGTGATTGATAAACTTTGGAATCCATTTAAATGAAAAAAAAAAATCTTATGCATCTCTATTGTTTGTCCTGTGCTTTCCTTTGCTTGTATGGGATACCATAATTCGCTTGCAGTATTTGACTTGAGTTGTTTTGTGAAACCACATCACGGTTTTGATTGATCATTGAATTTGAAATGCTTCTGGCCAAAGTACATATTGTTTTTTATCACCTTACATATTTTTGATAAAGCCTCATTTTGCAGTGATTGATCATTGAATTTGAAATGCTTCTGGCCAAAGTACATATTGTTTTTTATCACCTTACATATTTTTGATAAAGCCTCATTTTGCAGTGATTGATCATTGAATTTGAAATGCTTCTGGCCAAAGTACATATTGTTTTTTATCACCTTACATATTTTTGATAAAGCCTCATTTTGCAGTGATTGATCATTGAATTTGAAATGCTTCTGGCCAAAGTACATATTGTTTTTTATCACCTTACATATTTTTGATAAAGCCTCATTTTGCAGTGATTGATCATTGAATTTGAAATGCTTCTGGCCAAAGTACATATTGTTTTTTATCACCTTACATATTTTTGATAAAGCCTCATTTTGCAGTGATTGATCATTGAATTTGAAATGCTTCTGGCCAAAGTACATATTGTTTTTTATCACCTTACATATTTTTGATAAAGCCTCATTTTGCAGTGGTTTGCAGGCGCCTTATTTATTGTAGTTGGAGTGCTTATACTTAGTAAGTCAAGTATAGAGATGAAGGAGAGCATAGATTGTGGTTGAAGCAAGATAATGGTTGGATCCAATGGTGCCCTCCCAAGAATTTCATTGTTTGAATTGAGGCGGGTAGATTAAGGAAATGGCTGTTCAAAGAGCTTGGAGCCTGTACTCCTTTAAAAGTATGTGATAGAGTGCTTTATGATAATAAATAAATAGCATTGGTCTAAAATGAACCAGTGGGTCGGCTCCCTGTGGACCCTATCCAAATGGCCGAGCCGATGCTATAGTCCATTGTATGTATGAATAATTGCCTTCATTGAAGTTAATTTTTGAAATATTTGAGCCTTTTTATGTAAGAAAGAGGATGAACATTCATCTGGTTGAAGATTCTCTTCGATTTAACTTCCGTCAAAGAAAAGCATAAAACAAGTGATGGAACATAAATAATTCAAAAATGTTATAATTCTATTCGAAAGAAAACTTGTAATTGAGAAACAATGTGTATTTGGGATCTGATTCTTACATTCTTAATTAAAATATTAAATTTGTAAATTCAGCAAAAATAACATGGCTAGCATTACCACTTTGTGACTCTTTTAAGTTTTTCTTACGTTGAATCTATGACAAAAGAAAAGAAAGCAAGAAAAAAGAGAAGAACACAGGCAACAACTGCTGTCGCAAAAGAGGCAATTTCATTCCTTGCATTTTCTGGGGTCCATGACAATATGTCCGAATAAAACAAACAATCACAAAACCTTCGATTAAGTATAGGAAACGCTGACTCACGATCTTACCATCTCTCCTCTCTCCCAACCCACCAAAACAATCTCAACCGTCCAATCAAACAAGAATCTCGACGCTTAGTCCACTTTGAACGGTCGAAACCGACTCTATCCGTTGGCCCATTTGCCTCACCTCGTCACAGTAACTCAATAGGCTTCTTCATAAAACCGCGTGCAGTAAGTGAAGTTTAACTGCTATCTATGAGTTAAGTAAAAAGCAAGACAATAAAAATAGGGACAGCTTAGACAGTCGATGAGCAAAGAAGAGTAAATAACAGACAAAAACAAAATAAAAAAGGACATACATAAAGTAGAAAAATTCTCTCGCTCTCTCTCTCTCTCTCTCTCCTGCCCTGTACTGTACTGTTCCCTCTTTCACAGATTCTTCACCTCTTGATTAGGGTTGTTTCACCCTTGCTGGCTCCTTCACCTGGTAAGCTTTGATTACTTTTTCCTTTCATATTATTTTATATATTTATAAATTTTATCTGTTTCTGCTTGCTATAATCGTGTACAACATTTGTATTTTTTGTTACATGAAATTGATTTAGTAAGTAGCTGAAGTGATATGAAGCGATACAGAATTGTTTCTCGTGTCAGTTTCTGTTGGTTAGTTTTTGTTTGTGCAAGGGAAGCTTGCTTTGACTTGCTACAACGGTTTTGATTTCTACTGTTTTGGTTCTGTTGTAAAGTAAGTGTCGTGTAAGATTGTTTGGTAGGTGAATTTTGAGTTTCCCATCTTAGGTATTAGCAAGAAACAGTGTGTTTCGGTTTTTGATTGAAGCATAGGGTGTTTGACAAGGCGAGAATTTGGATCTTGCTTTGGGGATTGGAGATTACTTAGCAACTTGGAAGTTGTTACAATTATTCAAGTTTTTTTCAATCATATTTGTAGAACTTATGGCTCCCAACTGGATTGGATACCAGTCATTTGGATATTTGTTTTGTGTGATGCATATGAGGTACTAGTTTTTTATGTGGAACTGGAACAGTAGTTACCATGTTTGAGATTCTTATGCTTTAACTTGACCTATTGACGACGTATAATTGGTTATGCAGTTGTCGTTGTGCTCGGTGATTAGCCAGTCTGAGAATGTTGTGTGTTTTTTTTCCCGCTTCTGCATCTTAGGGCTTCTATGAAATTTCTGTCCTGTAGTTACTTACAGTTGCTTGGCTTTGTTGTCCTTATCCATCTTCCATGGAAGGTTATTTCAGCGACATTCAGTGTCATGCATCAAGTTTCATCATAGGCTGCCTTGAGTGTGACAGGGTTGATCTTGTCTAAGTCTAGAAGTTGTTAAATCATATAGTCACTGGATTATTGGGTTTCCTTCACATGATGATTACATTGTCACATATCAATGTTTTCTGTGCAGGGATTGGCAGGATTTGTTTGGGCTTCTGATGTCAATTTTTTTTGGGTAATGTCTTTGCAATCATCCTCCACCCCACCCATGCACATCCTTCATATCTTGTGCATATTGCAAGAATGAAATCTGAGTCCCCTTTTTGTACTGTGAAAAGCAGGATATTTTCCATGAAAATTAACATTTAATTATGCTTATTTGACTCGGCGTTGCACATTTAGTTGAGTAGCATATCTGTTATTAGCAAATTCAACTTTTTGTGCATCACAAATGGATGACGGTGGGCATCGTGAAAATGGAAGACACAAAGCAGATCAGTATAAAGCAGCTCAGGGACAGGTACGTTGAAGAAATTCTGCATAAACAGTGTGGTTTAACGTATCACATTTTGCAATGTAAACGTTTTGCATATGAGATCCTCTGTCTACTGACAATTCTTTCACTGATGTTGCCGCAGTGGCTCATGCATCACCAACCATCAATGAAACAGATAATGACCATTATGGCTGAGAGAGATGCAGCTTTACAAGAAAGAAATTTGGCTATTTCTGAGAAAAAAGCAGCCATTGCAGAGCGAGACATGGCATTCTTACAGCGAGACACAGCCATTGCAGAGCGAAACAATGCTATTTTGGAACGAGACAATGCCCTTGCTAGTCTTCAGTATCGAGAAAACTCCTTGGGTGGTAATATGTCATCATGTCCGCCAGGATGCCAAATATCACGTGGTGTGAAGCACATGCACCATCCCCAGCAGCATGTACATCAGCTGCATCACGTAAGTGAAGCTGCTTACTCAAGGGAAATGCACACAGGTGATGCCCTCCCAGTGTCTCCTGGCGCTTCCGAGGCTGCAAAGCCACGGCGGTATAAACGAGCAAAAGAGCCCAAGGTGTTGTCACCTAATAAGAAGACTGCAAAATCTCCTCGGAAGGTGAAGAGGGAGAATGAGGACCTGAACAAGGTCGTGTTTGGGAAGCCAAGTGAGTGGAAGAGTGTGCAAGATTTGGATGGTGGAGATGATGATGTAAACAAACAGTCAACAGCATCAAAGTCTGATTGGAAGGGTCAGGTATTGGGGTTGAACCAGGTTACGTTTGATGAGTCAACTATGCCACCACCTGCATGCTCATGCACTGGGTTATTGAGGCAGTGTTATAAGTGGGGAAATGGGGGATGGCAGTCAGCATGTTGCACAACCTCCTTATCAATGTATCCACTACCAGCAGTTCCCAACAAGCGGCATGCCAGAGTGGGTGGGAGAAAGATGAGTGGAAGTGCTTTTAACAAGCTTCTTACCCGGCTCGCAGCTGAAGGCCATGATCTGTCACGTCCAGTTGATCTAAAGGACCATTGGGCCAAGCATGGAACAAACCGCTACATTACAATCAAGTAGATTTTAAGATACCGATTTGGATGGAGGAATTTGGAATCTCACTGTAATGGGAAGGCATGATTTTGCTGGAAAACAAGAATCATAAATAGCCGTAATGAGGATTGTTAGGTATGGATGTTTCATTTTTCATCCCATCTCTCTACTCACCATCACGGTATCACCATTTTTGTTGTCAACTGTATTAGTTTAATGATATTCAAGTTCAATATGTGTTGTTGTACTGAAGCTATCTTGAACGACTCTAGATAATTGTAAAGATCTGTATCTCGAAATCTTGTTATGTATGAACGAAAGTGTTGTATAAAGTTATCCATGGTCATTTGATTGTTCCAAGTTATCTACAGGACTGACGCTCAAAAATCTCTTTTAATGTCCTCGAATTTGTGTCAAATAAAATAAAAATAAATTGTTTACTTTGTAGAAATTGTTGGAATTAAAATGAGATATATTATTATTGATGTGTTTATTTTATTTTAAAATTAAAATAAATTATTACATAAAATAATTTTAAAATTATTATCATTATTAATTATAACAATTGTAATTATTATTTAAAATAATTATTGTTAATAATAATACAATTATGAATTTATCACCATCACCAATAGATCAATCAATCAATAGTATTATTAATATTGTAAAAATTATTGTCATCATTAAGAATAATTATAAAAATAATAATTATTATTATTTAGTTTATAAAAAAATTAAAATTATAAAATTTGGATGAGGTAAAATTATAAAATTAATGAACGAGAACATTCCCAGTCGGACCAACCCTTCTCATGGAATCAAATTCTTATTTCTTAATTCGAAAAACACGTGGTCCTGTAATCTTCATTCTTGTGCCCTGCAAATACTATTCATTCAAATAGGTAAACACCATTCCTTTCAATTCCGAATTTCAATTTCCCAAGCAGAGAGAGGAATCGGGGAAGTAAACCCTAAAGCCTAAACCCACCAATAATCTACTAAATGTTTGACCCGTCCCTGACGACTTTAGCTTGTTTGTTTTTTGTTCGCCAGTGCAGTGCTGTTATCTTCTTCATATTAGACATTGTAGCGTTCAATAAATAATAGAACCACCGAATCAAAGCTCAAAATGCAATTCAGGTTTCCGCCAAAATCATAAAATAAAAATATCGAACAGTGAAGCAGAACAACAACAGAATCAATGCTTGGCGATGAAGATTTACAGTGTTTATGTCAGATTAAAAAGAAATGTCAGCACAGATAATCAGCCAGGGATAACTGTATTATTATTGATTTTCTCGTCATCCATAAACACTGTCAAATTTTCTGAAAAGGAAAATAAAATTGAAACTTCGGCAAATAAAAATTTTATGACAGCACAAATCAAAAGCTAAAAAACATGGAATAGAAAAGCCTCAGACCGTCCTAGTTCATGAGTTTCAACATTAACGCAAGTGAGAACACCCGCAGTCTGTCAACCATTACAATGTCGTCATTGGCCCCTTTTTCTAATAACAAAACAAAAAACATCCTGAAAACAAAAATGTAAAATTATTAAACTTTGCATCATGCAGTGGTGTCAGAGTTTAGAAATATCAGCAGAAATAAGTCAGACAGGGATAACTGTATAATTCATAATTCTCATCATCCACGAGTTTAACAATAATTTTTTTTTAAAAAAAATTAAGAAAACAGTTTGAACAATTATGAGGCATCAGATCTTCCTATTCAACGCATTTTAGAATCATACCACCCAAAACAGAGTCTGGGCATTCAACAATTCGGCATATTCATCATTTGACCCCCTCAAATTCTAGACAAAACAGATTCATAAAAGAAACAATAGAAGAGGGGAAACAAAAAAAGAGAAAAAGAGGCATCTGTGACAGCAACTACAGGAACTGAAACAAGAAGGAAGAAATAAGAGAGACGGCTTAAATGAGCTAGGGTTTTCGAATCGAACTATACCCTCCAGGTGCCATTTTATAGGCGGCGTTTTCTTGGTCTCCAGTCTTTTTGCCTGGCTTGTGGGTTTTAGTCCGACGGCCGAGATGTTGGATTCGAAAGCTGCAGGCGTTATGGGTTTATGAGGCGATGTTGGGCCTAGGCTTGTGATGCCCGCAACACTTGGGCCAAGTCGGTAAGAGAGGGAAGCTCTTCGATGAATTCCAATCATTTTCACTTTCTAAATAACGTGCGTTCTATTTCCACGGTTTTTTAACTGCCACAGCTACTATGCTTGATAATTTCAATGTAAATTCACATTATTATTATTGTTATTATAGTTTAATCATAGCCTTATTGGAAACTCCAATGTATCCTACTCTTAGTCAACTCAAAATAACTTCGAAGAATTAGGGGGAAAAAGAAAGTATAGTCAAAAGTCAAGACATCAACCAAGCAGTATAATTTGCAAATAAAAAAATCGATAAATTTGTAATCATACAAATTACCCCCTTTTTTTAATCTTATCAGTGCAATATTATTCCCAAAAAAAAAGATTCATTACAATAAAATAAAGGATAAAATCTATGGCGGCGACGAAGGAAATCAGATTCCCACACCAAAGTCCAAACAAAAACCGCGTATATGTGGCATATTCTAGAATTATAGATTTAAAAAAAAAAAAGCGAGAGAAATTTATTTAGTTTAAAGGGGAAAGTGAAGGAGTGAGCAAAGCCAAAGACAAAAGACTGGTGTGGGGTGAGTCTTACTCTTAAAACTCCAATCTTGTCCTGCACGAAACCCTTGTGCTTCTCTCGGTAATATTGAGGTTTCACAGATATTTTATTTATTTAATATTTCTAAGTGCGGCAGTTTTGTAAATTTTGGCTTGATTACCGCCATATTTGCTTTCACAAAATCTCCCCTCAGATTCACTTTCCATTCTCAGCTCTCATTTGCCGTGTACGGACATCTTCTAAACCGACCATTCGGGTTTTGTTTTTTAACTTTTAAAAATAAATAAATACTTTGTTTTGGTTTGATTTTACAAAATATGCAAAAACTTGATTCTTCATCATCATCATCATCATCGTCTTGATTTACAAAGCCTGTGACTGTATTACAGTGCAAGTCAAATGAGTCCAGACAGCAACAAGAGACCAGGTATCCCTCCTTCACACCCAAATAATAGTAATAATCCTAATGCAATTTCTTTGCCTTTTCCACATATGGCGCTTCCATCATCTCATTATAGACCATTGCTTGATTCTTTGCCTCCATTGAGTCCTTCTATGTCTTCTTTCTCTGACCCTAATTCTGGTAATAATACTACTAGTGTTTGTATTGACGAAAGAGTTGTTAATTCTCTTGGATTATCAATCCCTTCTCCTGTTAATAGAGTCACTAATAATAATGGTTCAAGGGTTTCTGAGAATTTGCCTCCCCGTCGAGGTCATCGACGATCTAGTAGTGATATTCCTTTGGGATTTTCGGCTATGATTCAATCATCGACCCAATTGATACCCATTGGTAGTAAGGGAGCGATTGAGAAGCCAATTCAGTTGGTTAAGCAAGAATCCGAGTGGAATAATGTTAAGAAGGATGCAAGTAGGAATGTGGAAGGGATGGGTGAGAGGAAATCGGAGGAAGATGTTGCGGATGATTTGTTTAACGAGTATATGAATTTGGAGAATATTGATACATTGAACTCATCGTGTACTGAGGATAAGGATATGGATAGTAGAGCTAGCGGGTCTAAGACAAATGGATGTGAGAGTAGTGATAACGAGGTGGAAAGTCGAGTATATGGGAGGAGTAGCTCCGGTATTTTGAGTGAGAAGAGGGAGGGGGTCAAGAGGAGTGCTTGTGGAGATATTGCTCCAACTGGTAGCCACTGTAGGAGTGTTTCGATGGATAGTTACATGGGGAATTTGCCTTTTGATGATGAATCACTGAGACTTCCTCCGGGAGGTCAACTTTCACCTGGCAATCCAAGTGATGGGAACTTAGCTAAGATGAGCTTGGAGTTTAATGGTGAATTCAATGATGCTGAATTGAAGAAGATTTGGGCTAATGAAAAGCTTGCAGAGATTGCTCTATCAGATCCGAAACGTGCGAAAAGGTGTTGTGCTTTTGACTTTTATCTGCATTAGTGTTCATCATTAATGCCATGAATATGTCATTGAGCTCTTTTTCCCTTGTTTCTTTACCCATCTTAGGATTTTGGCTAATCGGCAATCAGCTGCTCGTTCCAAGGAGAGGAAGATGCGATACATTTCAGAATTGGAGCAAAAAGTTCAAACTCTGCAGACTGAGGCTACCACATTGTCTGCCCAGGTGACAATACTACAAGTGAGTATTGCAGAGTTGATTTTGCCCATTGCTTAGTTTTTAATTGTTTTGCTTCCATTTTTAATTCGAGCAATTTTGATTGTGCACTTGTTTGTTTTCCTTACCTTGTTCTTCTTCAGAGAGATTCTGCGGGGCTTACAAGTGAGAACAATGAGTTGAAATTCCGACTTCAGGCCATGGAGCAACAGGCTCAACTCAAAGATGGTATAAATTCGTTTCTTCTTTTTTATTACCTTCTTCTACTTCATCTGTGAACTCAGACCTATCTTATTTATATGCACAAGGTGTAAGCTCTTTTGTTATTGTGATTTATATCTGTTGACTGCGCCATCAGTGCAAAACTTTTTCTTTGTGTTTCACCTTTTGTTCTGATACTGCTCTTAGCATTTGATTACATGGCTTGTGAAACAGACTGAGGTAGTTTTCTTTTATTTAATCTCTTAGATAGATTGATTGATGGCTTGTTATACTGTTCATCATTATTTTGATTGATTTAACGACTAGCGCTTCTGAATAGCAGCACTTTCTTTGTTTTCTTATGAGAACTCTTCTCCAGCACAGTTCACTGCTCCTTAGCTCGCTTGAATGAGTTGGTCGGGCATATTAGATATGATTAACACCTCAGGATTGATACTTTGTCCTTTTGCTTTTGATTGGGCACAGTGAGACCAGTGTTGATCATTGCACTGGTTCGGTTTGTTACTTGTCCTCTATTTATGCAATTAAGGGCATCTTGACTCGTGTTAGATTTATCTCCATCTTCCAATGCAAGTTAATGGATTTCTTAGTTTTTACTTATGGATTAATAAACTATTTTAGGATCGCGCTGTCATAAAAAGGGGTTTTCTGTTAGTTATGCATCCTACTTTGTGCTTGATTTGGCAGCTTTAAACGAGGCATTGGCTGCAGAAGTACAGAGACTGAAGCTCGCTGCTGCAGAGGTCAATGGAGAGGCCCAACTTTCAAGCCGCATGGCTCAGCAGCTTTCCATTAATCATCAGATGTTCCAGATGCAGCATCAGCAGCAGAACCAAGATGCAGGAGCAGCCTCAGCATGGCCAACTGCAACCTGAGCAGCAAAGTCATGAGGCTGCTATGCATGACTGGAAGTAATAGGCCGGCCATGTCGGCTAATAGTAGTATAGCAGTATATGTAGGCTCAAAAGTATCGTTCAATAGTTATTTTATATATAAGTGAACCTTGACTATTGTTCTTGTTTTCTTGGTTGGTTTCTTGTGTCTAGACAATGGAGAATCCAACTAACTTTGCTTGTTCATCCATTTGCCCGGAATGATGTTCCAATTTTAGAAATAAATAATTGTGTTTGCTCAGAATATTTACAATATTATATTTGATATTATGACTACGGTTGAATTGCCTAGATCTGTGATTGGCCACTAAACGACCACCAATTCTTCATATCCGGTGATCAATAATTTAAAACAACGGTTGTTTGTTTCAAGATTCATTATTAGTAGTATTATCGATAAAGTAATCGGCTGCGATGAGGGCAATTGAAAGTTTTTAACGGGTTACTTGGTGAATGTTTGTTTCAAGATTCATTATTAGTAGTATTATCGATAAGTAATCGGCTGCGATGAGGGCAATTGAAAGTTTTTAACGGGTTACTCGGTGAATGTTACGTAAGATATAGAACAAATTCTTGGTACCATAATTCATGGATTGACGAACATGGAATCTTCTGGAAAATTGAATTTATGCTTTTATAATTGCACAACGAAAATTTACCAAGAATAATTTAGAAACCTGCGTCAACTAGAGGGAGAGACTCTTCTTCTAATAGTGCTAGTGTTTATGGGTTGGGGTCTCTGGCAATTCAATGCTATTTCTTTGGCAACAAGCAAGCAATTGTGGCAGTTCAATTCTATTTCTTAGGTTTTTTTTTTAATTATATGAGACTATTTCTCAAATTACAACTCATATTACAAATCAGATTATTATTGAAACCAACTTACATCAATACTTATGGAGCTCTGCCCAAATTTTTAATCCTCATTAATATGCGAAGTATGTTTAGTTCACTCACACTTAGGTAAGGAAAAAGACTATCTTTACTCAATTATACATTATAATTAAGGAATGAAATGCCACCACGTTGCGTTTGTGGGAGTTCGAATTGCTACCCTCCTGCCCTGACCACTCGGCCAAAGGGCGAGTGGCTATTCTATTTCTTAGGTTACAAGCAAACAACTGTGCATTTGTCTCGGTCTACCTATTCGTGGAACGGAGTTAAGTATCCAGCGATCGTATTGGTGCCTTGGTGATGGTCTTCATCTGCCTTGTAACAAGCAATTAAAATTCAATATAGGTATTATTGTCCATTTGATGATTTTGCATAATTTAATTAATTTGCTTAAATTAATGTTAGTTACCATAATATATGTGTGTGTAGGGATGGGAATGTTATCCACAAACTTGCACCCCACTCAAATTTGTCTGTCAAAACCCGTTTACTGTGGATAATTTTATGGGTTATGGGTGGAGTTAGTATTAACCAAATATCCAACGGATACTCATATAGATATACGCCAACCCGAAACTTTTTTTAAATACTTTTAATTCAATTTTAATTGAAAAATATTTAAATCTGAAAATATATAATGTAAATAATGTAAAGTGCAAACGTGTGTGCAAGTTGCAACATGCCTAAGTCCTAACAGGCTTTAATTTAATGTATGGATTATTTTATACTTATTATAATTTTGTATGAACTATTATTCTTTAACTTAATGCATGCATTATTTCATTATTATAATTTTATTCTTTGGATTAGTACTTAAAACATATTAATCTTGATTATTATTGTAGGAATGGTGTTAGATGGATGCTAATGGTGATGAATGAAATAAATATCTTTTCTTGAAATTTGTGTTTAATGATAAAATAAATTGATAATTGTTATTTTTAAATACTAGTTTGTAGCTTTTTTAATGGATTTGTATGTTTTATTCTTAAATTTCAAAATTTGTGTTGGATTGATGTTGAAATTTTAATTTTGCATTTACATTTGTTAAATTTAGAATTGAGTATATTGTGTGGAATTTTAGGTTGTTATTAATATAAATTTATATATTGAATATTTGTGATTAAAAATGTGAAAACCCGTAAAAAATTTCCTTGGGCACCATTGCGGGTTTGGTAATTGTAAAAACCCACAAAAAGTGGATTTTCTTTAAAAAATTGAAACCTACAACGAGTTACGGGTAGGTTTGACAATTTAATTTTTGTGCAGATTTGAGTTTGGTAATGTCAAACCCATTGCGGGTAGTGCCTATTGGCATCCCCGTGTGTATGTAGGTACATACTGAACAATTTTTAAAATTAAACAAATATTAATTTAGGATGGTGAGGCTACTTTCACTCCAAATTTGACTTTCTATACTTTAAAAAATTATTTTGCAATTGTAACATATGGAAAAAGAAAAATAAATGGCAGGAAATTTTTTTTTACAAAGAAATGGCATATTTCGTTAATCATATTAAAGTATTATGTCTTTAAAGGCATTAATTTAACAAAAACTATACTTGCATATATAGAGCTCAAATTCTTATGGCTTAAAGGCTATTTGGCCTCTCACAGTTGCTAATATCGACAAAACCTTAAGGGGGGAGCAACAAGCAAGTCACAATCCCCCTTTAATATGTAATTCAAGTACTTATTTTTCTTGCTAAGATGTTTTTTTTCAATTACTTAATTACTGAAATAGATTTAGCATGATGGGGAGATTATGATATCCCATGAGAATCTTCTTGAAACTTTCTCTGTATTTTTTGACATGTACACATAAATATACCAAGGTAAGCTCTGAATTGACTTATCTTTTCTCAATCAGAAGTGCAATTCTAGAGAAGAAAATGTAAACATGATTTTTTTTCCCTTCAATTATTGTGTTAATTTATGCATGGTTCTTTTTTATTTATTTATAAATTATTGATTATATATGAGTTTGCTGTGCATGATATTAACTTTTTTTTTGGCAGAATAGAAGAAGATTATAAGCCGATTAATTATAGATAAGAAGGAGAAAAATAATTAATTAACAGGACAATTGCTTAATTGCTTGATACTTATAAAGCTCGACAAAAGTTGCCTAGTTAGTTATAATGAATTGGCACCCTCTTGTCTTCAGTCGTTTGAAACGTTGAACTTCAAATCGGAAAGATCTCTTCCATCGGGTTTCAAAATCAGCCTCACGATGTGTTTGATTTTAGTTTGCAGCTCTAAATAGCAAGTAAATTTAGAGAAAGCTGCAGCTAGCTGCTACAAGTGACAGTACCAAGACCCCATCATAATTCATCGGACGTCCCAAATGCAGCATCGAGCAGCTTATGAATTTGGCTTTTGGCGTTTGCAAATTGCAATCCCTCTCACTCTCAGCAGCGAAATGTTAAGCTAACCAAAGTCCAAAGCTATTATGAGTAAACCAATCATTCTCTATCAACTGCATAAGCTTTTTATTTTATTCAAAATTAATGGTACATTTACTAATTGATAAATAATAATAATAATAGTAATAATAATGGGTTGGAATTATGAGAAGTTGGAATTAGAATGGACTAAAATAAGAAGAAAGAATGTGAATTATAATAAGACATGTACTTCAATTATAGAAATTAGAATAAATTATATTGCCATTAATGTGTTTATTCTGTATGAATTGAGATGAATTGTTACAAGTTGATAAAATATCCTTAATTTATTATTAGTTATCATAATATTTATGATCATTACTATTATTCTTCAAAAAACTTACTGTTAATAAAAAAATAACAACATTATAACAATAATAACAACAATAACATTAATGAAGATAATAACAATGATGACCACAACAACAATAATAATCATAATAATAACAACGCGAAAACAATATTAATAATAATAACAACAATAGCAAAAACAACTAGAGTAGCAATAATAATAATCATCATCATCATCAGCGTATCAACAATGACTGACATTGAATGGCAATAGCAACAACAATCGGCAACGATGACTACCAACAAGTGCTTAGCGACAGTATTGGCAGTAGCAACCGTGATCTCCATCCATAGTGAATTGATCTGATTTGTTGTTTTTCTCTTTCAAATATTTAACAGATGGATAAAATGGAAAAATTGAAAATACACTGAGGATAGTTTGGTCAGCCTTGGAGACGGGGTTCTGATTCTTAACTCTCACTTAGAAATCTCAACATAATAGGGAGATTATGTTATCCCACAAGAATCTTTTTGAAACTTTCTCTGTATTTTTTGACATGCACGCATATATATACCAAGCTAGGCTCTGAATTGATTTATCTTTTCTCAATCAGAAGTGCAATTCTAGAGAAGAAATTGTAAACGGATTCTTTATATATATATATATATAAACTATTGATTATATATTAGGTTGCTGTGCATGATATTAATTTGTTTTGCAGAATAGAAGAAGATTATAAGCCGATTAATTATTTCCAAGTTAATATAAGATGGAAATTCATGATGGAGTCCCTGCAGCTACAGGGTTTGCCGGTGATGTGATTTTTTCAATGGCTATAGCGAGTTTATTCACTCTCCCATCTTTGGACGAATAAATGAACTTTCGTTTTTTATTTATTTATTGTTAAACCTTTTATTATCCCCATAATACAATACACACAAGTTTCTTCATATATATGATAGATTATAGATAAGAAGGAGAAGAGTAATTAATTAACAGGACAGTTGCTTAATGGCTTGATACTTAAAAAGCTCAACAAAAGTTGCCTAGTTAGTTATAATGAATTGGCACCCTCTTGTCTTCACTCGTTTGAAACGTTGAGCTTCAAATTGGTCCTTGAAGAGCTATCTTCTATCAGGTTTCAAAATCAGTCTCACGATGTGTTTGATTTTAGTTTGCTGCTCTAAATAACAAAATAAATTTAGATAGAGCTGCGGTTAGCTGCTACAGGTGACAGTACCAAGACCCATTAGAATGTGTTTATTTTGTCTGAAATCGAGTTGAATTGTTACAAATTATTAGAATTCCTTAATTTATTATTATTTATCATAATGATTCTGATTCTGATTATTATTATTTTTCAAAAAACTTATTGTTAGTAGAAATAAAAAATAACAACATTATGACAATAATAACAAGAATAATATTAATAAATATAATAACGATGATGACGACGACAACAACAACAATAATCATAATAATAACAACACGAAAACAATATTAAAAATAATAACAACAATAGCAAAAACAACTACAGTAGTAATAATAATAATAATCATCATCATCATCGGTGAAATTAATAATGACTGGCAGTAAGTATAGCAACAACGATCGGCAATGATGACGACCAACAAGTGCTCAATGACAATATTGGCAGTAGCAATAGTCTATCTCCTTAGTGAATTGATCTGATTTGTTTTTTTTTTTTCAAATATTTAACAGAGGGATAAAATAGAAAAATTGAAAATGTAGTGAGGGTAGTTTGGTCAGTATGAGAGATGGGGTTATGATTCTTAAACTCTCACTTGGAAATTGAACTCCAAAAATATTTCCAAAATGGTGGCTCCAAGTCCAACAACAATTCTGTTTGGATTCCAAACTTCAAATTTGTAAGTAAACATCTCATTTTAAAATTTCTATTCTTATTTCTTGTAAGTAAACACCCCATATAAATTTTTTGCATTAAGTGTACTTGACCTAGGTGATTGATCTATATAAATTTTAACAATTCAAAAGTTACTGTCACTTAATCTTTATCATTGACAATATAGTTATTGCTGCTACTACATTTGAAGGAATTCCATCAAACTACAGAATATTACAATGCCTGAAAGAGTAGCGAAGAACTTGACCGCAGTTGATTAAACCTTTCACTAAATTTGTTCAATTTCTATGATGTTTCCACTTTGCAGATCAGTTAAGTTAATCTCCTCTCATACATCAACAATTGCTATTTAATTCTTTGTTGAGAGTCCTGCGAATTCTTTGAGAAATGAAAAGGAATGTCACCTGCCAACTGGAGTGGATTGAAATTACTTTTTTCTTGCGAGTTAAATGAAAAAGATGATGAGGGAAGTGCTATTCGTCCGATTACATTCAGCACGGGCCGGGTAAATGGACCTGAGCCGGTTTGAATTCCAAAAGGGGAACAATTTGCGGGCTAAAAATAAGAAATCCGAAACCAAAAGGCGTCTGCATCTTGTTTCACTTTATCCATTCAACCACTACTACTCTTGTTAGTTAAACTGACAACATCAGCAAAGTCAAGCGAGGGATAAAACTAAAACAAGTACATCACCCAGCCCCGCATGGGCGTCTTTTCCTTCTTAATTTTGCATCCAACTTTCTTTCTCTCTCTTTTTTTTTTTTGGGTAATTTCTCCGTAATTCCTTTTAATAAAAATAGATTGACCAAGGTCCTCGTAATCTTAACAAGTAAAAGTGTAAAACAGAGAGACATGCGACAACCTAGTCCTAATTAATGGTAGGAGAAGAAAAATCTCCAAGACAGTGACTAGAAAAAAGAAAAATCAAAACTTAAAAAAGAATTCGAATTGAAAAAATAAAGTAAAATAAAATTGTAGGCTACCGAATGAGGCTGGCTAAGCTAAGGAGTGACAAAATCAATTGTAGATATGGAATTACAGACTATAATAAAATTAATCTTTTCCGTTAATAATTAACAACAATAATGGTAATAAAAAGGATTGAAAAGACCCACCCACCCTGTTCTTGGAAATCCCAAACAATCGCTTTTTATCCTTTTAATAAAAAGTAAAACAAATACGTACCCAATTACACAAAACATATAATACACTCCACCTCAACCGCAAGGCTCCTCAAGTCATCGATTGCTATTAAAGTTAAAGTTGCCCCTTTTGAAAATGAATTAGGGTTTCGTTTCGTTTTCTTCTTCACTTCCGTCCAACTGCTTAAACCCTAATTCCTCGATCTCGGATACTAGCCGTTATCTCCCCCGTTCCCGCCAATTTTACCCTTATTTTGGCCGTTGCTTGTTCATATTTCAAAACGCAAGCATCTAGATCTGCTCCATTGGGCTTATTTGACCCTTCCTCGCGCGTTTGACTTGAAATGGCGGAGCCAGAAGCCGAGAAGATGGTGGAAGAAGAGACTGGGAAGGAGAAGGGAGGAGAGCTGTTGTTTTGCGGATCCACGTGTTGGGATGCTGTTGGTCGACGCAAAGGTGCTCTTGATGGCAACTTGGTCTCTCCCACTCGCCTCCGCCCCCTCGTAGGAGTCGACATCCGCTTCGTTGCCGCCGGTTGCGGTTAGTACAATCAATTACTTTTTTAATAATGTAAAATGAATTATTTCAAGAGAATCGTCTTTTTGGTTATTCATTTATTTGTTTATACTTTTATTATTATTTTTATTTTTAATTTTCATGCTATATTCCTATGGGTGATGCAGTGTCGTGCCATTGTGTGGCAGTAGACGTTGAAGGGCGATGCTATACTTGGGGACGCAATGAGGTTTGATTTAGCTTCGTTTGGATGTAAGTATGTGTATTAAACTATTTTGCTCCGTCTATGTCTACCAATGAAGCTTGTGTACATCTTTGCAGAGGGGGCAATTGGGTCATGGAGATAAAATTCAGCGTGATAGGCCGACAATTGTTTCTGAACTTTCCAAGTAAGCTGCCACTTTGTTACTGGGATAAACTTTTGTTTGTATGGCTTCTATTTATTAGAAATGCTATTGTTCACAATTATTGTAAGGAAGATTTGAGCGGAAAGATATATCTTTTTCCTTAATTGTATCTGCATCTTTCTGTTAGTTGATCATTCTGAGATGTAATTTTGTGCATAGAACTCTCGGCTTAGTGAATTAACAGCTAGTTCTTTGTGATGCTTCGGTTTTCTTAAGGTACAAAATTAAAAAGGCCGGAGCAGGGAGGAGTCATACTGTGGTGGTTACTGAAGATGGTAATTCTTTAGCCTTTGGTTGGAATAAGCATGGGCAGCTGGGTTCAGGATCAATAAGAAATGGTAGGTTTGGTTTTATGAAGTTCTTGTTTAATGAAATTTCACCATCAAAATGGTAACTCTTGTTCTGTTTTTTTTATTAAATTTTGATCATTCTCTAAGAAGGACACATGCTTAGTGAGAACTTTAATATTTGATCTCTCTTGCCAAAGTGCTATAAATAAATTTTCACTCAAGTGTCAAGGCATTCTTGTCTTGTTTGGTGTTATAAATGATTTTACAAAAGTGAAAAAGTTTCTCATATTTGTGATGGGCATCTATAACATTGTGCATTCGTGACACAATTCAAAAAATCTAGGTTTGTCTCATGTGAGCTTGGGTATGCCAATGTTGGAATGATTCATTAAGGGTTCCATTTATATGGCTAATGGCCAACTGGTGTAATCTTCACGGTGGCTATATGGAGAGTCACTTTTGTACACTTTTATATACCTTAGAGGATACGTGAGGATACGTTCTTTTTAAATAACAGTGTTCTAGATTACTTTGCCCTCTTCCTGCTAGTTAGGTCTTGTTCATATTTGGTTTTCTCTATTTTTGTAGAAATTGAGCCATCTCCTGTTCGCTGTCTTGTGTCTGAAGTCACTGCTACTGCTTGTGGGGCTGACTTCACAGTTTGGTTATCTTCTGTTGAAGGAGCATCTATATTGTATGGTTTGTAGATTTCTTTTGGATCTGTTACTTGACTGTAGCTGATATATCCCAGTGTTTTTCTATTTGATTGGATTCCAATGTTCTTATTTTGCTCCCTGATTTGCAAACATTTGGTGTTTTGTAGGAATGCCGGCCTTCCCCAGTATGGTCAGCTTGGTCATGGAACTGACAATGAGGTCGGTTTGTAGAAGTTTTACTTTTACTTTTATTTTTTTATGGTATATTAATAATGGATTTTTGTTTCCTGGACCATTTGCAACATCTGTGGATGCTCTGAGACATGACACTTTATGTGTTTTTGCGGGTGTCTTTAATCTTGGATGGAAAGTTGGAGTAATCATCCTGCTTTAATGTTGTGGTTAGCAGGTTCTCTTTTGTCCGAAAACGTCAATCACTATTCATAGGCTATTTAGTAAATATAATCAAGATATGCAGTCTCTGAGGATTTTAGAGTGGTGGAAAACATGAGGTGTATTAGAAGTATGAATTATTTCTATTAGCAATCTGAATAAGTTCTCCTGTTTTAAGGTAGGTTTCCAAGTGGCTGCAGACAATCTGGCCTTTAGGTTTGGAATTTTCTGGGCTACGACTACATCTTGATTAACCAATTTGAAGTGTGTTTGATGAAACTTGATTTTGCCATGGATCTTGACTTGAAACTATCTGTTCTTGTAGTATAATACTAAGGATAGCTCTGTGAAACTTGCGTACGAAGCCCAACCACGACCTAGAGCTATAGCTGCTCTTGCAGGAGAAACTATTGTGAAGGTTGCATGTGGAACAAACCATACAGGTGGATGATAACACCTGCTTTCTTCTCTCTCTCTCTCTCTCTTTCTTCTTTTCCCACTCAAAAAATTTCACACTGTTATCTGTCTAATTTTCTAATTTGTTTCTGACAGTGGCTGTGGATTCCAAAGGCTATGTTTACACGTAAGTTCTCTCCATGCTGATCATTTGTTTTTATCTTCCTTCAGATATCTGATATGTGCTGACAATTGACAATAACTTGTGCTGAAAAATGTGTAGGTGGGGCTTTGGTGGTTATGGAAGGTCAGTAGTTGCTATCTAACATTAGCCTCTTTGTTGCATTTTTTTTCCCCTACTACCAAGGAACATTCATATTGTTCCTTGGTCGAATATTTGTAGGCTTGGACATAGAGAGCAGAAAGATGAGTGGGTTCCACGTCGTGTTGACGTCTTTCAGAGGAATAATGTTCTACCTCCTGAAGCAGTTATTTCAGCTGGTTCTGTTAACTCTTCATGTACTGCAGGTAATGTTTCTTTATGTGTTATATTGTAGCTAGCGTATTGAAACAATTTCAATTATATAGCAGCATTGTTTTTTTTTTGCCTTTTTGTTTGTTTTTTGCTTCAAGGTGATGACATTGTAATGATTTAGCACCCTACCTTTAAAGTCAAAGCTCAATATTAAAATTATCCTGGTAACTGATATGGGCCGAGGAGCTCTTAAGCCAATGTGTTTCCTCTACGGTGTTGAATAGCAGGGTTCTGATACAGCTTAATAGGCAAATGTGCTTGAGAATTAAGGGACGAAACTGGTTGTGTCGGTATAGAAAAATAGGCAAGCTATTCTAAGATAGTATATATTTGCACCAATCTCTTTTTTGTCAAGAAAGCTGGATGATGAGTTCATTAATATAACCAGCCTAGCACCAGAAAAGTATATGAATTCAGTATTTTAAAAGTAAAAACATTTTAGTAGCATTCTGTTAGACTTATTGAAATTAGCTACTTGGCTTGCTAGTTATATGCTCACCCATAGCTGTTATTATGCTTCAGTTTCATCCTATACAAAATGGCGATGTATTATGAGATGTAGTTAGCATCTGTCCTTAGTGTACCTTTTCTCTCTGCTAGTTGCTTCTCTTCAAAGTATCTCTGTCCGTGTCCTTTTTCTTGCTGCTTCTAGGTTCATGTGTCTTTGTGCCCTTGCAAAAAATTTAAATTTGATTACTTTTCTTAATATCAAAGTACTAAAGAAAGCGGAGTTAAGCTTTTGAGTGAAGTGATAATTTTTCCGTATTTTGCTTTTATCCAGGTGGTGGACAGTTGTACATGTGGGGCAAACTTAAAAATAATGGTGATGACTGGATGTATCCTAAGCCTCTCATGGATTTGAGGTTCTACTCTGTTCCATACTTTGAATTGATCCAATCTCATATCTAGAATCCTATTAAATCAAACCTACAATCATATTTGCTTTAGTTTTATTGACTTGAGAAATTTTTTCTACATTTAAGTGGTTCTTGTGTATGTGTACAGATCTTTAATCTGTTTAGCTTACATCAATTATTCTTGCTTCGGGATTTTGAGGAATCAGTTCTCAAATGAACTGCCACTCATTTTCCATCTTTTGTCTGCATAGAGAGATCTCTACATGTAGATGTGGAACCTAGTCGGTATTTGCAGGACTTCAGAGTGAAATTTTTACTTGTATCATGTTAAGCTGGAGGCGCTGAATCTGATTTATTGAAGGTTGCTTTGTTTGTGAATTGAATGCTTTAGTAAAATTATTGTAACTCACACTATTTTCTGTTAAATAAATCTTATGATAATTTAAGGAATCTCAAATATTGTGTTTATTAACTCCTTTGGCGATGAGTTGAGTTGTCTATCATATTGACTGAGATTGATATTGCTTGTGCACCTTGTTATGATACCTGGTGTGCCTGCATGAAACTAGTCTGCCTCTTGCTTACACTGATACCGTTTTCTGTTTTTTTCAAGTGGATGGAATTTACGTTGCATGGATTCAGGCAATATGCATCATTTTGTCGGTGCTGATTCCTCTTGCATAAGTTGGGGTCATGCTCAATATGGAGAATTGGGATATGGTCCTTATGGGCAGAAGTATGAAACCTTATCAGTATAGTAATGGTTTTATTACTTTGAAGCCTTATCCTTTATTCTCTTCAATCTTCAATTTGGTGTGATTCTGTTTTTCAGGTCTTCTGCAATGCCTAAAAAGGTAGATATTCTTGAGGGCATGCATGTTATCAGGTGGGTACTTATTGACTTCTTTTGTGAAATTCACACTGAAATTAGCATTCTTAAAAAAATCTTTATATGTATCTGTATGACAATTTTAATTTCTTTTGTGATATTGGTGTGATTATTTCTTTTTCTTTTTTTTTGGTTGCAGTGTTGCTTGTGGTTATGGCCATTCCTTGGTTATAGTTGATAGAACAAATGTTGGTGAACGACTTGATCAGGTAATTCTTTGAGATTCTTTGTCTGCTTTACAATAACACTTGTTTACTCTTTATCTTATCGTACCCAAGCCTAGAACAAAATTTGCTAGAAGATTTTGTTACATGTTGGCTTTCTTAAGTATAATGGAAGTGTTAAAAGTGGTTTATCCTATGTAAAGAATATGCTCAAAGACCTAGAGATTGAAAGTGCCTTCTATTTATGCAGTTCACACAATTTTTTGAGTAATAAAATTTCCTTATGGATGAAGCAATTTAGGCTTGGCAGTTTGGATAGTTTTATTATTGGCCAGTTCTACGCATTTTTCGTTTTCTTTGTTGAAGCTCTCTAGTAGTTTAACTAGATACTATTGATTCTGTCAAGAGAATACCAACATACTGATGGGGGATTCTGTTCGTGACCATTTGTTTGCTTAATGCAATGCCAAATTATTCTGTTGGAGATGGATCTGGATTGATATTTTTGTTAGCTGCTGCTTAGTGTTGTTTATCTCATCACTTTTATGTGGGAGGCTGCCTCTAATATGTGATCCTTTCGACAGCTTGATGTTTACGATGGCAAAGCTTCCAGTCAAGGTAAGTTGATGCAAAAGGCTCTAGTTATTTATGACTGGTCTGGTCCAGAGGCTACTGTAGTAAGGACTCTTGGTGGTATGTTGCGGTATCCTGAATTTGTGGAATGACTACTTTTGGAAATTACTCATGCAGACAATGAGGAAATTGAGAGAAACTCTACAGTGCCCCCAAAAAAAGGTGCTGCTAAAGTTTCTAATAACTCCAAGAAGAGGAAGAAATCCAAAGATCCATCAGAGGATGAGGAAGAGGAAGAGAACAGTGATTATGAAAGTGACGACAGTGAAGAACAGGCAAATGGGCAGTCGGAGAGGAAGAAGCAGGCTGGTGGAAAGGCCTCTGGTAGAGGTCGTGGTAAAGCTGCTAATAAGTTATCAGGTGATGGAAAAGGCACGGGGCGTGGCCGTGGTCGCCCTACTTCAACGAATAAAAGTTCAGAGTCTGTCCAAGGGAAAACTGGTAAAAGAGGACGGCCCCGTAAGTCATAGCCCATTTACTTCCTCTTCAAATCAGAAATTTTGTTGTGTGTGTAGAGAAGTGTATCTTATTCTACATTAGCCCGGTTTATTTGCATTATTTTGTCATCAATTGTCTTTTTTTGACACATTCAAACACTCGCTCTCAGCACTTTGCTGTGCTTGATTAAATCAGTCATTCTGGACTACAAAGTTATTTATTTCGAGGTCATGGAGAAGTGAGAAATTTTTTTCTAGAGTGGCAGCTTCTTTTACTAATGGGGTAGAAATTTTGCTGTGCCATATAGTAAATTTATTTTGGCAGGGCTAAATGTCTCCCTTACAAATACCGTGGAGATGAATTGGTTCGAGTCCAAGCATTAATTCCCCAACCCTCAGCGCCGCACCCAAATTTTGACTTTTAGTTGGGTTAGCGGTCTCTCTCAGTAACCTGCGCGGAGCAGGTGTGCCCTTATAATATTCAATCTGCAATCTGTTCACATAGGTTGCTAGTTGATCGTCAGTTGATACGAAATCGCGACTGACATGACAAGTCAAGTGACTTTTTTTTTTAGTTGAAACGAAAGTACTCCTTGCCTCAAGAAGAGGACAAATACAAGATTTCAACTGGAAATTCATCCAGCCATATGCAAGATTCCAACTTCCTAAGAGCTATAGGTCATGAGCTAAATTATTACAAGTCTTTCCTACATGTTGAGCTTTGAAATTCTGGAAGCTCTTCTTGGCTTCTAGGATATTGAAAATCACCCACAAAAAAGCTCTGTTAAGGTGCTTTGCTTGCTGACTAGAAATTGAAAATGAAGTAGGAGAGATTTTAAAACACGAAAATAACAAAAAATCATTAATGGTTTGAATAGAAACGACTCAGACATGATAGCATCCTAAAAGGTTGACTAAGTCTGCTCAGGAACTGTTTGTATAAAGTGAATCTGTTTCTAGAGGTTTACATTTGCATCATTTCATTGACGTTGCATTTGAAAGATTGCCCAAAATAGACGGCAGACTTCATTTGTTATATGATATTGTCCCTAATTTTGACCGAAATCTTGATAGCACCAAGGTTCAAGGCTTGACCCTAACCTGTTATTTCTATTGGGAGATCGTGGTCATCACGACAATTCATTAGTTATTTAATGGTGAAATCTATTTTCCGTGCTGTCAATAATAATAATAATAATAATAATAATAATAATAATAATAATAATAAAAGTCAAGCAGTTTAATTATCGCTCATTATCAATCAATGTCATGACAGTTTAATTCGCCTTAACTCATACATTGACAAACATTTTTTTTTTCTGTAAAAGATTAGATTGATAAATATTTGTGGCAAATGATTCTAGCAAACATATTTGGGAAATTTTCGAAAATAGCCCAACATTTAATCTAATTTAACAAATTCAAATAAACATACTCATAATTTTCTATTTTTTATAGTCAAAACGGACCGAAAAATCCAACCTCTGCATACATATTTATCCATCAACATATGCAATGCACATTTTTTCATTCCATCTTTCGTTTCATCATCTTCATCAAACTTTCTAAAGAAAAAAAAATTTAAAAGAGCTTTTTGGTTCATGATTTGGTGTATAATAGTTGATTAATGGGTTGGTTGTGGTTAATTAAAGATAAAGAAACATCACCAAAAACTCTTCAAATAAGATTTTATTACTTATTTGAAGAGTCATATAATCATTTAAGGCTCCAAAAGACACTCAAATTAAATTTTTTTAAATAAAAAATATCATCTCTCTTCAAATTTGAAAAGTTTCTTTCTCCCTCTTCAATTTAAATTTTATTACTTTTTGTTGGAGAAAGAAAGAAAGGTGTTTTAATTACTATGAGGGATTGTCACTTTATCCTTTACAGTAATCAACATATACCATTTACCTTCTTACTATTTTTATAATGGCCAAAAATCCCCCTGATAGTATAAGTTTACAATATTCTCTTATTTTCAACTACTATTTTATTTACATTTATTATAAATTAAATAAATTACATAAATAGAAACTAAATAAAAAATTAAATATTAAAAATAAAAAATATATGTTCTGATGTGAGTAACAAAATTAATAACAAATTTTTTCTTGTAATTATTTATTTTGTGAATATTTTCTTATAATAAATATTTTGTAATATTTTTAAAATTAAATGTAAAAAGTATAAGCAAAATATTTTATTATTTATCTTATAATAAATTTTTATTTGTCATTCAAGTTTTCTTATAATAATTTTTTTATCATTTTATAATAATTTTCTTATATTTTTATTATAAGAAAATTTTCACAAAATAAATAAGTACAAGAAACAAATTTTATTATTAATTTTTTTGCTCATATCAAAATATATGTTCTTATTTTTAATGATTAATTTTTTATTTAGTTTCTATTCATGAGGTTTATTTAATTTATAATAAATATAGATAAAAGATTAGTTGAAAATAAGGGTAATATTGTAAACTTATGCTATCAGGAGGGTTTTGGCCATTATAAAAACAGTAAGGGGGAAAATGGTATATGTTAATTAGTGTAAAGGGGAAAGTGGCAATCTCCCTAATTACTATTGACTTTTTATTAAAAAAAGAGCTATTTAATTAAAATAATATTAACTCATTTATATCTAAAAAGTCTTTTAAAGAATAATATATTTTTTCACTCTTATATTTAGGGGTGGGCATCAACCCGCTCAACCAGTGAACCTGACTTAACTCGTGTGATTTTTTGCGGGTTGGGTTGGGTTATTAAATTCCCAACCCGCACTATTTGCGGGTTGGTTAACCCAACCCAGCCCATTAACCTGTATATATATAATATAAAAACTTTAAAATGTTGGATTTGTTTTAATGATTTTAATATTTACATTTTTTTTGTTTATCTAATTTATTTATTTATTTTTGTTCACTATTTAATTAGACTATAACAATAGATTTTTTTCAAAAATCCAATCCAATCCAATCAACCTAACCCAACCGGTCAACCCGTATGTATATAAAAATTATTATATAAATCTTGATATTTCATATAAAAATTTAAAAATATAAATATAAAAACTTTGAAATGTTGGATTTGTTCTAAAGATTTAATATTTGCATTTTTTAGTTTTTTTAATTAATTTATTTATTTTTATTCACTATTTAATTATACTATAAAAATATTTTTTTTTAAGTCTAACCCAATCAACCCAACCCGTAAAACTGCGGGTTGGGATGAGATATGTAATGGGTTGGGTTGGGTTAAAAAATTTCAATCCATTCTATATGCGGGTTGGTCGGGTTGATGCCCAACCCGACCCATGCCCACCCCTACTCATATTTACCACATAAATAAATAAATAAATATTTAAAAAGTAAAACTTATAAAGTCTTTTGGAAATGCTCTTATACCGCTTAGTTGATACTTTGACAAACTTGAAATTCTAATAAAATAATTATTGATGACAAAAACAAAGCAGACACAATCAAAATTAAAATGGAAGAAAGTTAAAGCCTTTGATCTGATCTATAAGAAATTTCTTCTAGTAGCTTAGCTCATTTCAGATATCGGATTTATAAATAATATGGCCCATCGTTTCGGGTGGGGGAAGTAGGTCTTGCTTCGTATTTGTTAATTCATTTCGGATTTACACGACTTCAGGCAGACCAAGCAGCAATCAAAGCTACGCTTAGCAGGTGCGTATCAATCGCGCTATCACAATGTAATATAATCCTACAAATGGTGGATAAACTATTCGCAAAAAGATTAGCATCCTTTGTTCATGCGTTACTCGAAACAATGCACGCCAACGTAAATTTAATGAGTTATTAATTAGGGAATAGTAGTAGTAGTAATTTCTGTGGCTAAAAATATATATTTTTTAATTATCTTATTTTTTCTTAACTACAAATAGTACTTACAAGTTTATATTCTTATTGATGTGATAAATACATGACTTCATACGAATTAATATGTGACAATAAAATGATAAATAATCAATCTATACTTGACAATTTATTATGAACTCAATTTTTATTTTTATTTTTTCAAAATACACAAGAACATTTCTGTATTAAGAAGCATATTAACTGATATTGCTAGCTTATTTTTTATTTTTTATTTCAAAATGCATAAGAACATTTCTGTATTAAGAAGCATATTAATTGATATTGCTAGCTTATCACTCGGATAGACATGATCAACAAGACAAAGGAAACATTAGAAGCCATGCGATGGCACAATCGAGAGACACGTACATACAATCCCTTTTATTGACATCAAACACTTAATTATTCGATCGATATGCATGCGTTTGCCTATTCGTGGTAGTGGTACCTAGGCACGAGACAAAGCGGATTCTTCTTGTGCACCGCAAGTCCTGGTAGAGCATCAAAGTCTAGATCATCCTTGTGCATACCAATTGGCATTTCCCAATCAAATTTGTAAAGAAGATTAGCAAGAGCAAGGTCCACAGTGGCGATTCCCATTTGCAAACCAGGACAAATTCTTCGGCCAGCACCAAAGGGTATTAACTCAAAGTGTTGTCCTTTAAAGTCAATAGGGCTGTTAATGAATCTGTCAGGGTAAAACTCATTTGGATTCTCCCAAGCTTCAGGATCCCTTCCTATAGCCCATGCATTTACGAGAACACGCGTCTTCTGTGGAATTTCATACCTGTCTATCTTGCATTTCTCCGTTGTTTCTCTTGGAATTAGCAACGGAGCTACCGGTTGCATTCTCAAAGTCTCCTTCACTACAGCTCTGAGATACGAGAGTTTTTCAACATCGTCTTCGTCTACAAAATCTTTGTTTCTGATTAATGATCTAATTTCTTCTTGAACTTTCTTCATTACTCTACAGTTCTTCATAAGATAAGTCAGGGCCCAAATCAGGGTTGCTGCAGTCGTATCTGTGCCAGCAATTAAAACATCCTGCAAAAAAAATAAATAATAAATTAGCAAACAATAATTTTTTTTTAGTAAGTTAAAATAAGGGGTAAACTTATAAAATAAGAAAAAACACGTATTTTAATATAGTGTATCATGTATTATAGTATATTGAAATTTGCGATTTTCTATCTTTTTAGCTTATCCCTCACTCTCGCAGTCTCGCTATATTAAAATAAGAAAGAGATCCCTTACTAATTAACCACTCTCTCTCTCTATATCTATATGTATTGGTTGTGGAACTTAACCATGAGTACAGCTTTGATGTGATCGCAAGTAATATCAACTTTCGATCCATGTTGCTTCCATATTTGAAGTAAAACGTCAACTATATCCTCTTGGTCTGTTTTGATTCTTGCTGGATCCAGATGTTCTTCGATGAGTTCTTGATGGAATGCGTCAAATTCTTTGAAGTTTCTTTCCAGCCGACGAATCATTCCTGTGATATTATCAACCCAGCCTATGGAAGGAAAATAATCTGTGACAAAGAAGCCTACAACCAAGGCCTGAGTTTCTGTAAGCAGAGCACCAAACCTGCTTCTTTCACTTATTCCCTGGTCGTCAACTTCATAACTCTTGCCAAAACCAATTCTACAGGTAATAGAGCTGGTAAGAGACTTCATTAGCTCACTTAAGTTGATGGGTTTCGAAGCAACAGCTGATCTTGATACCTTTTCAATCATAATGGATACTTCACCTTCTCTAATGGTTCGAAAACTCTGCACTCTATTAGAGTTGAAGAGATGAACGACACATATTTTCCTTATCTCCCGCCAGTAAGCGTTATATGGTGCAAACGCCACATCTAAGCCGTTGTAAGATACCTTTTGCTGGCTAAGCAAAGCAGGCCTACTGCAAAATTGAAGATCATGAGTTTTCAATACCTCTTCGGCCATCTTTGCTGAGGAAACAACCAGCATTGGTACCGAACCCAGACGCAAGGACACCAAGGGGCCATATTGTTTAGAGAGTCTCCAAAAATAGTTTTGTGGGTTTAAGTAATCAAATTGATGCAAGTTGCCTATGAAGGGAAGACCCCGAGGCCCAGGTGGCAAAGCAATGCTTTTGATTGTTTTGTATCTTTGGACGTGGACAATTATCGAGATCAGGAAGACAGGCACCAGTAAAAGGATCATTGGCAAAGCCATTATGTTGTAATTGTTAGAGCAATCATATGCAACAGCGTTGTGTCTACGATAGAATATATAGTTCCTTGAGGCAAAAATTGGTCAAGAAAAGGGGTCCACAGCGTTGTGTCTACGATAGAATATATAGTTGCTTGAGGCAAAAATTGGTCAAGAAAAGGTGTCCATGATGGGTGAGTGGGTGTTCTTTAGTGCTGGCAAAGATATGGACTCATTCGCATGCTTGGTTTTTCAACCGCCGTAAAATTGCCGGCAGAGCATTTGACTTCTAATCGTAAAGTTGCCGGCAATTAATGAAAGTAGATTCTATTTGATACGGATTTGTTTATCAAATGGGATCCATCGGTGGTGGTATTAGCAGAAGAGCTCAACCAAGAGCCCACAACCCAAGAGCCCACAGTCAATCAGCAAGATAATCCACGGCCCAAACGAAAAAAGAAACTTCCAGACTGGCTAAGAGGCTACGTCGTTTAGGATGATTCATGGAAGTGCTTTGCTTGGCTGCGTTTATTTCGGATTCCTTTTTGTTGTTTTCGGTTGCGTTGTCAAAATTAGTTATTTTCAATTTCTGTTATATATTGCTGAGCTTTGTTATTTTTGGAGAGCATGAAATGAATGAACAATTTTCTTTGTCTCTCTGACTCTTCCTTCGCATTCTCAAATCTCTGAAATCCCTTCTCTGGAGCGAACACTCGCTCGAAGTAGTGGTAGTTTCGATATTGCTCTCGTTTTCACGAATTAAGAGCGTATCACTATTGCTGCTAAAGTTCATTGAGAGCCATGGCCAATGTCCATTATGTGTGTTCAAAATTTTTTGATTCATTGTTGTGAACTTGATTATCTAGGACCTGAGTGTTGTGGATTCACTAATATTCCAACCTTTGCGTAATTTTGCAAGATTTCCCAAAGGGTCCTATCTATAGGTTGATGCGAGTCCCAGCAACTATTGCGGTGCTATTTCGGAAATAATTCTTTACAACAAACCCCTCCTTGTAATATTAATTAGATATTTTGGTTGTGCTCAAATTGAGAAACTTATTCATTCATGTGCCCTTTCCTATATTATCATTTAGGGTGCGTTCATTGCCATAAGGCTAAGAGCATTCTTCTTGTGCACGATAACACGAGGTAAAACATTTAAAATCCAAGTCTTTATTTTTCGTTCCACCCGGCACTTCCTTACCAAACCTACAAAGAAGATTAACAAGTGCAAGTTCTACATTGCTAGTCCCATATATATTATATTGAAGGTCACGGGTTCTGATGATGTCGTTTGCCAGTTTTGCTGAGGAAAATATTAGGGTTGCCACGAAATTAACCGAGACCCAAGGGCATCACTCATGACTCATTGTTTGGAGAGGTTCATCCAGAGATAACGTTGAGGGTTTGAGTTATCAAATTGAAGGGAAAACACTTTACACTTCTGCTTGTTTTGTGCTTGTTGAGGTAAAACAAGATAAGAATAGGAATAGTGATTGAGAAGGATGATCGCAAGCAAATAAGCCGTATAAATGTTTGTATACAAGTTAGAGAGCCTCCATTTAATTATTTTTATTGTGAAGTACGTAGTTATTTCTTAAACAGATAGAAAAAGAAAAAGAAGATGAAATATGCCATGCCATGCCATGCCATCAACGTTGAATAAAGTGCAACATAGATAAAATCATCCATAGTGTCAAATTTTGGGTCCAAAATGCGGACAAGAGTAGTGAGATATCACTCTGCCCCAACGACAATAGCAGCAGCCCATTTATACACATACCTCATTTGGTTAAATATGTCTTTATTATGCGGAAGATAATAATAATGTTGATTATAATAATAACGTTGATTCCTTCCAGTATTATATGAGAATAAAAATCAAATTATTAAAGAAAATTTTGATGAATATAAATAGAATTCAGATTGTAATATATATATGTATATGGGTATACGTAAATAAACAATAAATATTCTTCAAAACGCACGATATTTCCATGTTGCAAGGTGTGCGATGGCCCTCTCTGGACAGATCTGCTCCTCTTCCATGTTATTTGTCCACATGGCTCGACCGTGGAGGCACGTATGAAGTGGCATCGTAAAAATCAATACCAATCAAAGCCCTGTCTAAGCAAAGCTTCGGCTGTTGGAAAGATTTGTGTTCATCCACAACTTCCTTTCAATCCACATGGACAAATTTATGCTTTCTCTACTAGGAGTCATCAAAGGAGGAATAAACATATACTGGTTCGATAAGCCAAGGAAAAACAAACAATCATTATTACTCAGAGGGGTTTGATTTTGATTTGTAGATTAGGTTGCAGATTTTGTGGAAAGGTCTGAATTTGAGGTTAATTCAAATTCTATTTTAGATTTTATGGATTGATTTGACTATTATTTTAGCAACAAGGGGAAGTAGAGTCGCCATGGTCTTGCGGTCAATTTAAGAGAAGAGGGTATTACGAGCCCTCTGCCCCATGCATCTAACCTGCTCACATGGTTCACCAGTTCCATTAACTATGCGGGAAGGTTTCCCATTACTTGGCTCACCAACTTCATTTTCTACAGGAACTGTATGTCCAAACAGGCCTGGAAAAACAATTATGATCTTGCTTTCTTTTGTTACTCAAGTCTAGGGCATCGGCTGCTTACGCCCCCTTCTTCCCTTTTCTAATGAAAGAGTTTATTAACTGCCTTAATAGTCTCATCTCAAATAGGGCGTGCAGGTCTACCTTTTTTTAGTAGGTGTTTCACTATCTAAGCAAAGAATGCAAGGAATGAACTTTATTTTGAAAGTTTTAGAATTAATGCTAATGAAGAGATTTCCTTTCTAGAAAATTTATTAGAAGTGAATAAATTTGGATTTTTGCTGTTGCTGATCACATTGATTAGGCCTAATACTCCGCAACTTAATTAATGGTTTTATTTGCTTATGATTTTTGGTTATTTAATTATGCAGAGTGCCAATAATCCCTTGGCAATGAAATCGTTGAAGCAAATTCCTGTTACAAGTGTTAGGGCTCACCGAATTGCTGGCAATAAGGGAATTACTAATAACTGAGAAGGAGGCTAAGAAGTTATAGTGGACAATGGAATGGGAGAGAAGTTAAGCATGGTTTCGATGGAGCCAAAGATCTCTTATCTATTGAACTATATATTGTCAGCTAACGGTGATAAATCAAATTTTATTGCTAAGTTAATTGATGATGATTATTGTGTAATTATTCTTAATTAAAGGTTTTTAATGTAAATATCAGTTGCTGGATTAGGCTTTTAGTCATTTAATTTTTTTACATCGAAACAAGGGGTATTTTTTATATTTAACCAAACTATAAATAGTTCCGTTAATAATAATTAAAAAACTAACGGAATTGTGGGTGCCGTGCAACACGTCATTTCTTTTAGGTGTGTAATGTTATATGTCAATTCATTTGGGGTGGGTAAAAAATATCATTCCCTGTGGGTTTGATCTCGTTACCATTATTTCATTTTTAGATTTGTGTGTTTGCTAGTATATTAAAATTTTACATAACATAGTCTCATGCTATAAGTAGTGCCAAACACACCTTGAGTTCGTAATCTGTGCATTGACAATTTGCTTGCTATTAATAATCTTGTTATATTGCAGTAAATTAAGCAATTTTCTTTCCAAGAACTTTCAAATAAAATGTATAAAGAGAAATTAAAATATTCTAGATTGATCATGTGGATAATTAGGGTTTTACATCACACAGTTGTTGAAAAAATTTAGAATGTAAATTATTTCCGAAAGGATTATCCTTATTTAATGAATTTAAGTTTTGCCTCATGCAATATCTAACGAATGAATGTAGTTAAGCAAATGAAAGTTTTTCTTATGTGTATGTTATGAAGCCTAATTTATTGTTCAATACCACAAGATCAAGCAAAATTTTGTTTTTGATATATTATATGGATTTTAAAGTAAACCATTATTGGACTAATAATGATATGGTTGCTTGCTTTGAGACTAAAATTATGTATTATATATGACCGCAAAATTTATTTCAAGATTTGGATTGTTGACTGTTATGCCAAATATTAGTAAAAGACCGAAAATGGCTCCCCAAAATCAACTCAAGAATGGTTCTTGACCTAAGGTCTTAACGAAATAGAACTCAACAACAAAGAAACCTTATAACAAGCAAAACAATCAAAGAATATAATGGACGAATTTGAGTGCAGAAAAACAACATAAGAAAGCTATAGTGGTTCGGCTTGTGAAGCCTACATCCACTGTGAAAAGATGAGTCCAAGCTTTATTGAATGACTTTTTACAGAGAACAAGCTTATTGGAGAAGCTTAGTAACCATGAACATAATGAATCCCAGAGACCCCAGCTACGTTTATATACAGATGCTCAGCCCAGAAAAAATCCCAGTAACCCTCCTCTATTTTCTGGAAACCCCAAGAGCTGCTGCTTCCCGCGCTAACTAACGGCTTAAACAACCATCTGAATATTTCCCCACACGTGTCTTCATCTCAGGGCTTCAAAGAAAACAAAATGACATTAAACACAACCGTTTTGGTTTAAGTGACGCATGTGCTATTCACGTGCTTCCTCTGTAGCTCAAGACGACACGATGTTCTTGTCATACAGCTCTCTCTGGTTTGTCAACCGACATGTCACGGTGTCAATAAATCTGCAACCGACTTGTTTTACTTGACTCCATAACAATTTGCAGCTCATATTCAACATTGACCTTAGTGCCAAGTTGCTGAAAACTTATAATGATTATGCTACAGTAGTCTTCTTCCATTAGAACGATAAGTACTCTGCAAATACTTATTTTAAACTACTTGATCCTCAATGAAGAGATTTAGAAATAATGAGTGTTATTAGAATGCATAAGCATTAAGCTTATGAGTGCAAATCCTTTGATTAATGAACTATCACTAAAGACGTTTAAGACCCACAAGAAAGAATGGATCTTAGGTGCAGTTATAAGTGATGATGTATGTATTTAAATAATGTTTATTGTTTGATACTTTTGGCTCAATTATGTGTTTCTAGTAGTTATTATTTCTAATTAATCGTGTACACCTATGACTTCTAATGTATGACAACAACACAAGTTTATAACAAAGATATTATAGGACTTTAATAACTTCTTACTCATAGACCATGTTAGTATACTAGTGTCGTGGTACATGATGGAAGCTTGTCGCATATAATGACATACAACCGCTATGTCTCGCGCAAGTATTATACTTAACAATGGTGCTTATGATTATAATCTTTTATAAATACAAGCTAATATTTTATTAAACCATTATGCAATGAATCAAGAGGGAGAATGAGAGAAATTAGTGGCACACACGATCTATTTATGGCCCGTACTTATATATGTAGTAGGTTTAATAAAATAAGAATGTAAATGATGTAAAAAACTTATTATATAATGAGACTCAACTTTGATAGAAAGCGAGTCAGAAGTGAAATAGGAAAGTATGATCCTCTCTTTGTTTATATCAGGAACCCTATTCCATCAATTATGATAATGCCCAATAATTTTAACCTATAATCAAAAGAGGCTAAGAGAGAAATATAGTTTCTTTTCGATATCATATTCGTCAATCGAAAGCTATGAATTAAGGTGCATTATTATGTTTAATGATGTGTGAAATCATGTTAATTATTCAAATTTCTTGGATTATATTTTTTGCTTGATTGTTTAGCATAAATATTAAGGTTTATTTTACATAAAGAACATAGATTTGTTGCAATTTAAGTAGGCCAAGTACATTCAATTGCAAGTTTTTTCAAAATGAAATTTAATAATATTAGGCACCTCAATATTTATGACCCAAATCGAATCGTAATACTATTTATCAATATTATTAGATGTTGAATGTCTACAACCTCATGAAAAACGAATGTGATATCAGCAAATTACTTTAGGAAATATTGCCACGCCACAATTGAGCACGAGGAACACTGTCTAATGGGAATAACATGGCAATATCTCTCTCAGGCCAAGATTCAAACTAAGCCCAGCAAGTAGCATGCCCATCCCTCACCATTTGAAGTTTGAAAGTCTAGGTCACTTTACCATACTGAATTGAATGATGATAAAACTGGTCCACACACACACACACACACACACAAAATCAATGATCAGTGATAGTGAAGAAGAAACTGTGACTTTGTGGTTAAGATAGGCGTAGGGGCCATCTCACTTGTATTTGATTCAAAAGTCAAGTAGAAAGCTGGGAAGTGGCGTCAGCAGCTCTCATTGTGTTAGTGACTTTACTCCCAACAAGTTTGTTAGACGTGACAAATAAAGGTAACATGCCCCATCTTCTATTATTCAGTCGTAATAATTATATTAATTGTATTGTGTCCAAATGGCAAGAGATCGATCCTACAATACAACTATGCCCTATCTATCTATATGACTATATATATATATATATATACTCATCATTATTCATTGCATTGCATTGCACATGTGATCATTGTCAGTATTTAACTTCAACCGTATAGCTAGATTATCTTTTGGATCCAACAAGAACTCCATTATGTACAGTACCAGACTTCAAGCTCATGTATAGGTAAGAACGATTTTGTCTGAAAATTTAAACTATTAGATGGACACTCTCACGATCGAAAAATATACAAAATGCGACTGCCCCTGAAAATGGGATCTGATGAATCCAACATCTACAATACTGCGACTATGATCCGATTTCTCAAAACACACCAATTCCAACATTTTATTATTTCTTAGACCTTACGCACATACAAAAACAGCTATCTAACAAATAAATGGTAATTAAAAACTTGTTGAAAAGAACATTTGATCGCATTATTGATGCTTCCCCATGTGAGAGGGCTCCACCGAAAATACCTTTTTAAGGAGGGACGAATGGTAGACAGTCATAGGGCCGTTGTACCTAAATAATGCCCCATTTAATTGCTAAAATAATTGTTCTTCTCTTCACCCCACCTATCGGATAAGGAAGGGAGCTAGGCGTAAAAATAATAAAACCCATGATGATTTATTTATTTTTGCTTCTATGATGATTCAGACTCTCAAGTCTCAAATCATGCTAGAAATCTATGAAAACGTTGTTCTACTACTAAAAAAATTATTACTACTATCTTATAAAGGTTGGTGAATTAGTCTCATCGCTAATTGGATTAAATCGGAAGGATGAAATAATACAGTTGACCTAACATAATGTTGCATGAGAAGCTAAATTCGAAAACCCAAAACGGAAGCAAACATGAGTGCTTACAAATCTGTGTCATTCATAGGCCTCACTATATGTCTCGACAGACTCGACTTGATATATTTATTGATCTCTTCTTTGGAAATAAGGAAAGAAAGAGAGATAAATCTGTTAATCCATGCATGGTAATGGCATTTATTCGTACAAATTATTGCCTAGAATATTGTAGAAGAAGAGTCAGAGCAATTTCAAAATTCACTATCGCATACAAAGATTCTGTAAAATCTTTCCTTAAATTCCAATGAAATTAACTAAAAACCTCCTCAACAAAGTAATTAATAATTAATAGAGTTGAATTAATAAGACATATTCGTGTGTATTTTAAATTATGGGCTTGTACATGATTGGTGGCATTTAAACAGTGATAATTAATGATCAATTAGGTTGTAAATTATTTTTTTTATACCTACGTGAGTAAGAATTTAAGAACTCATGTGCACAAACGAAACATCTGAGTTCACCATAATAAAATTATTTAAACAAAATTTAACAATATTGTGATTAGTACAAATTGTAATGTCATTTAAACAAAAAAAAAAAAGAGTAAGCCATGGTCTAGTATTTGCATAAGATATAGCTGATTTGACCACTAAAATGGTTTGATTGCTGGATTAAATTAATCCATAAGATAGGAGTTGGTTAAATAAACTTTGAGCACTTGCATCTACGCTCGAACTCGGAGATCATGATTGTAAATCTGGGACCCACATTGATAGATTCGCGGCGTCCCCACATCCGCCAGATAAAACTTGATCATCCCATAAACAGTGAGGTGGCCTCCACGTGATTGTACGTGTCACGAGTTCAAGAATCCACGTCCTGTGCGAAGACAAAAGAGCTGTCAAATAGTTGGTAACTGGTTTGGTACCATATTCGTAGTGAATATATAAAACATTATTTGATAAGGGGGATCCTTCAGATAGACAGCCTCCGTTTGCCTCCGCCTGCCACACGCCGTTTTTATTTTTATTATCCCTCATCTCTGCCTCACAACATGAATGAAAATGAATGCCCCAGCTTGGGTCCCCCAATCCTCCCTTTTCCATTTTCCTATTTATTTTTATTCATTTATCTTGTTTTTGACCTTTTTCAATTTCTAAATTATGATTCTCGTCTCATGATAACTTCTATGATTTAATAAAGTTAAAGTGTTATTTAAAACGAAAAGCACCCTCGTTCCATTAACAATCAATCGGTAATATAATCTATAATCAAAACATGTTATGAATTAAAGATCAATTACTTATTAATCATGAAAGTTTAGGCTTATACTCTTTATCTTTTTTTTTAATTCACTTTTTATCATTAAACCAAAAAGTATTATTTTAACTCATTTAAATCATGAATGAGTGATTTTTCATATTCTAGTCCTTTACTCTTGAAACTAATGGGTCTTTGGTTTAATAAAAGAAATCTTACACTTATAATATTGAGTGTAAGAGTTTGAACATCGATAAGAGTTTTATGAGTGTTAATTTCAGTATTCTTTTATGTTAATAATTGAGTGGTGACAGTCTCACCTTTACGAAATGTGTGTTGAATGGATATTTCTCAAATATTAGAAATGATTTAAAATATCTAGAAAATGTGAGTCGAGTAGACACTTCTCGAATATTAAAGAGAATTTAAAATATTTAGACAAATGTTTCAGACTGTCAATGTATGACGATAGTCCCAATTATATAGTATGATTATAAATATTAATTGTAATATCTGATTTAATGTTAATAACATCTCTATATGACATACTTATTAAAAAAAAAGGGTCCTCCGCTCTTGAAACTCCACCGTTTTAAATTAATACACAAACATGTCAAGATTAGAAAGGAAGGATAGAATTAAGTCAATTAACAATAGCTTTGCAATACGAAATCTAATTTGTTGTCTAGCAAAAGATTATGTACAATGGATAAAACGGCAGAATTCACCCGAGTACGAAAAATACAACTTCTCGCGAGTCTCGTGACGAGCGGGCGGGCGGGATACGATATTTACAAAATGAAAAGCCAAAAAAAAAAAGTAGCGATCTGACAGCTTTTCTTGGCCTGGCTCAACGGACAGGGCAAAGGAGGCAACGGATTTTTCTTAAGGGGCGGACTCCAACACTAAAGTTAAAATTCATTTAAGGATGGTTTGAGGTCCGCGGTCTCTTTTGTAACAGTTTCCAAATTACAACACAACAATATAGGCTGTAGAGTGTCTTGTCTCCGCGAGACGGAGTGAGGTGTGTGCGCGGGGAGGACCAGATAAGGAGAACAAACTAACCAAACAAAATGGGAAGAACAAATTCTTGTTTCAAAATTATCACCTGCGGTAGCGACTCAGCTGGCAACGATGATCTTGATGTCTCCGAGGTATCTGATTGGTTTTAAGATTCCTGTTTTTGATTACTCGCATTGCTATTTGACTTTTCTTTTTCTGTTTTACTTTTTGTCCTGCAACCTTGTCGTCTCGATTTGCATTTGACGGTTTATGTTTAGTTAATGCCACTTTCAGTTGTTATCCATTTAAAACTTGTTAATCCCAAGATCTGCGGTCAATTTGAAGTCCACAGCTGAGTGTTGATTTTATTGCTTCCAGAAACAACGTCACGGTGATTCTTCAGTGGTTTTATGTTGATTAGATTTAATGGCGGCTAAACTAGGCATTAGCGATGTAATGTTGATGTGCATTATGAATTCATAAAAGATGTGTATATGCAACTTGCGGCTGTTTGCGTTTTCTATTTACTGAACAATTATAATCTGATAATTCTTCAGTGCAGTGCGCATTTTGTGGTGTTCTCTGGAATGTTTGATGATTAAATCTATTTCAGGATCAAAATTTATTTATCTTTTTGGTCTTTCAGAAGCTTCCTCATGCTTCCGTAATATAGCTCTAGGATCTCCATGCAAAATGTTGCATCCATGTCCCATTTAGCTGATAAGATTTGGGTTTGCTCAGGCTATTTTAAGACTATTTTAAGAGCAGCCTGATTTGTGGAGATTGAAGTACATTTTAGAGGTTAGGACTGGCATTTACAATTAGTTACACCATATTGCGAGCTCATCATTTATCAGATATAAATTGCACATTGAGGCAATGCAATTATGTGGAAGATTTATTTATGTGCTTTATCTTTTGACAAGTTTGATACATTTCAGATCTAAATTACACTGTAGTTGAAAGATTTTTTCCAATGGTAAAATGCCCTTATCTTTATGTGCAAATTAGCTCGTGCTCGTCTGACGTTGCAAAGTCATTCTCCTTTTGAAACATGGGTGTTGGGGTGAATAATAGTTTTTATTCATTTGTTATACATTTTTGTCATATTTGTCTCGGTTGGAGGATGGGAGAAGATGGTTGTTCTCCAGTTTCATTTGCTTCTCTTTCAGGGTTAATTAGTATTTGAATATCTTTGTAGAGCAAGGGCTCAAATGACAAACGTGGGTGGAGTTTCCGGAAGAAATCTGCCCGGCATCGAGTGCTAAGCAACAGTGTGGTAACAGAAACTGCTTCATCTGTAAAGAAAGAAAGTCTGGAGACGGCTGATGTTAACTTCCAAACCCCTTCATCTGTAAAGCAGAGTCTGGAGTCCACTGATGTTAGCTTCCAAACTCCTTCATCTGCAAAGAAGGAGAGTCTGGCGTTGACTAATGTTAATTTTCAACCACCCAATATCTCCAATGTTCCAGAGAAAATCCCCACCATACAGTGCATTGATGAGAACCCCCAGTTGCCAACTCCTGTGGAACCGAAAACAACTGAGACCATTATTGAGACAGATGCAGATGATTCCCCCCTAGATGAGTCTGTTGTTATTATCATCCAGGCAGCGGTCAGAGGGATCTTGGTATGTTTTCTTGAATATGCAAGTTTGAATTTACTGGTTAATATTATCTTTGACCTTTCCTTTCTTAAGAAATTGCTTTTTCTTTTTTAGGCTCAAAGAGAACTCTTAAAGCTCAAGAATGTGGTTAAGTTGCAAGCTGCTGTACGAGGACACTTGGTTCGGAGGCACGCTGTGGGAACCCTACGTTGTGTTCAAGCCATTGTTAAGATGCAAACTCTTGTTCGTGCTCGCTATGCTCGTCTTGGAAAGGAGCCAGATTGGAAGGAAGAGAAGGATACCTGCAACTCTGTAACCTCGGTAATGCAACTGTACTCTGATTAAGCATATGTTAATATGTTTCTTGTATTTTTGTAGTTGACATTTGTTTGGCAATCAGGTTGTACACTGGGTCAATCCCAAGCAACCCCCCTCCTGTTAGTAGTTAGCTTGTGGTCTGAAAAATTCATCCCAAATTCTGATAATAAGCAAATCAATTGAAATAATTATTTGTTTTGATGTATTAGTTGAGGCTTAAGTCTCTAGATTCATGTCAAAGTAAAAGTATGGACCTCAGGCCTCATATCTCAATCATAAGAGAAAAAATTAATTCTAGATTATAATAAGCTTTGGATTCTAATGCAAATTCCCTGTTGTTTCTTGACTTGTATATGGTTCTTTATTTATTTATTTATTTATTTAACAGATAGTGAACATTATCTTCTAAGCTTTTTGATGAAAGAATCTTTTTACACAGTTTGTAGACCACAGTTATTGTTTCTTCACCCTCAAAACAACTTTTCTTAATCATTCTTTCTTGTTTCAGAAGGGAAACTTAGTAACTAAACCAAATGCAACTCACACTTCTATTCAGAATCTGCTTAGCAACAGGTTTGCTCGTCAGGTATGCAAAGTTACTGTCTTATTCTGTATTTATATAGCTTTATTGTAGGCATTGGATCTTTCTTTTCTTTTATCCAAGCTGAGCTGATACTTCCCTCATCCACCAAATTAAAGCTAATGGAGTCAACACCGAAGAACAAGCCTATCCACATTAAGTGTGATCCTGCAAAACAAGATTCTGCTTGGAACTGGTTGGAAAGGTGGATGTCTGTTTCATCTGCAAAACAGACTGTGGAACCAGGGTCAAAGATAGAGCATTCTGGAAATGAGAAGAATGAAAATTTTGCCTCTCCAGTGGAAACTAAGATTCCTTCTGAAGTTTTATGTGATTCAGCAGATTCAAAGTCAAGAATAAGGGAAACTGATGTACTGTCCAAAATTGAAGAAAATCTCATTACTCATGATGCAGACAAATTTAACTTTCAGCAGAGCCAGCCAACTTCAGTGGGGGATGATTTGGAGCTGTCTCAGCCAGAGAACAATGGTACATCTGATGTGAACGAGATCTCAATCGAGACAGATTCTCATCAAAGTCAAATTGTGCAATCTGATGCACCTTCTCAGCAGGAGCTGAAGTCTCTTTCCAATAAGCCTGAAATGGAAAGTGAACCACCAAATCGTTCCATGAAAAGGTTTGCCTCTGAAGATCTTGAGACTGAGGGGAAGAAGTTTGTATTTGGATCAAGAAAGGCAAGTAATCCGGCATTCGTTGTGGCCCATTCAAAATTTGAGGAGCTTAGTTCATCAGCCAATTCTGGCAAATCAATCAGTTCGCAGCACCAGGATGTTTCTGTGGATTCAAATGCCAACAATATTTCATCTGGGGCCGATTCTTTAACCAGGACAAAGAATCTCAGCATTGGAGAAAACTCAGTTTCAAGGATCCAATATGGTGGCTCTGAATGTGGCACTGAACTTTCTATTTCTTCCACTCTTGATTCACCTGATAGATATGAAGCTGGAAACACAGAGCATGAATATTCAGCTAAAGTTTCCGAGAATGAAATTTGTGATCCTAAAAGCTTAAATAACCTGGATGTTAAAGCTAGTGATGCATCTACCATCCCAACTTGTGATGCCTCCCACTCTATCATTGGTCAGCCTGAGAAGGTTGATGATGTTCGTAATGAATCTGTTAATTCACTTGTAGTTATAGATGCCGCAGCACAGCAGAAGCCAGATAAAAGTGCTCCTGATTTCCATAAAGAACCAGACTTACAAACTGGACATCAAATGTACAGATCATACAGGTCATCACCAGAAGCTTCTCCTAGAAGCCACATAACCGTTCCAGAATCCCAAGGAACACCTTCAAGTCAGGTCTCAGTGAAAGCTAAAAACAACAGATCCGATAAGAGTGGATCTTACCGAAAGCGCAAGCCCCTCTCTGCAAGTAAGGGTTCTCCATCAAATCCAAGTCAAAACTCTGGTGCAAGAAGTAGTACAGAACAATTGCCAAAAGATCAGAAAAACGGCAAGAGATGCAGTTCCTTTGGTTCATCAAGAACTGATAACATTGGTCAAGAACCAGGAGATAATAGTAGTAGCAGTTCTCTACCACATTTCATGCAAGCCACAGAATCTGCAAGAGCTAAGATCCAAGCAAATAACTCACCGAGGTCAAGTCCAGATGTGCAAGACAGAGACACCTACATAAAGAAACGGCATTCTTTACCTGTTGCAAATGGAAGGCATGGTTCTCCACGTATTCAACGGTCTCTGTCTCAAGCACAACAGGGTGCTAAAGGAAATGGTGCTCTTCATGGTATTTTCTGAACTTCCTTGTGCTCTTTTGAAATGGTGGTCTAGCTGATAGATTTACATCTGACTGTCACATTTTGCCCAGAAATACTTCACTTCCTGCCCATCCTCCCCCTCTATCACACATAGATAAAAAGGAAGATAAACACTGTTAAGTTGCATTATTTATATCAAGGGAGCTCTTTATTGATGGTATTCATAATTAGCTTATAGCTGAATGACAAAATCTATAACTTTACATACTGGATTTTATTGAACATATGAGTGTGATGCCGGTGAATTATCTTTATTTTGCATCTGCATGTCTTGTAACACCTTGACACGTTGAAGAGCTCAAGAATTATGGAATTTTCGAATGACATGACATAATAGGCAAGGCTTTTGATAGGGCGGGGTGATTTTGTCCTCGAGATTATTTTTTAATGAAAAAGAAATAAAAGATGAATGAGGATTTTTGACATTAATGATTTTGGTACTTCGCTGTTTTGCTTCAGAGAAAAAATGGCAGAGGTGAGCGGATAACAAATTGTTCTTGGTCTGTCGTGGTAGTAACCTGTCCAAATACAGACTTGGGGACGGTTGGTCTACTTGACGTCACTGTCCATATTTTTAAACCTCAGTTCTTCGAAACTTTGATGGTACTTATAGTTGATATATGCAGAGAGCTGGAGTAAGGTTTTGATGTATATTACTATTAGCCAACTCAATAATTTTTAGTATATTTTTCGAACTTTCGGCAGCTGGGAATATGCTTGTCTGTTTGTTCAAGAGTGTCGTGTGATTATTATATGGGGCTTGTAACAAATGTTTTGGGATGTTGGTCTGAAAGTTTGACACATTAGCAAGCTTGCTCTGGCCTTTTGCCACGTATTTTGTAATAAATTGATTAGTTTCTTTTATGCATTGGCTGCATGCTTCCGTGATCTTTGTTTGAGCCAGGAGTTGAGTTCAGTAATGGTACCTTATTGTTCATAGAAGATGCGCTGTCACACTTCATATGCTGGTTTAGAAGTTAGAAGATACGCATACCAGAAGTGTTCACGGCTGTGGATTTATTAGCGACGAATAGAAAAGCTATATCATGTATGACTCGCAAACTGACAATCAAGATTCATAACGTAATGACGATGACTCCACTTCATTTTGAGGATATTATCATTTTATTACCTAATTTTTCTGGATATATTACTTATAACCTAAATCTTTGGATAATTATATTTTAACTTTTATTATTTTATTATTAAATTATTGAAAATAATATAAATTTTATCGGAAGTTAGGGTAAAAGTCTATTTTACTCTTAAACTATATAAATACAATTTAATCTTCTGAACTAAAATGTGTAGAATATTAATTATATACAAAAAGATAATGTTTTAATTAATTAAAAAAAGACTAAGATGAAAAAAATAAAATCATAATCATTAGATGAAAAAAAGCAGTCATCAAAAAATTTCAATAATAAAGTGATATGTCAGAAGAATTATGTAGTAAAATGATAACATCGCTTAATGTTTTTTAATTTATAAATCAATCTTTTCAATCTCAATTAATAAATATTTTTTTCATTCAATGCGAGCACAATAAGGGGAACCGAGTCTCAGAGAAGTCAAAGTCCAGAAAATTTGTCACTAAAGATATTTTAAAGGACATATATAATTTTGAAATAATTTGAATGTGGTAAATAAAGAAAAGAGATTAAGTGATTTGTAGAGGGTTGCAAAACCTATTAAGCATCATCAGGGCAGCCCATCAACAAGTTGCGGTCAAATTGTTTCGAGATTGCTAATATTTGAACCCCTTCATTTATATCGCTAATCTCACATCTCAATTGATTTAATCTATTTCCCAAAATTACCATTGTTCAAAATTAAAAATAAATATTAATCTTTTTTAACTTTTTATCTTCCTTCTCATCTACACAAATTTCTCTTTTCAGGAATCATCATCAAACCATTTTCATCACCACCAAATCTATCACCATATTGAACAACATTTTTTTTTTATTTGTAAAACATAGTAGCTTATGGCTGTACGGTTTTATAAAGTTAGCCCTGTGTCTCTAGACTCTCAGTTTCTTTAACCAGGAAAAAAAAATAATGCAAATAAATAAATAAATACTCATCATCATATTTTCAATTTCTTTATTTTGGATCCTTCCAATATTTTTAATTTATAATTATCCAACTTATTTGATCATTTAGTTTGCATTAAATAAAAAAGGGTCCCTATATGATATTGTAATTTTTTTTTTCAATATCAATAATGTAAAATATATGCGCCTTTAGATTTAATCAATGACTTATATTTTTCAAAAATAAAAAATTCTAATTATTTTAAAAATAATATAGGCGGTTAACAAATCGGTTAAAATACGTGGTTTTAAATTTAAAATAAAAATAAAAAGAGATATGATAACATATAATATAATGTTTCAAATTCTTTTACTTCAAAATTGATTTCTTGTCGAGCATCACTGATATGCAATTGTTTTTCTAGTTGATTTGATAATCAACCCTTTTGAATTTGAATATATTGGATATAAATTTCAAATATAATTACTATCCGCTATCGCCTATTATGAAACAATACGAGAAGTAAGCGTATTGGCGTAGCCAGTGTCCTTGAGTGGTTCTGATCTACTGCAAGAATTCCAGGCATCAGTATAGGCCGCTGGCAGGCGGTGCTCGAGGACAAGCCTATAATATACTGGGACAAGACAATCACAGTGGGGACTCAGGCTGCAATATCTGCGCATAAAACATCGTAGATTTTTGTGGCTGCGCTTAAGAGAATGAGGGCTCCACCGTGGATATAAACTATTGAGGGGAAGCTTGGTCTCGGCGGCAGAATCAAGTGCTTGACGGGACAGGAATACGCGGACCCAACTGTTGTTTAATTGGTTGACCAGGGCATCTTTTGAAAGAGAGCACTTTCGTGGTAATTCGGGTGTAGCTGCGGTAATCGGCTAATCGCTGTAATCATGAGTGATCATGCCGTCGGCGTTGACGATGAACGGTCTGTAAAAACTAAAAAGCTATAATTAACTACTGAAAAAGTGTCATTACATTTTTTTATTATCTTTTACATTAAAATTGTAGCACACTAGCACTTTATAAATGCAACGTTTAATTTTTAATAACTTCATACAAATATCATTTTCTTAAGTACCGTATATGATATAAAATAATACAGCACTTTAAATATGATACAAAGTTAATATTAATTTAAAATAAAAAACTAATATTTATTAACAAACTGAAAGTTATCTGTTATCTTTTAATAATTAATTAATTATTTATATATTATATTAAATGAATGATTAAAATAAAAATACTTAAATCTAAGACTTCATAAAATTCCTACTCTCAGTACTGTAGAACACATACAACATTATAGAGAAACTTGAAAAAAAATGAAAAAAATCAAACTTTTTAAGATCATGTGCGCCGTTGATTTACTTGTTGAATAAGAGTTGTGTTTTGTTATTTTTTTATTCATTAGACTATTTGTTAATTGGATTTTAAAAAGAAAAAGAAGTTGAAAATTAAAAATAAACTTTGTTATTAATGGTTTCAACTCTGAGGAATATGGATATGGGATGATTCATAAGAGAGAAAGAGAGAGAGCGAAAATAAAAAAGAAGAAAAATTAAAATAGTAATAAGAGTAATGTTAAATATATTAATTTTTTAAAATTATTTATATAATATTTTATAAGTTTATTAATACGGTAATATAATTAATTTATTTAATTTTTATAAAAAATTATTAATCACCCAACAAACGGCACATTATTTTAAATAAATTTAACATATTATCATTTCTCAAATATAAATATTTAATAACTTCCATAAGCCCACGTAGGCCCATGAAGTGGAGACGTGGCAGAGTGCCTGACAGACATGACTTTGTAGCTGGTGTTGACTGGGCCATGACGTGAACTTTCGATTTTCGTCAACTATTCAAATATTGTCCTTTCATCGTTTATCTCGATTAAAAAACTGTGGTCAGATTCTCTGTCCTCATGACAAGTTAAATTTCTATCCCACTTACATTCGCTGCGCGTGAACAACAGCTCCACTGCACTGTCCACTTCCCCTAATAGCACGCGCGACAACGTTGCCGTTGCATATCTCGTACGCGTACAACATAGATAAAAGGAAGACAGAGGATACGGGAGTCACAACATTAGGATCTCTAAAGCTTTAAGTCTTTCCAATTTGTACTACATAGGTATCAAAATGACTAAAATACCCTTAACACAATTCTAACATTGTGATTAAAAGAAAAATGGAAAAAAAAAAAAAATCAATTTTAGAAGAGTATTTTAGTCTTTCCGTTGGCAGTCCGAGACCTATGTCATAAAATTAGATAAATTTACGTCCTTTCTTTCAGAACAATAAACAATCAGGGATCTAAATGTTATGAAGCCAAATAATATAAACGAAATAGAATGTTAGAAATAATAACTATACGGTATCACATATTGAAAACGGCAGAGCAGCGAATACGGAGGATCTAGGGTTTCCTGGGATCTCTCCGTTACTAGTAATTGCTCGATACAGATATTTATAAATCTATTTATCTGATCACTTTTTGTGCCTCTCCAATTCGACCTTTTACAATTCTTTTTAAGTTGTTAGGGTTTTCAAAAATCACCAAGGTATTTAAAATTCAGTAGTGATGAAGAGTCTAGCTAGGCTTTCGAATCGGTGATATATTTCAAAAAAAACTTCAATTGAAAACTGCTACGACTGCTACTTGCATTATATAACATTTACTGAGAATCGAAGCTGGAAAGAAGTTATTTTTGAGAAATATTGTCCAAATATGCGAGGATTGCACAAATCGAAAAGGATTTCTTGGGCACCAGATGTAAATCTTTGTCAGGTAAAAGATCATTAATTTCGACAAATTTGATGAGTATTTTTTGGAATTAAGGTAACATAGAATCGAATTGATGAACAAAACTGTGGGAAAATTGGGGGGGGGGGGGACTGTCGTCTGAACTCCGATTGTTGCGCTGTTAATGGGGCTCGGTTTTTCATACTCTGGCGATTTTGGGGGTATAATTTTATCACTTATCTGAACTGTTGCGAGTACATCCAGTGATGGGAGTTTTGCAATAATGGACTTTCTGTAAATTGCATCAGATTGGGTATGAGTTTTCTCAAAATGAGTGTTTGTTCTTTGTTTTACTATGTGGATGTTAATTGGAAATTAAGTGCTTCGTATTAAAGCAGTCATTCTAGTCAAATATGGATTGAGAAGTATTTTCAAATTATATTAAGGATTTTTTTTTCCTCAACACCATCATAGGCACAAGAAAAAGCATTTTGATTTCTGGTATTAATTTTGAACAGATTAGTACAGAATTTCCTGCTAGAAACATGTTTGCCAATGCTTTCTTTTGATTCGATGAGGACATGTTGCTAAATTTTTAAACTTAAATTTATAATTATGCATTAATTTCTTTTAGTTTTTCTGTGGAAACTGGAAGTTTGGATACTTTTATGGTTCTTAACTGAATTCATATGCTAGATTGAAGATATGAGGACAAGTTATATAGTTGGTGAAATGCTGGATTCAGAAGAAAATAGTGGGCCCTGCATAAATTGAATTGGAGGGAAAATGATTGCCTGAGCGTAAATTGAAATCGTTGTTAGTTTTGAATTTTACTTTGAACCTTTGATATGAACTCATGGAACAATTAGGTTTTCTTATTTTATTTATTTTATTTTATATTTTAAATTGCTATGAACTTGGCAAGTATCTGGTACTACATTGATTACTTCATCCTTTTTGTTATTTTCTTGAAGTTTTTAGCATTCTATTCACATGATTCCTAAGTTTAGAAGAGGGAAGTATGGAAGCTTTTTCTTGTAAAAGATATTCTTATATTCTTGCTGTATTCATAAATGTTTATCTAATTCATTGAGAGTTGAAAGTGAGTCAAATTTAGTTTGCTAGGCAATGTTGTATTAAGTTGCTCAATTTTGTTATATGCATTGGTTAACACAACTGAAAGTTCTGTTCTTTTTGGTATTTCAGATAAATTATTGGTTAGTGATTTTTTCCCCCTTTATTGCATGTATGTCAAGCAGTTGGGCTATCTCGAATTATTACTCAATTTTCCCTAGGCAATAAATGCTGGATAGCTGCACTCATAGAATTGTTGATTTTATAGTTTGTGTGATGACGTACTCAAAGTGTGTTCATAGATTCTGTGTACTGAAAGCACGCTTTATAGGTAATGTATTTTGTAATAGACATATGTGATTACCATTGCTGTTGCTATATGGAATGATTGAAAGTAAATTGAGAGGGTTATTTCCAGAGGCATTAGAAGATATTATGTGTATAATTTAACTGCTCTAATGACTGGTTAAAGTTTCTGTCTGAATTATTCAACTCAGGATTGAGGAGTCTCTTTCATGTTTTATTCTTGCAATGAGAGACATATGCTCATTGTATGATTATGGGCCCATATCCACGTGGTGCGGAAAAGTTGGTAACTCGACAGTGATAAAACATTGTGAAACACCCTTCATTAGGTTTTATAAAGAAATCTTTGTTGGTCACTTGCTTGTGATTGAACAATGTGAAATACATATCAGGCTCTATAGCGAAATCTTCTCTTATAATTTGGCTTTGTGCGAAATTTTCTAGGTTAGAGATGTGGAAAACGCTATATTATACTGTTTTTTTTTTTTTTTTGGCAGCTGAGAGTTAGGTGCACTTAGAGGAAAGCTTAGTGATTTGTATTTTTGCAGATTTTTCTCTTGTTGCTGTGCGATTGGATTTTATTGTCACCCTTCGAGTTGTCATTGGAGGTTTTGCAGATGAATTGTCATGAACTATTAATAACTTTCAGTTATGCCAGATAAAATTCAAATCTGACATATATTTTACATCATCTGTTTCCTATGTATATCCGATTTAGAGCAAAGATCGAACTGTTGTATGATTATGTTTTGATGGATTCATAAACTTCGGTTTCTCTCTTTTCAGGAAAGGCTGTTTTTGTCTGAGGAGTCTCCTTCACAAATTGGATTAGGTGCCCAAGATCACCTTCAAGCAAAGTCATCATGGTTGTCCCATTCAAATGGCGTTGGCAATGATGACATTCTTCCTCCTGGTTTTGAAGGAGGTCATCCCCCAAACCAGTTCCAAGTTAACTTGTCTGAAATTCCCCTAATCAAATGGAGATGTCCTCCCAGGGTGAGTCACGGCTTCATAATTTGATTTTGGACCATACCTTCCACATAAAATTTTAGTTGTTACCTGGATTATTAATATGAAGCTGGATTTGGTTATTATTACAGTTCCAGTTGGACATTACTTGGCAAGTTGTTGTTGGGGAGGAAAGCCAAGAGGTGGAGATTGAAAATCAAAGAGAAAGAAGAGTGCTTGAAGCAGTTTATCCTCGCCCATCTGCGATTCCTCCAAAGTTTGATTCTTGGCTTGTTTTCCCAATTTTTCTTCTCTTGGCTTGCATTTGTTTGACTTAACTTTTTCCCGTGTACAGCCCCTCTGTTTCAATGGACATAGAGCAGTCACAATACAGTGATCAGCAAACTCCTTTGATACCCATTACTCCCATTGAAGATGAAGAAGCAGCCTTAGATGCGCCATCTGGTTTAATAGCACCATTTAGCGTTTCCATGAGCTCACAGCCACCAGTTTTGGCTCATGGAGTTCCGCCGCCTTCTCAGGTCAGCATACCTACCACTGCAAACAGTCTTGTCAGCGAGAAACGAGCATCTGGAATGGCCCTTGGTGTTGACCCCGATGTAGTTGCTGCTGCTTCTGCTGCCTTAACTCAAATTTCAAAGAGCAATGAGCATGGTAATTTGATTGACCATGATTTGCTTATTAAACTCCTCAGCAACCCAAAATCCATTGAAAAATTGGTGACAGACTATGGAGGAGCCTCCAATGCACAGAACATACCCAAGGCAACATTGCCTTCTGTACCGGTGTCAGATCATCATCCTCCTCCAGTAGCAGTATCAGATCCTTCTTCTGTACGCTTCAATATGATGGAAACAAGTTCACCTTCATTGGTGGCTACTACTTCAAATGGAGGTTTTTATGCTCAAGCAAATGGTGTTGGAGTAGGGCATCATCCTAACCCATGGATTAAACCACCTGGGGTTGTTCCAGCTTCAGCATCTCCTTCCTTTGGACCTTCGCAACCGAGAGACTTGAACTACTATAAGAACTTGATTCAGCAACATGGAGGAGATAGACAAGAAACCTTGCAGCAGTTTGGTAACCGACTCAGTCACCAACAACTGGGGACAAGCCAAGAATTCGTAAATAATCCCAAATCAAGAGACTCGAAACCCAAAATAATGAAGCCTTGTATTTATTTTAATAGTTCAAGGGGATGCCGGCATGGATCCAAATGTGCGTACCAGCACGATACATCGTCCCAGCAACGGAGCAATAACATGCCTGAGGGCCAAAATGCAAAGAGAATGAAACTGGATAGGCAGATTAGCAGTTGACGTTTTGTTCCTATTGGGTGTGGGCATTTTGGGTGAGAGGCTGATTTAGTTTAAAGAGAGAATAGTAGCACAAAATTCACTGTTGCCAAATAGTGTAATTTTGAGTGTTCCCTTCCATGCTTTTCCTTGCAGTACTGATGATGGTCTTCGAGATACGGGTAATGGGAGGAGCTATTTTTCGTCAAAGTCTCAGCCGAGGATTTTGATAATTGTAATGACCCTGTCCTTTTTAAAAATTTTTCTATTCTATCCCTTTAAAGTTGTAATTTTTCTTGAATGCTGTTTTTTTTTTTCTTATACAAACGAAATCCGTCAGCAAAAATTCAATCCTGTAATTGAAGTGAACTTTCAGCAGAAAAAAATGGGATTCAAGTAATCATTTATTTAATTATATGCCGAATAAATATCAGATATTTCTTTCAAATAAAAGGAAAACAAAAGAAAATCAGATATTTCTTAAGGTGGGCCGGCCTTTTGAAAGAATAAAATGGGCTGGACTATTGTTATTATTGTAATTATCCTATTTCATTTTAAAAAGGAAAAGCCCGTCACTAGATAGAAGAGAGTGGGCAGACTCAGTGACTCGCCCCTTTTCTCTCCTCTGAAAATCATAAAACCCCACCTGCCGTAGACTGAGTTGTTGAAGGAAAGCCGAATTAATCAATCATTCATTCGTTCACGATTTCCTGAGTTGTAATAATAATAATAATAACAACATTTAGAGTGGAAGTGAAAGTGGAAATAAAAATGTTGAAGTTCTTATCAAAGGTACGGATCGAGTTCAACGCATTGGACCCACGCATAGCCTCGTGCATGGAGTTCTTAGCTCAATGCAACGCACCTAAGGCTAAAGAATCCAATCCCGCCTGTCAAATTCAGGTCAAGCGACGTACCGACGACCACCCTCCCGAGATCAAGGTCACTTTCGTCACTGGTGCCGAGGAGGCTTTCGATGCCACTTCCACTCCTGCCCACACCATCAGGAACATGATCCTCGAGAAGGGTCAGATGCTTGAGAACGAGCAAATGTTCCGTGACGCTGGTCTCAACTGGCCCGTTCTTATTCCGGACGAGGAGCTTCAACAGCCAATGGCTGGTATCAAGGTTTGTTCTTAACTCTTCTTTGAGGTATTTCGTCGAACGAGTGCTGTTGCTCTTAAGATTGTAGATTTTGATTCTATGGTTGGTTCGTTCTCTAGCTCTTTTTTTCTTTTTAGCTAGTCACGTCACATCTGCCACTTACTTCCCATTAGTTCTCCTAGCAGTCTCTCTCCGTTAATTGATTGTGCTCGGTATTGGAAAATGGAATTGACTACATTCGTAGTTTCTTTCTGCCGCATTCGCTATTTCTGGTTTAACTGATGTCAGTTGCAATGCTTTAAGTGATGGCTAACCCTGTTTCGTGTCTGTAACTCTAGTTTATACTAACTAATGGTTAATTCATTCTTTCAAATGAACACTTTTTAGAGGCATTGCCTTTTCTCCAGGTTAAAAAATGTTGAAGAAAATCATGTATCTATCCTTTTACTTGTGTCTGTTCACACGACAAAATCATGCATGCAATCAAAGTGGTGGAATTTGATTCCTTAATTAAAGAAACTAAACAACTAGCTTTGTCTAATGAATATTTTTTTAATTATAATGATTAGATCTAAGTTGGCAAACGACGTGATAAAATTGCCTTTTCTTCAGGTTTTGTTATTTCAAGTTTCAACTATAGGTATTATGGTGCTGTCAAAAATGCTAGTTAATGGTAGTAGACTGCTTTTAAAGGGCATTTAGTGCTTTCTACAAGTTGAACAATAATTTTCCTTGCCCAAAAATTTGTTAACTTTTTAAAAATTATTTGATCCACAGTGCAATTGGATATGAAATTGCCGTAATTACTGCTTCTAGTTTTCGGATGCTTGAGAATAGTTATGCTAGAGAAGGAAAGTAAACATGACCGATGTTGTCTTGGAAAGACCTGATCCTATCATCAACCTTACCATCCTCACTTATTGTAGTCTCCTCATATGTAAAGTTGTAAGATATGTATGTATGCAGAAGGATAAACTTAAGAGTACTTTGCTGATAGCTGCTTCTTATAGATTGTATTCTCATGTCCTGTCAGAATTTTTATCAATTTCTGCATTTTTATATTTGTTTTTTGTTTTTGCAGCCAAGGTATGCAAAAGAAAAGAAAGGCTAATTGTAATCTGTGTCTTATCTGCATGCTTGGGATCATTGTGGATGGCCAACTCTGGAAACTTACATTCTAGGGGGAAGAAAATGTGAAACCTTTTTGTATCTTATATTTGCAACTAGCATATGTTTTTGCCACATTATAAGCATCTAGAATTTCAGGTTAAAGTGGTTGGTTATGCTCAAGTTGTGGTTCTTGTCAATGATTTGGTTTTGTTTATTTCTGTTTAGAAGCGTAGTTCTGGTTTGCAAGCTGGTGCAGATAATCAGAGACTTACTGAAATAATTTAAATAACTGGCAAGGCAAGAAGATACGCAATAAGATTAGTGGCAAACCTCACAAACACCCCCCCCCCCCTCTTCCCAGGGTGCATACTGTTGTCGAATTGTGTATCTTGTTTTCTGATTATTTTAAGTTGGTTTTGTTTTGCTTGCAATCACGAATGGAAAGATGCAGTACATTGCCAGATCTTTATATTGGGTATGCGTTTTTAAGATGGGAAATACTAAGTGCCTAGATTATAGATCGTGCTCTCAAAATGGATTGGAACTAGCATATCCAGCTAACTGAGGATGTTTGTCCTGGTGGCTCCGAATATTCAATTCAGCTTCTGCCAATCACTGAGTGAGTTCGAGCATAATTTGATTCATTGCCTTTCGGCTGCTGTCATAGGCAGCTTCCGGCCCAAGGCTCTCGTTATGGCACCCGTCCATGGATCCAAAATCCAACATGTCTCCTTACAGACTCCAATCAACGTTGTTAAGACAAATTACAGCCATTTGGAAAATGGAGGCGTGCCGGACAGTCACTTCCAAAAGTAACTAGCCGCGTAACTTATTTCGATTACTGACGGACAAATTTGTTTGGAAAACTATTACAACCGCATGGAAATGGCACCAAGTCTCTCAATTTGAAACAAATAGAGTCCCAACCACTTTAATTTTCATGGCATGATGACAACATTAGAAACTGCAAGCAAACCTATACAACTGTTAATTCAGCAGCGGCTACAAATTTAAGAGTTCAAAAAATTTGAAGTAGAATACAAGACCATCAGGCACAAGCACAAATCTTATGTGACAGAGGAGGTTTGGTAAAGTTCACTTCCTCCCACGGTTCAGTACAAACACAACCTACATACAAAAGGGATGTGGCCAGATTGACACTCTAATAACAGTTGCACCATTTCCGACAAGACACAGAAGCAGTGGGGAGACAAAGTCTCATTTGATCAACAGAATACAATTGAGCTTAATCCATTACAAACCATCTTAGCGATCTTCCCTTCTAACTGCATTCGGATCAGACATCATGTCCATCATCATCTTCTCCGGTGAATCTTCCCAGCTAGCAAATTTTTTCAAGTCAACCTGTAAAACAGACGGACAAGCATTCACTTTGAGCCATATACGTGCAAGTCATGAATCCACAAATTCACAACAGCATCCAAGGTGATCTAAGCGAATTACCTTGCGTCTTTGCTCGGTGAAAAGTTCCTCTCTTTTCTTGTATGACATCTGCATTTGCTTCGCTGACCTCCCACCTAATCCCCAAACTTCAATTTCTAAAATCAGAGATTCAACCGGGAGAAATCCCTGCAGTATACAAGTTGAGGTATTAAAGTCTGCCAGTCGATCTTTCACGGTAGATTTGGATTTTTTTAGCATTCATATCATGGGAAGAGTTCAAATACATGCTGAAGAGTTTCCCAACTCAGTCCATATTGTACCTAATAGAAAAAGTTTCAGTTGAATATATCATCTACAGAGGTTGGTATCGACCAGATTAGAGATTGTAACAAATTCTAGGAGCATCCATAATCAATGCAATCAAGGCACGGCTCAAATCTTAAAAAATTCATCATATTACCATTCAAAATTTGAATTGATGTGAGGTAAAACTTCAACTTGGCGAGTGAGAACAAAAAATAATTGGCAATAAGCAGTCCTATAGATTATTAGTTTTAAGTGCTGCAAACAATGATACCTGATGTGGAATAAGGGAGCCATGTTGGTAGGTTCTGTCAACTGCATGATGACGAACAGTAACTCTAGCAAAATCTTCATCAATAAAGATCCTCTCATTGCCCATGGTTCCTCCAAATGCTATTCCCACAGGCTTTGGATGTGGCTCATAAACTCTGCCACTAGGATGTAAATGGCTGTACACAAAGTTCTTCTCCTTCCCTATTTATAATTGAATAGTTAGTTTCATGACAGTGAAAAAATAAAAAAGGCTCACAAAAAACATGACTTTAGCCCATCAGTTTTGGACAAGAAAAGATATCAGAAGGTAAAAACGCATGGAAGATGGGACTTGTACTATAAGTTACATACCAGAAGGTAAAAACACACGGAAGGTAGGACTTATAGCATACAAATTTCCTGAGCTTCCATAGAAAACATCCTTATTTTCAAAACCTTGTTGTGTAAGTGCACCAATGATCCATTTCCTAGCACTGGTTTCATGATCAGAGGCATCGCCAGAATTGGCAGAAACCAAAATCAGTAATGGACCATGATAACCTTCAATATTAGACCAGAATCTGTTCAGGCCCCTGCCATGAAGAGATGACCTGCTTGGTAGTATTAAACAGATATTTAAATATAAGTTAATGAGGTAGACAGTTCAATAGAGTCTTCAAGTGAAATCATTATAAAGAAGACCCATCCAGACAGACAAATCCGCAATCTCAATGAGAGGATTTTTTTTTTCTTTTTTTTTGGGGGGGGGGGGGGGATATCAAACAGGAAGAGATTACAAGTGCCAATGCATGAAATAAAAGGGAAGAGATTCCATACCTATAGAGGAGATTTTCCTCAGCTTCTTCACCGTCAACAGGACAGCATAGTTTCAAAAACTCTTCACTGATTGAACTTCTGAACGTAAGGGAAATTGTCCACGCCCTTCCGGGGGATAGAAGATGAGTATCCTGAGCCTTCATTGAAGCGATATCTCCAAAGGATGAAGTAGAAATTTCCGATGGATTCTGCCATCAGTCAGGAAATAGTCATCACTAGCAATATCTTAGAATGTTGGATACAATTTTTGGCCATAGATTTCATTGGGAAGGAGCAGAGGAAAAGCCCTCCAAAATCACTGATGAAATACAAAACAAGGAAGCATGAAGAAATAGCCAATGAATTTATAAAGGAACAATGGAACTTCAACATCAATCACGTATAAAGAAAGTCTCATTCTTTTGCTGAAAAATCAGTAACTACATAATGTCATGCAAACTCTGTCCAGAGAAAAATACTCTCTTAGTAAGTGTGCAAGGGCAGGTTTCCTTTATCAAAAAAAGAATATATTAAATAAATGCATAATACAGAAAGAACATCTCAATAGGATCTTAGTCTTCAATACGTCTCAAAAATGTCTAGCAAAATCTCTAATCCATCAACTCTTGTACATGACCGTTACATAAATTAATACTCATAACAATAATCATGTTATTGACAGGACTGCAGTAGAAAGAAGCAAGCCAACAAATAAAGATAGCTGGATGACAACAAGTCATAGAGGCTAACAATCTTTAATCAACTTGAAGAAAGGAACTAGATACCTCAGAGGTAACACAGCTTTGGAGTCTTGCATAGACAAATTGTGTAAAACAATCAGTGAGGCTTGGCACTGTTGTCAAAGTCCAAGTAAGAAACTTCCCCACAGGAAGCTGAATTTCCAAGTCTGAGATGTTACAATCCCAAAAATTGACATCACTACCAACTTCAGCACATGACTCGACAGCCGACAACACCAGATGATTAACATCCGGCAGGAAAATCTCCTCTTTCTCTTTAGAAAACTTTCTTGTTCTAGCATCCCACCACATAGTCCAGCACATCCAAAAAATCATCAGCACATCAATGGGCCGAAGAAACCCACTTATTTTACAATCAGCATCACCAGATTCAAATTCCAATTTCAAAGTCAGTCCTGCTCTAGCAAATGCTGTGGCAAACACTCTCAACAATGTATTAAGCAGTATTGAAGCACGCATCCTTCCACAGCACTTAACAAAACCTCTCAAAAACTCAATCCAACTTAACCCTCCTTTTTGGGGCACGAAAAATAAGTCAGCTATAGATGGACCCAGATTATCCAACAACACCCTAAAGGAATCAGCTACCTTGGGTGTTTCACAAATCAGGTTGTCATAATTCAGACTAAAACATTGCTGGAAAAAGAAAAAAAAAAGTTACTTGTCAGCATAGTATTCAAATCTAAATCAGACAATTGGGTATCCTAAAGCTTAACTAATGAAAGGAAAGAATTTTCAAGCAAAACATATAAATGCAACAGAGAAGTAAGAAAATAAAAGGATGTGAAATTGAGCAAATAGTGGACCTGAAGAGACTGGAGAGGAAGTGTATTAGTTTGAGGATGGGCAAGCTTTGAGAAAGCGTTCTGAAGTAAAGGAAGTGCCCCAGTGGACGCTGCCAAGCTTTCCGCTTCTCTTAGTTCACTTGGAGGATGTTGCTGTGTTGACGATGATGCTCCCATTTTTCCTCCGACAACATCGAACTCTCAGACTCTCTTATTTTTTATATTCATCGCTCGTAAATATTTCATGTTCAAGGCAAAGGCATCGATCCATCATCCTCAAATGCCAACACCTGTCTGTCCACCTTGGTGAGTTACCGCCACGGCCGCGCCACGCGTTCATTTCGTGCGGACTAATTTGTTACTTCTGAAAACTGCAGGGAGGATTTGATAATAACCCTTAAAAATAAGTAAGTATAAGTTAAAAACGACGTCTGCTGTCTCTTCACTTTCTAAGAAAAACTGAGCCTAATGGGCCTCGAGATTGGGCCCAGTTATTATATAAACATAAAGCAAACACGCACAGGCCCATAAGAAGTTAGAATCCCGGAACTCAGTCGGATACGTACAAAAAAGAAGAAGCTGGAGTTAAAAAGAAGTTGAGATTTGAGATTTTTTTTATAAATGCAATCTCATCAGCAAACGCAAAACCGTAGACTGTGATCGAGGGATTGATTGGCGTGCTGTTAATTTCTGCCCTTAGATCATCGTCCAATCAAATGGCACCACCTCCTGGACCTTATTCCGGCACCAGCACTCTCGCTCTGGTACTTGCTTTTGACCTTTGATTATTTAATCGACAAGACATACAATTGAAACACACTCGAAAGTCAGGAAACGCCACTTTTCGTGTTGTTTGGTCCATTGTTATTGATCGTGGATAATTTTGTTAGGTTTATTTATTTTTAATTTTGAAAAAATAATCGTTTCTGTGGTAGGTGGCGCGTGCATCAGCCTTCACTTTTGGTGTGGTTTATGGTAACATGAAGCTCAAGATTCTTAAGGTTGTTTTTCCTCTTCCATTGACTGTTTAAGCATTTGCGATTTTCATTTCTGATATTGTTTGGCTAGATCCATCCAATTAATTATGTTTCTGGATTCTTTTGTTAGTCTGTATTGTATTTTGGTGTCACTGTTATTGGCATTGTTTTGTTTATTGGGGTAGAGAACCTTTTTCTTCTCTCGTTTTAGAATTCATGGAAAGGTTCTTATGGACTGATTTATATTATGAGCACAAGCACATTCAATGACTGCTCCCACTTCGGATGATTGTATAGGACTATCCAAAAAGAATAAATAGAAAGAAAACTGGGTTTTCCTCGAAGAGCTTGTTGAAGCTTAATAGTTAGTACTTCTAGTGTAATGTGTAAAATGGGTACAAAATCACAATATTGGAAAATTATTTTGTGTAAACATTGCAGTTCATTTGATTTTAGAATGCCTAATACTGGGACCAATGTACTGCTTCTTAGATTTAAGATCTGAGAATGGTAAATGCAATGCTAGCTTTCGAGGAGCGCTTTCCTGTCTCTCTAAATTTATTTATGAAATTGTAGCTACGCAATCTTAGCATCTCTACTGTTTTCCATGATCATAAACAATTTGTAATGTATCATTCGTCTTCATATTTGATAATGTTACCAGTACGAAGAAGCATATTAGCTTGGTATTTAGTACAATGCGTTCTTCTACAGTTCTCCATGCATGCATTTTTAAGGTGTTAATTCCTGTGTTATGATGTTCGGAGGCTCTTCCTTTTAATGATTCATGTGTTTGAATCACAATGAGAGACTCATCTTTCTGCTTATGCAATTTGACCTTTTGTATTAATATCAGATGAAGGCAAAGACACATAGCAAGGCTGAAGCAAAGGCACATCACTGAAGGTATGCTGTTTGAATGAAATAAGTAGTCATTGATTCTTTGAACGGCTCCTATTTCTGTTTTTATACATTTGCAGAAAATAGTGCTTCATTCTAGTGTTCTCAGTTTATGAAGGTTTTGTTTCATCATTCAGACTATTAGAAGGCTTATTATTGCTTTTACATGGTGTGTAGAGAGAGAGAGAGAGAGAGAGAGAGAGGCGATTGTATTTTTGCGTAGAGAAGAACCATGGTTTAGTTTTGCTAAGGGTTTTCTTTCATAATTTTCGGTGACTGCTGATTTGATAGTTCTCCCAAGCTCCAAGCAGAATTTCTTCGAAATATTCTGTTACGATTCATATTTAAAATGAGTGCATGCCAATCTTTCCTAGATATCTTCCTAACATTAGCAATGAGCAAGGACAGGTACAAGAGAGGCCGCTCACGTCTTGGGAGTAGTTTTGGTGTATTTGGCATTGTCAAGGCGGCCTTGACATAGGGGGAAAAGTTTATATGATTCCTTTCCGAAGTGGCTTTCATTTGTTCTTTGCCTCAAAATTATGATTGGTGGTATTATTATTAGAGCAACGCTAATGAACAAAACCGTGATGAAATATTGTCAATGTTTTTTGTCTGTTAGTCAATTTGGAAGAATATTTTGAAAAGAAAGTTTTAAAATCATGCAAGAAAATTTTAATAATTCAGAAAAGGTTAAATGGTTTTTCATGGTTTTATCATTCTCCTTATTGTTACTACCTTTGACAAAATTTCACTTAGATAGCAAGATTATAGAAATTGGAGACCTCCCCGATTATTTATCTCCGTTTGGAGGAATAAATGGAAGACGGTGAAAATGCTTCTTTTAATTTTATCCTTTACTTAAACAGTGAAATTCAAATCAAATCAAATTATAGGAACAACCGAACAAGTGATTTAATTCCTCATCTTTTTGGGGGATTACTCAATCAACCAAATTCGAAACAATCAGATGTCCGAGAAGTTGAATGCAATCATCCATTTGGCACAAAATATCAAATCGTGCACAATTATCTCATAACCTACCTGCCCCTTCCTCTTTCTTAAAATATTCATTTAATTTGTTCTCATTTCAATTTTCATATTACTGCTCTTAAAAGTAAAAGCACTGGGGCAAATGAAAACGACACAGGACTGTCTCTCGGATTAGTATTCTCTCGTGAAGAGTCCCTGCTCCTCTCATGAAGATTTTTTGCTTAGATTTATATGAATGGAATCATAAGCAACTACCAAAATGCTGCAGATTCTCTGATTTTTAGTAGTTTTGGGCTTTTGTTCTCTGAAAAGCCGATCTAAAGCCGAAGCCAAGTCACACTTTGGATGGCAGCACGTCTCTCATTTACAACATCTATTTTTTCTGTTTAGAGCATTTAGAAAGAAAATACACCAATTTAAGGACATTTTCTTGGCAGGTGCGCAACATAGAAATTAAATCCACACAGGCAATGAGCCACCACTTGGGCTTTTGGGATATAAGAACCGTACTCCGAAGACCAAAGAATCTGGTAGTTGATTGGGGCTTGATGGCATTCGTCTTTGTCCGTGCTTGTATTCACTGTTAGCTGCTGATGGAGGCTTACATATGTTTGAAGAGCGCGAAACAAGCAGAGCTGCAATCCATGGAACGCTCTTCCAACTAAATACCGATGCTGCAATCAGCAATCAGTGTAGATGGAAACAAGGCTGAAGCAGGCTGCATTATGAGAAATTCAGCCAGGCAGGTCATGGCCCCTGCAGTGTGTACAAGATGTTGATATGGAAAAGGCTGAGGGTGAAGCTTGAGCAATCTATGTGGGGTCGAAATTGGCCGAAGAAGCCGGATTTTTTCCCGTAATTGTTGGAACAGATGCTGTGAATTTCAGTGAAGATTAGGAACTTCCTGATAAGAAACAAGCGTCTGGATAACATATTGTTTAGTTGTTTCATTGTTTGGGAATGGATTTTTCTTTTTCCCCACTCCTTTGAAACTTGGAAACAACAAGGTTGCCCCAAGCTGGATCATGATTTAGATAGATAATTATGGAAGCTTTGACTCAGAGGTGGGGTAGTTAATCGTCGTGGTTTAGTTGACTATCATTATTGCGTTCCTTACCGAGGATCTCTTGTGGACTATTTGTGGTACGAGCGAAATTTAAAATATAAAAAAGCACTTCTGGGTCCACTTTCCTTGATCTTCACACGTTTTACAGTCCCCAATCCAAACTCTCGCTTAATCATCTTCCACAGTTCAGTCCACTTACGTTTGATTTTTCGTGTAACGGTGTCTCAAACCCAATTAATAATTTATCAAAATTTTAACATAAATTCATTCATTCACTTTTAGGACTTAAGATTTAGAGAAACAGCAAGGCCGCCCTTGTTCTAACACTCGCTAACAGCGACCGACAGCACCAACCAGTGTTAAATTTTCTTATCACTCTGTTATTATTATAAATAAATAAAAATATCAACTTGCTCCACTACACAAATCTCTTTTTAAAACCCCACGCCCACCCCTTACTCACATTGTTGACGCTAGCAGTAGCAGTGCACAAAATGGGTTCAGTTTCACTGAAAATCGGTGATGGAACAGCGAGATTCAAGAGAGCAACAATATGTTCATCGGCATTGAACATTCTCATGCTCTTCTCTGTTGTCACCACAAATCTTTTTGCTTTATACGCCTTCACATCATCCCCTAAAGATGGCCAAATCCACTCACTCATCCACAATCACAAAAACATTTCTTTAATCTCCGAACATGTCTCTCTTATTCTCAAAGAGATTGATTCATCTCAAAAAAAGCTTGCCAAGATGGAAAAAGAGCTTTTGGGATATCAAAGCATCGATCTTTCCAGACCCAATATTGCAAGTGAGCTCAAATTGTTTCTCCAACACCACCAGCTTCCTCTTGGTAAAGATTCAAGAACTGGGATCACTGAAATGGTGGCATCTGTTGGCCATTCTTGTGAGAAATCTGCTGATTTGTTAACTCAGTACATGACTTACAAGCTCTCTGGGCCTTGTCCTGACGATTGGAGCCTTGCCCAGAAGTTGATTTTGCGTGGATGCGAGCCTTTGCCTAGAAGGAGGTGCTTTGCCAAGTCTGTTCCTAAGGTGGGTCTTCAATCTTTTCCTGTTTCTCTCTGGAAACCTGTTAGTGATAAGATTGTTACTTGGAGCGGTCTTGGTTGCAAGAATTTGAATTGTTTGATTAGTAAAAAGTTGAGTAGGGAATGTGTTGGTTGTTTTGATTTGGATAATCCGTACGAAAATCAGAGATATATTAAGGCTAGAGGCAAAAATGATTTTCTTATTGACGATGTGCTAGCTTTGGGAAGTGGAGGAATTAGAATAGGATTTGATATTGGAGGTGGTTCGGGTACCTTTGCTGCTAGAATGGCGGAGAGAAATGTGACTGTGATCACTAACACATTGAATGTCGATGCCCCTTATAGTGAATTCATTGCTGCAAGGGGGCTTTTCCCCTTGTATTTGAGTTTAGATCATAGGTTCCCTTTTTATGATAATGTGTTTGATTTAGTTCATGCATCCAGTGGATTGGATGTTGGGGGCCAGCCAGAGAAATTGGAGTTCTTAATGTTTGATTTTGATAGAATTCTGAGAGCTGGTGGCTTGTTCTGGTTAGATAATTTTTACTGTGCCAATGATGAGAAGAAAAGTGCTTTGACTCATTTGATAGAACGATTTGGGTATAAAAAGTTAAAGTGGGTTGTGGGAGAGAAGGGAGAGACAGGCAAATCTGAAGTTTACTTGTCTGCTGTTCTACAGAAGCCAGTGAGGACATCATGATTTGAGCTCTCCCTACAGACTGGAAAAAGTGGAGAATACATGACCCTGGATTTGAATGAGTTCATCATCTCAAAGACCCTTATGAAATTCATTTCAATTCCGAATAAGCGCATCTATTGTTTCTTTTCCCACTGCAAACTGCTGTGTGGATGATGTGTACTCTGTAATTTAAAGCTGCTATATCTGTTGTTTTTTGTACTTCAGATGATACAAATTATTTCAGGTATTTGGTCAATATAATGTTTTAGTGAATTTGTTTGTTATTTATAATCTACTTCATGAAGCTGTTTAGAGATTAATCTTGTTCACTTTCTATGGATAACATTTTTAGCATAATAGATGTTCCCTTATTTATCAAAACAGCATGATTCCAACTTGACAAGGAGGTTGCTGGATGCTTGGCCCCATGTTTGGAAGCTTCCAATTATTCCATCTGCTTGTGCTAAGCAGAGTGTTCTTGTAGTTATTGTGTGGCGCCTTCAAATTTGGTGATCCATAAATTTTTTTCAATCATTTCACCAGTAGTTGCCTTACTTCATACCCTTTTCTGCATGATTGATGGCTGTCTTATTTTACAATTGATAATCTTCATTCATTGATTTTGTTCCCATACCAGGATTTGTGAGCCTACCAAAAAATGATTGCACTTAGTTTTACTACCAACCGTAATGTCACAGTATTTCAATGGGGTGCTCTGATTTATCATTCCATAATCCACATAATGGAGGGTACTAACAGCATTATTGAGCATGCGTGTTTAAAATGCACTAAAACCACCGGCAAAACCGGTGATGATATTAATATGTTGAGTTAAATTATGGTATAACATACTGAAGCATGGTCTTTAACTCCTTGGATGAATAGGACCGCAAGTGATGAACTTGGAAGTATCACGGTGACGGTATAATTTAATAATTTAATAATTTAATGATTAAGGCTACTTCAATTCAAGCGGCTATGATTTTGGCCTTGCAACCACTAGTTCCGGTCCTCTAGGTATTTGTTCCTGTTAATTGTTATAAATATTTTGATTCGCTCCAGCCCCTGCCAGTTTTGCATTTTTAAATGCCATTGGATTAATTGCGGATTTAACAAATTTTTTTTACAAATCTGCTACTTCTAATCCAATGGAAAAAAGGGTAAAATTATCATCTCATAATCTTCAAATTACCATACATAAATACAAGTACACTAACAGGGTTTTCGAGTCCTAGTTTCACTTCCTACCGAACAAATGTTACCTTTCGACATTTTCCCGTCACAGTTGAACACTTGGAACTTTCACAATTAAATTCTAAAACAAAGGTGATGGCTACTAGGCCTCACTTGGAGTAGTATTGATAGTAACGTCGACCACCACAAGGCAGCATGGAAGAAGTCTAGTTTCACACGCGATCTATTGTGATTAATCAAGGGTCAGTGCTTGCGATCACCACAAGGCAGCGTGGAAGAAGTCTAGTTTCACATGCGATCTTTGTAATCAAGGGCCATTTCAAGCCCGGCCACCTTCTGGCTTGGTACAATCAATGCCTTGCATTGCAGCACTGTTAAGAAGCTTCATCCCCTCTTCACTCATCTGCTGAACTTCTTGAGGTGAGAGAATCCTGATGCAGCGCACACAGCCAACAAATTCCCTATATGCAGGTAAAAGTGAAATGAGAAATTTCTTTGTAGCAGATGCTTTAGGATTTGCAGCCCCTCAATTTTAAATTTTAACAGAGGAGACCGCACAAAATAGTCCACGCCTAATAGCAATTGATGCATTTTATTTCTTGGTTACTACTTCAAGAAAAAAGGATAAAGTAAGAAGGCAACACTTACTCCCAAGGATCATCCCCTACAAGTAGAACGTCATTTTCATAATCCACATACACCAATTTCCACTCAGTACCCCGTGGATCATTGAGTAGTCCCTCGAGCCCAAACATGCGTTCTATCGCAGAGCATAGTTCATCATAATTCTTAAAATTAGTGACATCAATTGACCTCCCAACAGACCCTGTCTTTTGAACCTGTCAGCCAGATATAACTCTAATCAAAATTGATCAAGTATCAACAAGATACAATATAATAACGACAAGAACTCTGATCCCTTATAAACACGAGGAAAGCATGCTGATGGTTGTTTACAGATTGATGCATGGCCAGTGGCTCAAAACAGAGATTGTGCTCCCATTCGAATGTCAGCAGGCGGTCTTGCCCACCTGCTGTATTTAAAAGGTGAATTTGAATACCATAGAAACTGATGATGAAACCAATAATAGGTCTACACTCATCAAAGAAACCAATATGGCTAAGGTTAATCTGGCCACAAAAAGTTATTGAGTTCCTTGGCTTCTAAGAATTTTCATTTGAATGTGCAAGACAAATGAGTACCTTTGTATATGTCCTCATGGGTGGAACAACTGGCTGCCATGAGGTATTTTGAAGAAGGCTGCTCTCGTCAAAATCCACATTACTCGAAGATGTGCCACCAGAGTTGTCCGGGAAGTCTTGTCGAGAGAAAGCCTGAGAATCTGCTAGGCTTGCAGAAGTAATCTGAGATTGGACATCCTGGCTAGAGCTAAAAGTGTTCATTAAACAATCTGAAGGATTTTGGAAATTAGCATCCTTCAATGTACAAAATTCATCTAGAATGGCACTAGATACAGAATGATCAATCATTGTACTTCCACCATTACTAACATCAATGTTAAGACAGCTGTATATCCCACTTTGATTATTGCTCTCATCTGACAAATCTCTCAATCCACTGGAATTTAGGCTACAGTGGTCCTGCTGAGTGAATGAAGTAAGTGGGTCAACTGGGGATAAGAACCTCAAATTGTTCAGTTGATGATCCCACATCTCCTGACCCGGGAATGACAGAGAAGGATTAATGACTTCAGGGAGCATTGTTGAAGGTTCTTGCAACCCAAACATCGGTAAAGGCCCAGGCGACCTATTGTACGTCCCAGCAAGAGAATTACAAGAAGTGTGTGACATCCATTCATCAGTGTCTAGGATAGGTAGTGAGCCACTGTGGGCAGTAGAATCAGACTGAGGTACATTTATCTGTTGTGATTGGAATACTGATTCCAACTGTGACTGCATCGGCCAGCTGCTTTGCAGTTGCAGTAGACCCTCATTTTGGTTATGGAATGCATGCTGGTTAACAAGATTTTGAGGATTTAGAGGACCAGACGGTTTTTCCATACTGCAGTCAGCAGCTGAAGTTAAATTGCTTGACTGCTCTATAGATTGCCTAGGTTCTGATTTCAAATGATCAGTGTTCATTCCAGGTGGTGCTTGCTTTTCACATTTGCTTGGTGGATGAGGCTTTTCAGGTATGTTTATCCTTGATAAACTTGAATTGACGGTATCAGCTTGATTGAGGCAGATTTGGGAACAATTTTGGTTGTCAATCCTATTCATTTCAGACGGGACAAGCCGAGGTTTCTGATTGATTGTAGACTGCAAGGTCTTCACCTCTTCCAGGTGAGCTCCTTTAGCAGCAGATGTTTCTTGTAAGCTAGATGCTGCAAAGCTTCCCGGATTATTAACAAGTTGAGGTTTCAGCATCATCTTGATTAATTGCTCCGAACACAGGTTTGAAATTGAAGAGTATGGCATAACGCCAGGTGCAATTTCAGGACAAGCCAGGGGTCTTTTTATCAAACTTCCCCACTCAGTTTCTGTAGCTGCTAGCACAAAAGCCATGGTCAAATAAATTTTTAAAATGTAACAAGCATGACATAGAAACTAGCAAAAAGATAACGGACCTAAAATGCCAGAATGAAATGGTCGTTTGAGTCCTGAAGTCAGAGAAGGAAAAATGAAGAGGCTTTCAGGAGTCTCAATTTCCCAAGGACTAACCCTTTTCTGCTTGTCGCTACACCCAGGCTCATCCCACTCAACCTGCATACCAGGAAAATATGTGGAGTTCAAGAGTTAAAACTGGAAAACTACAAAGAAAATATCAGCTTCAACTATATATCAACAGAAGACCCAACATCAAATCAGAATAGGACGCATGTAGATTCAGAAGTAATTACTCCACCTGAAGATTTCGCCACTTCGAACCAGGCCATCTTAGTGGATCTAAGTCACTTATACCAACTATTGTACCCATATATCTGCGGAAAATAAGGAAATATGGTTACTTGGAGTTAGACGTTACCACAAACAAGCATTTGAGCTAGATTTTAGATATGCAAGAAAATAACAACAAAAGTCTCAGCGTACTATTTCTAACAGAAGAAAAGATAATATACTCTTTTTACTCTATGCAGTATTTGACATAAATCAGAAACAATGATTAAATTCTGTAATTACCAAATTTTCAGAGATACATCTGAAAGTACCTAATGCTAGGAGGATACAGGAGAATTCAATCACTGAGATCATTACCTGCGTTTACCCGACTCCTCAGTTTCAAACATCATCCCAAAACGCATACCAACTGACATTTGGGTCCCATATACAGACTTTCTGTATTTAGCCAAAGGAATAACAAAATCTGAAGGGCACGCCCTACAAGATACCATGATCAAGGATCAGATTCAACAGCCACATACAGGGGCTGGAGCACATGGGGAAATTGGGAATGAGGGTATCAGAGGAGAAAAGTAAGGCAAACAATCATTTGTTAAACAGACCTTGGGTTGTAGAAAATTGTAAATTGGCTTCGGTTTGAGGCAGCATGAGCCGCAGCAGCAAGGACACCAATGTGCATACTGTCAGCAGAAAGAACAGATGAAGGTAATGCTGTTTGTTGGCGATTTGCACGCCTCACACCCACCATTAACTGTGATTTTTCATCCCTTGTGACAAGAAGCAAAGAAAACAATAAATGAGAAAATCCTATCAATTATAACATAAATAATTTTTTAAAATTCAAAACTACATGACTTATCTTGCACATAGTAACCATTTTTGTTCTGCTGAGGTTCAACTCAACATACAAAGACATTCAGTCATCTCGACTGAAGCATATATCCAATATTAATTGATTGAAGGTTTCCCAAAGGAGAAACTGAAAGGTTTGCAAATACCCAAGGCGTATTGATCCCAATGAATAAGTTATGCCAAGTTATCATTTTGAATAAGTTAGAAGCGACAATCTATTTATGACTCGTACTAGAAGGAGCTAAATTTCCACAGCCAAGAGAATTACTGAGTGACATGGAATAAATAAATATCAAATACACAGCCAATGGTGAAAAGTTGTGTACAGTGATAAAGTTTCTGCCTCCCAAAACTTCACTGAGAAAAGCATTCAATAACTGTCAAACCATTATAACAGGATGACTACAAATTACCTGATAAACAAAACAGAATCACCTGCTCTAAGTCTTTTAGAACCAACAAACAAACTCCAACCAGTGGTAAGAAGGTGTCTCTTTGGCTGTCCTGCATACAGGAACAGAAATAGAAGATAAATACTGTGATCCTGTCTCCATGGTAAAGCAAGATTAAACTGAAAAACATAGAACACTTGTTCTAGTCAACACCAAATTGATCATTGAAGTTAGAGATATTGAAAAAGAATAAATTAAAATAAAAATCAAACTCACCACGGTATATATGACGAAATGTCCAAGTATTATCATGCAAGTCTCGGACAACAAGCTCTTGAGAAGGTGGTTGCATTGTGTAATCCTGAAACAGTAATGCAATGTGTAAACATGAATATGTGTAGTCCACTACAGGTTGCAAAATTATCCATTTAACTGAATTGAGTCCCACCAGTGGAGGAAAGAGCTTTTCTGCTGCCCTACGTGGCACGGAGAAGCCACCATGTGTGCTTGTGTCGCTTGCAGTCAGAGTTTTACAGAAAAATTCACTTGGATGTTTGCTGGGCTTTAGTCCAAAGTCTGGAATAGGGAACACATCCTTTTCCTGATCCAAGGAGAAGGCATTTGAAGAAATAGCATCTAAGGTAAACAGTTCCTACTTCTAAATTATATGAAAGGATTCATGGCTTTCCATTTTCAATTTCTGCAGTTCCAATACAATCACTATAGATCAACGTATTACTTTCAGAGAAAAGTCTGAATAGCATTACTTACAGAATTCACTGGTTGAAGGCTCATTTGGGCATAAATTTCATCTGTATCTTTGTCTGCCTATAACATGTTGTAAAGCATAAGTGAATATATGTTTGGATGAAGTACAACTAGTAACAGATGCCAGAAAATCATTGATCAGCCAAAATTTACATACATGTAATGTAACATTATGAACTTGGCACAATAGCTGAGATGGGAGATTAGGATAATTGGGAATTTGCGAGGTTGCTGATCTTTTAGTAGATGCTGCAACCTGATCAATCAAATGAACATGGTAATTAGTTTTATAGATGATGATGTAAGAATTGACAATAAGATGATAAGTTATAATGGCAAGTGCTACCAATCAACAGTTCTAATATGGTTGAGGATGTTTCTTTCTGGAAAGAAACTAGACATTGAAACTCAATTGGCCACACACCATGCACTATTTGAAATTTAAATCAAGATCAGCTAACTCTGAAACTGCCAGTTGCAAAAGAGGCTAGTGGTTTTCACTCTAATAACTGATTAACATCTGATAGCATCGTAAGACTCCTTTAAGATAGTATTAGTTCTAGTTTCGTACTCAATATATTTAATTGGTTATCACTGAAAGGTTGCATAGAAAATGAATGAAGTGACTCATCTTTAAATGAGATATTTGAGAAAGATTTTAGTGGCAAATCTAGCCTCAGCTTGGTAGTTTGAAAGTGGATCTCAGGTAATGAGGAGGGAATCTCAATATCTGAGATACCAAAATTAACAGTTTTATACTCCGGCATTCAGAACAACCCATGGCAGAAGCACAATTGTATTCAGAAAGAGAATGATTATTAAAATGTTAAAAGCAGAAAAGAAAATATAATCAACATGTTGAAGGTAATAGATTAACCACACAGCATAAGCAAATGCTATCACTATGTATTCTTTGAAGAAGCAATAGAAGAAGAAACAAATCAAACCTGTTCACTGTGTCCTTGAGGGAAGTAATACACAAGACTCCCAACCTGAGGGAGGAAAACAAGGGGACCTGCACAGGCATGCCACAGCTCGGAATTGATTGCTTTCCTGGCCCCTGAAATCAACCAGAACCATAAGTCAATCAGAGAAATGCTTCTTCAACGACGCGTCAAATGAAGAAAACTAGCTGAAAATTTTATAAAGACCAGACTTAATGTGCTCAAACACAGACATGAAAGCTAAGATCGAAACTTTATTTGCTTCGTTACGACTCAGGCAAAAACCAAACTTTTAACGAACAAGAGTAAAAGTAGTTTCTCATCAACTTCACTAAAACCAAATCACCAATTTGCAATATATAAAACTCATCAAGCGGTACTTAAAAACAAAACAAAGTAGGAAAATTTTCACAACAAACCAGATTGATCCTGCATTTCTTTAAGCAACTTCATTTCCTCAAGCAAAGTTGTTTGTGCTCGAATAACCAATCCTCCAGCTTTGATCTTCTCTTCAACAGAACCCATTATGTGCTTATCTCTCCCTCCAACCAGAAGAACTCAACACAAAGATTCCATCTTTACATCAAAAGCCAGAATCCCATTTGCGAGAACTCTTCATTCGTTGTTCGCTTTTGCAGAACTTGCAAAAACTATGATCGACCCATGTCATGGAATCTCAAGCGCAGTCCAATTGAGCAGAAAAGCAAAGTCTTTTCAACTTTCAAGAGTCCAAAATCAGGGAACAAAGCCGGCTGATAGTAAACCCAAAAAAAAAGTAGTACAAACTGTAAAAATCTGGCTTTTTCATAACAAGAAACCCATCAGTTAGCATCAAGGCACAATAACCAATGAATGAGTGGTTCCCTTTTGGGCTACAACCGAGCGTTATTCTTGTTTTTATCTCCTAAAGATACCGACCTTTCAATGAAACCAACTCATCAACCATAATAATACTCTTCTGATTCCTCCCTTTGCCTTCGCCTCTGCCTCAGCCTCAATCAGTCTCAAACAACAACCTTTTTTTTATTTTCCCTCTCTATATAATCTGCATGAATTGTTAATTAGAAACTGGGAGGAGTGTGCGAGCTCTTTCTTATCCTACGCCCGCACACATACACTTTCTGTACAATCAGCGATTCCGTTGCAGCTTTAAACTGTGTAGGAAAATTATAAAAAGAGTAAAAGAAAAGTTACATATATATGTGTGTGTGTGTGTGTGTGTATATAATAAAGAAATGTGGAAAAGCAGCAGAGCAAGACTAATGGAACACGAAAACACAGCAGTACTTATAGTCTGTGCAAAAGAGAAATAAGAGAGAGAGTGTTGGGTGTGTTTTTTTTCAAAAAGGGAGGGAGGAAGGTCTGTTTCTGTTGTATAATGTCAAGAGGGCGCATTTTAGCACGTGGATTACGAGGATTTGCTTCTCTATGTTAGCTTTTGCCTTTATATTAGATAGCTTCATTTTACACCAGCTCCATCATGCAACATACGTTGTTTCTCTTCTGTCTTTTTACGTTTATTTTAAATGGAATCTTTTCATAAAAAAATTTTTTTTTTTTTTCGACTGATCAAAACACAAGTAATTAGACCACTTGGCCTTTGGTTGAGTGGTCCGAGTTATAAGGACAATTTTTGAATTTTTAATATGAATGGAGTAAATATTTTAAAATATTAAAAAATTAATTAATTTTAATAAGTATTTAATTATAAATATTAGTTATAATATTATATAATATGATTTTTAATATAAGTATTTATATCATGTAATTAAAAAAAATATAAGTAATTAGAAAAAAATAGAATAATAATATGAGTTCTTGAACTTTTTAAGTAAAACTTTATATAAGAACACAAATTATTCTTTATATGTCTTTTCACGTAAGTCTCTGCCTTATATTAGTGGACTAACTCAACCCATTTTAGGTTTAGAAATTAGAATATAAAATTATGAACTACCATTACAAAATTCATTTGGAAAATTTCTGCAGATATTTTATTATATTAATATATTTCTAATGCAACATTCAAATTTAATAAAAAAGAGATCATGCCATGAGTGCAATCATATATATCCCTTTTAAAATAATAGCATTCACATAAATAAAACTTCAAAAATGTGTAAGAATGATGTTTACATTGGAAGAAAATCTTAAATTACTTACCGATCAGTTCAAAGAACTTTCTTTTTCAGCGCTATTAAGGTCTAGTTCGAGACCTCCCCCATAAATGCGTATCATCACTCTATTGTTATCTTATATGATTTTTCTTATAAAATAACTAGCACTTAATGATTCGAATGGTCTTTATATTCTATTAAAAGAATGGATTTTATCCCCTAAAAGTTTAAAATAAGTTTGTTCCTATGATTAGTAAAAACAATTTATTGATCTATGAACCAATTTTTAAAAGAATTTAAAAAAAATGACGGCAATGTCGCAACGGAGACCTGTGTAAAAATAAATTTAAAAAATATGTTCTTATTGTTATTTTATCCTAAATGAAGGGGTCTGATGTTATTACTCTCACAAGATTGTATACTTTTGCGCCTGATATTTGACCGTTCATCACGCGTGCAGTTCACGACAAACAAATGGTGGCAGAAGCGCACGTTAACAAATAGTGAAACGTGTCGCGCCACGCCGACTGGTACCACGGCGCCGTTTCCATTTTTCCTTTTTTTTTTTAACGATTCAAACTCACTTATTAGTTTTTTTTTTTTTTTTGTTGATGTGAACACACTTGAACTTTGCTGGCAAAACAGTGAGGTACCCCACGATCCAATTCTTTGAAGCAAACCAAAATTAACTCAATCTGAACATTTTTGCCTTGCAACTTGTCACAATAATTTATGATCTTGTTCAACTTTCAAGAGGGTCATTAAAGAGAGAAAATCATATGAGTATCCTAGTTGGGTAACAATATCTTAAACAAATAATGCATCCATGATATTATTTGCTTCAAAAAAAAAATTAGCCTCTTTTCGTCTAACTCTAATCAATTGCAAGAAATGGAGTGAGATATTTTACTTGGCACAGCACTCTTCACAGAATCCACTAAGAAGAGAAAGTGACCACTTTCCATTATAGATGACTCATGCCATGTACATGATAATTAAGAATGATGTCTTTTAGCCACTGTTGCATGGTTGAATACGCATGGCAAAAGCATCAAGCACGCATCCCCATCCCCTTTTAAATTTAATAAATATATAAATATTGAAACGGAGAGTAAATTTTCCAGTGTAACCCGAACTATCGCATTAAAAAGCGTTCAATTAAGAGATAATTTACATTTACTAATTCACTTGGAACTGATCTTGTCAGCTTTTTTTTTTTTTTTTTTCCTGATAATCAGCAATCCCCAGGGGGGCACGTTACGTTTAGAGAAAACATGTGCCTCGCGCTCGCGCACGCATTTGTGTGGATGCGGGTCGTGATCGAACGGTTAGGATTTGACTCTCGAATCGAGCGGGCACGCCGGGGCTGGGGCTCATCAATTCCCTATTGTCGCAGCACATTATTCAATGGCTTCGAAACTCAGACTCGCCGTATTCTCAGCTTGATTCCTAGCTTTGGCTTTGATCCTCGAAATAATGCGTATAAATCCAATAACCATCGTATAATTCCTTTACACGTTACAATCATGCGAACCAATGGGCCTTAACACACTTTCCTTTGACCTCAATTTGACCTGAGCTTAATCAAAACATCTTAATCTCCAATGTTGGAACTAAGAAGATACAGTCAAAAATGAAGAAAATTGCATTCAGATCTTTAGCGCTCATTATTGTCATTGCGATAGTGGTCCAGCTCACCATCCTTTAAAGCAAACGACATCGCAAGATAAAGTCAAGATAAGCTTTATGAATGCCAAAATGTGCATAAATTGAGCAATCTTACATATTGATGAGGTGGGTCCGTGCAAAAATATAAAGTGGGATGCGTATTTTTGCCAATAAATCATATGGGGAGTCAATTCAAATAAAGTGCAAAAGTACTGGTACATGGAGGGCCAACGCCGTGCTTCAAGCCTTCACTTCATTTGATGCTGTCTATTGCTGTATCGCTCAGTTTCTTAACTCATAATTAATTTCGAGCAATGCGTAATGATTCTTATGCGCTGCAAAAGCAGAGAGAATCAAAGATTGCGAGCAATCATAGCATATTAACATGCCATGCCATGCCAATAGTATACTATATGCCATGATATACAAGAAACAAGAGACAAAATAAATAGATAACAAAAAAAAAAAGCCTCAAAACTTGAACCTAAAGCTAAAACAAGAGACTTCTTGCCTAATTCATGGCCAATTTAAAAAGACCAAAAGCCTAACAGTGTTTTTATCAAAGTTGATTAAAGATCGTCAAGATGCCATTGACTACTTACTGGCTAATCTATACTACTTTCCGGTACTGACTGCACAAGCTCTGCAGAAGACTGTCATTTTCACCCATAGAAGATTATTTATTAAGGAAAACATTAATACGAGGTTCACATAGTCGAATGTAAATAAAATTAATTCATTCTGAATTTTAAATACGCGCAGGCTAAGACATCACCACCAAGCCGAATTAAAAGTTTTGATCGGTTTTTATGATAATAATTTAACGAAAACAAATTGCAATAATCGGCACTAGAAGCAAAAGGACAGAGACTTTTCCATTAGATTTCATATCATTATTCTAAGGGAATCGGGGTCCACGTAAGATAATTGGAAGTGAAAGGAACAAGAAATGGGCGTGGTATGAGGGGAACATCGGAGCAGTAATAAGCTGTAGGGATGTAAGGGGACATCTTGCTTCTGAATCTTCTGACGATTTTGAACTCCAATTTGTCTCTAACTACACCAATAGGCTCTATTTTAATCGCTTTACTTTTGTCTTTATGGTTCTGGGCCGAGATTCCAGGCTGCTTTATGGGCTTTTTCAATAAGGGACGAGTAAGAAAGTACTTTTTTCCTTTTTTGCCCTTTGGCATCCTTCATCTCTCTCCGTGATTGAGCTTCCACTATTGCATCAGAATTTTCTTTTTCTTTTTTTTTGTTTTTTTGGAAAAGCTCTACTGCATTAGAATTGAGAACACGTGATACGAGCTTTCCGGCATTGAACTAATGCATGTGCCATGTGATGCTAAGAGGGATAAAATCAACACTCTACACTCAGCCCACTGGGGAGTGATGGGCATGGGCCTAACTCCCCGTCAGTCAGGGGAGAAGGCATTGGGCTAGACAAAATGTGATACTAAACGTACTCCCGTATTGATCAGACATTTCTCATTGTGGGTGTAAATTAACTCAGCAGACTTGGGCTCCTTCTCCTCTTGGGTCAAAAATTGAACACAAATATGACCGTGCGCCCAGGTGCAGCCCATATAAAGTTCAAGCGACCTTGTTTAACGAACACAATCAAAAATTTCATCAGTTGTTTTAAAACCCTAAAACGAAAGTTGAAGATCCAAAGGGTTTAAGAGTTGCAGAAAGCAGCAGCTTTCAAGGAAAGCAATAATTTTTTCGAGCACCAAAATATTTTCGTAATTAGGGTTTAATTTACAGCTGCTGATGGAGGGACTAAAAGTATCAGATGCTGATATGGAAGTTTATTTGCACCCATCCAAGAGTAAAAAGGTTTCTCAAGCCATCCTCCGCGAGCTCAGTTCTCTCCTCTTCAAGTTCGTTCACTTTCCATTTGCTTCACTGCATCATTTGTATAATAATAATTATTATTATTATTATTACTACTTATTTTGTTAATTATAGCTTATAGCGTATGATTATTTTTTTGGTCACCTTCGGGAATGTTGGGTATTAAACATTAGCTTCCAAGTAAAAGTGGGTGTTCACCAAACACCTCAGCTGGCAAAAGCACAGCTCTTACAAGCATAGCCTTTGCAATTATTTGTTGGCTCTGTGTTAACAATCTTCAAAATGTGGTCGAGTATACAACTTTTAGATATGTGGAACTGAAATTTTTGAAACATATTGAAGTCAATACTGAGATTCACATACTGGCAATCAATGTACGTTTGTATGTACATTGGTCTTTACAAACCTCTGCTTTTTATAATATTTCCAATTTGGTTTGCCTGGCAGGTTCAACGAAATTTTTGAAGGTGTCCTGTTGGCTTATGATGTCAACATTTTGGATAAAAATGGAAAAATTCTTTTTGGGATTCATCCCTATTTTGGTGTGAAGCTTAAAGCAAAGCTCTTGCTTTTCTCTCCAAAGCCAAATATGCTTGTAGGTAATCTTTTCATGATCTTTCAATCTTGGTTTTATCGCCTTACTATATAGACCAAAAATTCGTTAATGATTTTCAATCTGTGTTTACTGGTTATAATGCTCTCTTAGGTAAATTTGCTTTTGGGTTAAATTTAAACATTATTAAAATTGTATTTATTTCTATCTTCTTTTCCACCCAAATGCCTTTCAGAAGGGAAAGTTGTGAGGCTTACACAAGCATCCATTCATGTCATCGTTCTTGGATTTTCATCTGCAATTATAACAGATCAAGATATTCGAGAAGAGTTCAATTATACTACTGTAAGTACCACTTGTCCATTTTATTTTTGATGTTTCTGCCCATTCCTCATTCTTGTCTCTTGATTTCTCGACTGTATATGTTGAGAGTCATTATAGAAATTTTCTTTTTCATGAGATAGAAATATGGTGAGGAAGTATTTGCTAGTAGATCACACAAGCGGCACGTTATAAAGGTTGGAACCATGATACGGTTTTTAGTCAAGAGGTGACTTATTGCTCTCGTTGAATTTATCATATCTAAAAATGAAATAGATTTCCATTAAAATATGTGAGTTCTAACATTTGATTCTTTCAGTTTCGATGAAGAAATTCTGCACATTTCTGGATCGTTAATACCAGCTCATACAGGAAGTATCCGTTGGTTGGATAAGAAATCAAAAAATGTTTGCCTAGCCAATAGGTTTGAAATTGTACTTGGAATCCTAGAATTTCAAAGAGGTTTCAAAAAATTAGCAAATATAAATACTTTACACCTGTTAATGTCCGACCCGTAATCATATATAATACTGCAGTAGCACTACAAAGAGGCGGGAGTTTGAAGGGAAATCAGAAATGCAGGACAATGAAACTGTTGGGGCTGCAGTATCTTCGGTGAGCAATGATCATCAAATTAAGAAGTCAAAGAAGCGTAGGTTTGCTGAAGATCATTGAAGTCTGCTGCGTGATTTTAATTTTTGAAGGATTTTCTTGGGTAATTTTTCTGCTCTTTTCTATAATAACGGCAAAGTCTCTAAAGGTCTGCAGAAGTCTTGAAATACTCTTTTCTATATTAATTCTTTAAGGATTTTTAATCATTGACTGTCAATGACCATCTTATTTATTGGTTTTCCATTAAAGTTTGGCTTTATTTTATTTTCACCTGTTTCCAGAAATTAAGTACATTTTCTGCTTGCAGAGTTGTTCATTCTGGGAGAAATTTGATGAAATTGCAAGGCAACATGTGTTCTTGTAAGCAAATGGCTTAGTTTCCTTTCAAATCTTTTGATAATCTTTTGAATGGTGGTGCTGAATTTCCATACCTAGAGATGGAGCTTTGTTCAGCATGTACATCTTTCATAACGATGATTGTCCTGCTTTTGATTTTAACAGGTGGATATATAAGATTCACACATCATTCAGTTATACATTTCAAGGATTTTCCTCATCCGGCAATTTAATATAATGGTATTTTGTAATTTGCTTAGAAGATGAGAGTATAGTGCTGCAAATCATTTTGTCTTGTCACTGACTCAAATAATTAGATTATTGATTTAATGCTAGATATTTCTGTTCTATTCTTTCTATTCTTTTATCAACTAGCAGTTCACCTGGTTAATGATACTAGAAATTTGAAGTAGTTGTGTTACAGCTTAGTCTGCACAGATGTCATTACAACTCAATTTCCTGTGATTTCGCTTACCTAGTCTTGCTTATATCTAAGTAATGTAATGTAAATGGAGTTCTATCTCTATTCTAGTGATAGTTTATCCCATCAATTTGACACTACACTGGAGGTGGGGTGTGCAGATGCATTTTAAGAATGGCAGTAAAGCTGCTGCAAATATATATCGGCAGCTCGTATTACAAAACCTGATCCGTACAATCATGGTCAATCTCTCAATCATAAATTCATAATTGGGTATGGGGTTTCTTCTCACAAACGCCTCATTTATTTTTCGTTTTGGGTCCCTCGCATCCAATAAAATAAGAGCAGATTATGACAAAATTTTCATCAGTATAGAATTATCTTTTAATCATGTATATTAGTAAGAATTTTAATGGCGGCAATAGGGTAAACCCTCAGATAATGGTGAACGCGGAGGTCCAAATTATGATTGTAGCATAAACTATTCTTCATGTTCAAGTTTTGAATGTATTTAATTAATTATTTACTGGCCTTGAAAGTCGCCTCCTCTCCATGTCCATGAACAGCAGTTAGCTTTTTGGTATTTGATTATACAGTAAATCTTTTTATACTAATGATAAATCATAAAAATTATAATCTCAATTTAGGTTAATTAGGAATGAGAATAAATTCTACATTGTAAAAAATTATAAGTTTTAATATTATTTATGATCTTAATTTGGACCAATTATAATTAAGAATAAACTCAACTCCCATTGTAACATGTGTTTTAGATCCTAACTTAAATAACATGTTTCCACATAGTAATAATTAGGGAGATTGTCAATTTTCTTTCTATTGAAATTAATATATATCACTTCCTCCTTATTATTTTCATAATAGCAAATAACCCTCACCAGCATAATTTTATAGTGTTATTCTTGTTTTTAAATATATTTTTATTCATATTTTAATTTTTATTTATATAATTTATCTAATTTATAATAAATATAAATAAAAGCGTTTTTAAAAAATAAGAGTAAGTGTAAAATTATGTTGTCATATGGATTATTGGCTATTCTGAAAATAATAAGGGATAAGCGGTATATTTAATAGGTTAAAATTGACTCCCCGTAGTGATTATTTGTATATTACAAAAATATAAATGTTATGTTAAAAGTTTAACAAGGGCTAAATTGCTTTTAATGTGAGAAGATATTGTTTTAAAGTTGTTAGAACAAAGATTTATTTTTTAAAATTATTTCCACGCTTTTAAACTTGTAGTTACATAATAACTCTAGAATGTATATCTTATCGTTGAAGTCAAAATAATTCTACTTCTCAAGAATTGTTAAGTACGTCTTGTTCATTAACATCTCAGAAATATTCCGCCATAGTTAGGGCCGTCAAACCAACTCTCATACGAGCTCTTGGTGGTTCATTCATCTAACCGTAGACTGGAGCCACTTTTGATTCCAAAAGATTTTGGTCATTAATTACTCCAGACTCTTTTATTTCCATGTAAAGATCATTTCCTTCACGAGTACGTTCACCGACTCCGCCAAATACGGATACACCCCCATGGGCTTTGGCAATGTTGTTGATCAATTCCATAATAAGTACTGTTTCATTGAATTGACATGCTCCATTAATTAATTATTAATATATTTACCTATATATTACTTACACTAAAGATATTTTAAGTCAAAATGATAATTTTCGAATTAAATCTTTACTAAGTTATAACTTTCTTACAGTGATAAAACCAATTGGTCGAAACAATGAAGCTAAAGAGATTTTATTCGTACTGTAGGTTGGGATCGACATTGCCCAAAGCTCTACATAAATTTTCTTCATACCGTTGCGTTTGCAGCGCCAGTTGTATGAGCTGTAGCTAGCTAGACTGGACACATGTCAATAATCTATACACGATTCTTATCCTAAGATTTGATCAATCCAATCTAGTTAATCAATCATTTTAATAAAATGGATTTGGGTGTGCAAAGTACATTCCAATTACGCCATGTACTTACTACTGGCATATAATTTATATATATTGAGCTGCTGCTGCTGCGAATATTTATATATATATATATGTATGGACGGCTCATATGACAAATTAAGACAGATCATGATCGATTTCACTTTCATCATCTCATTGGGTATGGGTATTGCGGATTCTTTCACAAACACCTAATTTTTATTCGTTCTGGGTCCCTTCAAATAAAACTTATTAACCTCATAATTATAATTTAGGTGTGTACGTTTGCATAACTATTGGACAAATAGAATTGTTTATATACGAAAATGAGGGAGAAGAAGGGGGTTTTCGAGTTTGGTAAATGACTCTCTCTGGCATATGAGATTGAGTTTATTTTAATTGAACAAAAGACCAGAGAAGCTTACGACAAATTTTTCCCGCATAATCCGCGCTTCTAACATGTTCTACTTCTCTCTCTCTCACTTGATGAATCATCTAAAAACCAAAATCTTTGGGATGGGACTGCTTACACTCTTTGATCTTCACACACACTCTCTAATTACGGGGACAAAAGAGACAGAGATCAGTTATTGAGCATCTTCGAATCTTGTTTGGTTAATCTTTCATTATTTGTCAACACTTTTCTCTATGCAATGTTGATCAGTTATTTCTACAATGCTGACAATTGGCAGTGGGCTCTTGGCTTCGCCATTGAGAAAAAATAAGTACACCTTTTAGTTGGGAAATAGATTTAGGTGCTTTAACATCCTTTGCGAGCTTAAAAAATTAAATACACTTTTTAGTTGTAAATTACTCTCGGCTGGCACTCGCCAGATGGCTATCGGTTTGGCCGTAGAAAAGTATATGTAAAGTACCTCTATAGGTATTATTCTTGTAGTTGTTGGATCTCACTTTGTTAAGTGTAAAATAATATTTATGTCTAACAAAATACGAGATTGACACAAATTTAAAATGTGATATGTGAAAATTTGGTAATAATTAAGTTTATTTATTTATTTATTATATTATTAACCCATACACTCATTGAAGTTCGAAACTTTAGTCCTAAGATATACTTAGCTCAAACTATAAAGACTAAAGAGCATTTACTCCTTTTTTTTTTTGTGCCACTCCACTTTTTACTTTGATCAAGTACATAATCAATGTTAGATTTTTCGTTCACCATCAATTATATATATATATATATAGAGTCTGATGCTAATAGGAGTAGGGGTGGACGTTCGGTTTAAGTTAACCGGTGAAACCCGAATGGGTTTAATTCAGTCATTTTAATTTTTAGATTTGTAATTTTTGTAGTTTTATTGTACTTGACTATATGTTTATGTTTTGTTAACTTTAAAAAGACTTGTTGAAATGTTTTTAAGGATGATTTGTAGTTGATATTTGTTGTTAAGAATGTTTGGATTGGAATTGAGATTTTTGGATTTTAAGTGGTGGTTGTTAAAATTTTTAGATTAAATTGTTCCTTAAGGATATTTAGAATATTTGGAATTGAGAGTTTCAAATTGTTGAAATATTATTAAGGATGTTTGGAATTGAGATTTTTGGATTTAAAGTGGTTGTTATAATTTTTGAATCAAATTGTTCTTTAAGGATGTTTGGAATATTTGGAATTGAGAGTTTTAAATTATTGAAATGTGATTAAAGATGATTTGTAATTGATATTTGTTATTAAGGATGTTTGGAATTGAGATTTTTGGATTTTAAGTGGTTGTTATAATTTTTGGATTAAATCGTTTCTTAAGGATGGTTGAAATGTTTGGAATTGAGATTTTTAAATTGTTTAAATGTTATTAAGAATGATTTGTAGTTGATATTTATTGTTAAGAATGTTTGGAATTTAAATTTTTAGATTTTAAGTGGTTGTTGTTAAAATTTTTAGATTAAATTGTTCCAACTTACTCTAACCCGAATTATTCTAACCCGAACTAACCCAAATTAACCCAAACCGAAAGTTTAACCCGAATTATCAATCTAATTCGATCCGAATTGCCAACCCAAATCGAAACCGAACCGAATTAAAACCAATAGAGTTGGTGATTTTCTGCAACGGAGGGTAGGTGGAATCTAGTTTATTATTGAAATATAATGAACCCTTTTGTAATATATGTAAATTTAATTATTACTCTTATATTCCGTTCTTATTTGAAATTTGATCAATTATTAATGAACACATTTTTTCAACGGTCCAATATGATGAGTTATGAGATTAATTGAAGAGCTAGCTAGTTGATCAATGAGCCCAATTGGATAATATACTATATAATAAGACTAGCTAAAAAGTATATTTATATTTCAATAATAAAAAGCATTATTGTTCAAAAATGCATTACACTTATTTTATGTTATTTGCGGTTGTGGGTTTGAATTCAAATCAAATGAGTGGTTAAATTGTCTTTGATCAATCAATTAATATGGGCTTTGCAGTCAAGTATTAACTCGGATGTACCAATCCAGAGGGACCTATATGAAAGAGACACTCTTATTTTATTCAACCTCACAATTCTATAAATTATTGCCAAGAACTTACGTCAAAAGAGTACTAGGTGATGAGAATTACTTCAAAAAAATCAAAAGTAAATTGAAATGGATTTTTGTTTTGATTATTTTCCTGATAACCCAAAAAAACAAAAAAAAAAATCCAAGCGATCTTTTCATAGGTATTTGCTCTTGATCTAATCGAAGGATTGAATTGATTATAGAAATATGGCTTTAATCAGTCATTTTTTTTGAGAATTATTACTCTTTTTTTATACTTACTGTTTTATTTTCTAATTACTTCTTCAATTAAGAGAAGAAAAGAAAATACCAGAAGAATCCAAAACATTCTTCATAACGTCGCGATTGGAGCAGCTATGAGTTAAAGCTAGCTGGACAAATGCCAATAATCCTGAGATTTTGTCAATCTAATGACTAATCTTTGTTTTTTTTACATAATATAATAGTATAAATGGAGGAATAATTAATAAGTCTAGAATTAGTATATAAAAAATTCTAGGTGTGCAAAAAGTACATTCCAATTACGCTATATATATACTTATTATTATAGAAATTCATAACTCAGTATGATAAAAAAACTAAACCTGGTATCACGACCAATTTCACCTTTATGGTCGTCAGTTCGGCAGTTCTACATGGCTATGGGGTTTCTTTAACAAACACCTCATTTGTTATTCCTTTAGGGGTCGGGTCCCCCACAAAAATCCAATTCTATTTAAGAATAGATTTTTGCATAACTATCGGTTTTTCTTTCTAGCTGGCGTCCTAGATGATTCTGAGTTTGCATGTGAGTTGTGAGTTTATTTTATTTCAATTGAGCTGTCAAAAACAACAGGTTAAGACAAAACTTCCCCGCATAATCCGAGCTTGCAACATACGTACTGCCGCTTACCCCCCCCCCCCCCCCCTCCCTCTTTAGTCTTAATGAAACAATCAAGAGCCAAACATCTTTCGGACGGGACAGTTACCTTCTTCATGATCATATGCATGCATGATACTGATTACCCCGGCGGCGGCGGCCGGGGCGGGGGGGGGGGGGGGGGGGGGGACTTAAATTGGGAGATTAATTAGCCAGTAATCATTTAATATAGAAATATCTCGATAGCAGTACATTGTTATTTGATGTGTAATCTTATAAAAATGAACTTTTGCTCCAATTCTCATTATCGCATTTAGGAGCTTCGCTTATTACTATCTTGAAGAAATTATTATTTGCTTAGCATTTTAAAGCTGTTGCTAATTAAAAACAATTATAAATGCAGGATTTTGGAGCAGGAAAATTCTGACAAAAAACTAAGTTATTTAAGCTTTATCAATTCTGCCAGATTTTTTAAAATTTTCCATAGTAAAGCAAAGGAAAAGAGGTGATAACGTTACGAAAACTGAGATTATTAACATAGCCAAAGCATCATCATTTAAAAATTATATAAATATCCAATTTCTGATGCTTCTTGTTCATCGTATTTTAATTGTTTTAAGTGTTGACCATAAATGTGTAAAATTATCCCATGGATAACAAGGTTAAGCGATCTTTCCAATCATTTGAATCAACTAAAAATATTTGGCCGTTAAAAGGAATCATTAGCAATAAGTTTAAGTTTGACCCATAAATATACCACCGTCTACTGCCCACCAAAATTTGCCAGTCAACAAAGCAGCACCATTATCATTGATCAATAACAAATATAAGGTCGTTTACTAATATCATTGCCTCGTCCGCCAAAACGTGATTATCTATATAATAAGTACTTGGTTAAATTCTTTTCAATCATCCTTGAGTGAGAGAAGGGAAATACCAAGTGCCAGCCTGCTAGACAGCCAGCACCACAAGTGTTTTTTTATTTTATTAAATGTATTTGTACCCCTTGGTACATACACTATCCCGAAGGTTTTTTTTTTTTTTTTCAATTTAAAGAGAGAGAGAAGAGAAGAAGAAGCGGCAGCTGTGTTGATAATTGAACCCGAACCCAAAGCACGGATTTCTTGGGAATGACACATCAAATTATAATAATTATCTTATTAATAGGAAAATTCTTCAAAAATAATAAATAAATTAAATTGGGGTTTTACCAATTGTGTACGTCAGTATATATGTAGATGAGGGGTGCGTGTATATGTATTAATAAATGCACTCGCATACACTTGTGTTTGTATGGGCTGGCAGGTACCAATTGGGTTGGCCCTTGTAATATAAAAATAGCTGATCACTTAAATTGAACTAGAAACTAGATATGGGGCTTGGTAATTAGATTCGTACTTAATTAACCGTCCAAGTTTATTTATGGTTCTGAAAAGCTGGGGGAAAAGGGGTGCCATTTGCTGCATGCGTTGACGTAATAATGAAAGCAAAAGTTGGGATTAAAAATGATAAATTTTGTGACTTTTTCGTCATTAGATACGTAAGGGGAGGTGCCTTTTTTTATTTTCTCTGCGTTTGCATGTTGTGTACGTGATAGTGCAACTCTTATCTGTGATGTCTTCTCCTTTTGGTTGCACACGTAAAATTACTTTAAATTGTTAGTGGGTTACAAGTTGTTCTGCGTGTACGGTGCTCATCAGCTCATCACATGGACTGATGGACATTGAAAAAGATACCTCAATGTATTCAATTTTTTTCCCCTTTTTTTTCAGAATTTCCACTCTTATATGTAACCATATGATTATTTGTCTCTTTTTTCTCGTACCTTTTTGTGTATCAAAATCTTAAGCATGATGAACAATTGAACATTACTACATAAACCACCAATTAATGCCCCTGACAATTAGCCGGATAATTAACATTATCATGTATGAACATCTATACATTTTAAAATACGAACTTCGGGCTAGTTATTGTCATTTATCTCTAATTTAGTACTGTATTATATATAATTAAACAACCAGTGCAAATGCATCGATTAAAGAATTATTGACAATTAGACGGTGAGCAATGGCGCATTTGCAAATGTTGATTTGATTATTTGCCTTAAATTCTTTTCCTATCCGAAACTGATAAAAAAAATATAAGAACAAATTAATTATGCCGAGGACGACATAATGATGAGCTTTGACCTGGTTCCACTTCCATAGCCAGCTAAATTGATTACTAAATAAGCTTAGTTGGAAGTATATTAATCGTACCATCTTATCTAGGTACGCGTATGTTAGATTTTAGGACTTGTTAAATAGCTTACTTGGAATTAATACTAGAGAAAATTAAAGGTCGTTCATTTAAAAAATATAGCACGATGGACGGGACTTGGACCAACATATTGTTAATTTAAGTTCGATCATTTCATTCGAAAATAAGTCATCTAGACGCTCGAAAGATATACAACTCTTAAATAAATCAACTTTAAAAGCAAATTTGAGGTTAAAAAAAAAACGTGTATATGCCTGTTTTGTTTAATACCCAAAATTATGGATTTAATTAGCTGTGATTGTACATGTACATGCACGTCCTCTAAGCTAATAAAGAAATTGCGTGTAATTTATTTATATTAAAATACACGACTGATGGTCTTTTATTTTGGGAGTACCAATTAGTTTATATTTTTGTACCTGAAGGAGCCAATGACTCATTAATCCAACTGGTTACAGCTATTGCCTTAAGCTTTCGAAAGCCTACAAACATCTAAATTTGTATCATTAATTAATTTACCATTCTTCTTTTAAGAGTTTGTTGGCTACTACAAATTCAAACACCTATAATTGTGACTTTTAAGCTAAATTGATTTTATCTCATAATTATTTGATATAAAAATTAAAAATATATATACTAATTTTCGTTAAAAAAATTATTTATAAGTCATATTCATGAAATACTTTAATTACACAGCTATAATTTTTTTTTTTCAAAATAGCAATGAATTAAAAGATACATGACCTCAGTATCAAACAAATCCTAAGAGGCTAGCCTTGGAAGCTCACTATCTGAATACCAACCTAAACTCTTTATCAACACCAAAAACTTTTGGCAAATTGGAACCCTATAACAATCTATCATCACAACACAAATTATAAATTATATTTATGTTGAATGAGCAAGTGGATATTTATCAAATTCAGAACCAGCAAAAAGTTGGAAGTAATATATTGTCTTTGTCACTTCAATATATCTCACGGGGAACCAAGCGAAGAAGTCGGGTTAGTTCGTTGTTGGGCAGATTTGGAACCAACAAGTTTTAATTATTTTCAGCTTATTGGTTTTATGCAATGTGTACACCATCGCGTATTCGTGTTTAAGTTTTAATTACCTCACTAGCTACACAATCAGAAAGAGCCAGAAACTGGCTCCCTCTAACAAGGCAACTATATCTCTAATCAATAATTATTTTTTACAAATCTAATGGATTAGATTAGGATCAACGTGATATGAGTACTGATACAATGTTCTGACATGGAAATGAACAGGAAGAAAAGCTGTCAAAGAGCACATTAATTATCCGGCCAACCTTCTCGCTTTGCGGAGTAATTATCTCTTGATCAATTAAGTTGTAGTCCGCGCTGCAGGACAAGCTCCTGCACGTTTGCATTATCTGAGAAACTGATACTTTTGACCCGCAACAAGAAGGAAGAAAACACATCAACCCGTGTAAGAATGTAATTGGTTAGCCAAGTGTCAGCATCTAAAAGATGCTTTGCACACGCCGAAAGTTGGTGAAGAATAAAGCCAAAGCATGAACCTGATAAAGAAAGCTGTGCTGCTTATTTTGTCTGTAAACAGAGCTTGGCATGTGCCAGCTTTTTATATATATATATATATATATGATGTGTGTATGTGTGTGTGTGTTTTATTAATAATTATTTTTCAGCAATAATAACTGTCGGCTTTAATCCTGATAATTAATTAATTAGCTAATTGGATCAAAAGCGGATAATTAAAGAGATTCCCAAGGCAAAACACTACCGCACTGGTACAAACTAGCTACGACCAAAAGTTTTCTGTTGTAACTAAATTACAAATCAACAACAAAAGTCTTTTCCCCACCTTCCAAAGGTAATGAATTAACAATTATGCCAACTTTGTTTAACTCCCTAATCCTGTTTCCTCGTTTCTTTTTTAATTTAATTTTACTTACCCAAATGATCTAATGTTCGCGTGACCATAAAAATAGTAGTGGTCCAAATGTAAATCTTAGCAAATTTACGTAAGTTGTCAGGTTAATTAAATCTGTACGTGACGGTGATAGAGATTTCACTGAGTTGGGTGGATGTTCCCAATTCCAACCAATTATATTTAGACACTTAGGCCATGTTTGGTTTGAAGAAAATGGAAGGGAGGAAAAGAGTGAAATGAAGAGGAAGAGAGAAGAAAGGAACGGTGAAAAGTAGTAATTTTTTTTTGTTTGGTTTGTTATAAAATTTGATAAGAGAATGAATTACAATTTTTTCTTTAATAAATTTATCTTTTACCTTAAATATTAAATTATTTATATTCGTAATAAAATATATACATATAAAATAAAATAGTGGTCCAATGGCCACCGGTGAAGGTTCGACAGAGGTCCGATGACTTTCCGGCAAAGTCCAGCGGTGGTCCAACAATGGACTGGCAACTTTCTAGTGAAGGTCTATTTATAATATTAAATCACTAAAATAAAATTATAAATAGCATTAAACAAATAAAAAAGTTGAAGGGTAATTTTAAAAACTTTAGTTTCTAACATAAAAAAAAATTAAATTCTTCACTACTTGATGTGAAATTCAAATTCTACATTATTTGGATATTAAATTTTAATAAAAATTAAATTCTTATATATTTTGTCAAACTAAATAATGAAAATAAAAAAATTAAATTACTTTTTTTTTCTCTATTTTCTCCTCCTAACCAAACACCACTTTAGAATAGAATGGGTGAGGGAAGAGACACTAGGATCCTTCTTATTCTTCTTACTAACTCAACCCATTATGCGTGTGTTCAGCTTGCGTAGTTTATGATTGTCCGGTAGTTGAGAATGGGTGTCAGCGAAATACACACAAGGGATTACGATTTCACTTTTAAAATTTATAAATCTAAAACAACACTATGTCGTATGGGAAAGGAAACGATGGAGCGCGGGACCGTGACTCGGTTTCAGTACAACTAAGTGTCCACAAACCTAGACAGCTGCTTTTGTCAAACAAACTCGAAAGCGCTCCCAACTCCCCAATTGGCAACTGATAAATATACTATAACAAAATAAATAAAGTGAATTGATTAAAATAAAATCTTATTGGCCAATTCCTTTGTTGCCTGTCTGTCTGGACCCATTCACCACACCTCCGAAGGGACCGAAGCTATAAAAGTGGTGCCACGTCAGCCCCTGACACTGACGTGGAATAACGGCAATCCTCGACCAACGTGCAAAATTGAAGCTTAATTTACGACTGCTGCCACGTCATGGCGCTTCGTGGAGTCGAGGCCCCCATTGATAAACGAGATTTTCACATCTTCGACTGAGTGCTTCTTGATCCTTGGTCAGATAAAATTCTCGGCTCAAAAAATATACAGAATCTTAATTGGCCTTGATTTTGTTCTGTAACTCCCTCCCTGAATTATGCATTTATATTCTCCAAATCTTTCTATATTTTTGTCCCAATAAGAACAGAGAAAATGAAAAAGAAAACAAAAGGAGGGGAAATAATTAATGTGTCATGAAATCTAATTGTATAATATATGAGGATCTTATAGAGCTTTATGTTGTCCAGAAACTTATTTGAATGTATTTGGATTAAAACATTGAACAATGAAAATAATAAATGACACGATCCTTAAAATCTTAACAAGTGGGGGTAAGTAAGCTACTGTGACGTATTGGGGGGATGCACCCATCTCTCCCTTAACATGCAGGTGGACCCACGAACCGAATTGCTCCGACTATTCAAATTTGTTTTTTAGAATGAAGATAAATCTTTTAAGCAAGAGTATCAATATATATGACGAAAGTAAAGGTTTTGTTAAAGTACATCGTTTATATTTTACAGTAAATTAAATGTAATTACATATAATTTTACAATTATCTCAAATGTTGTCATTTTTTTGGTTATTTTTAAGTTACTGTAACTTAGGATGTAATTGATCTTCAGTAATGGTCACTTAAATTACCACGCTCAATAGATTGCAATTATAATTAGAAAAATAAGCGAAATATTGATTGGGTAAGATGATGATGGTTATTATGGGCAAAATAGTGATTAGGGGAACATTTTGGCCGTTTGTTTCGACATTTTAAAGAAATGGAAAGATGGGGCATCCTTGCACATGGGGGATGGTCAGATTTGGAGATTATAAAATCAATTCCTCCTAAGAGAGTTTAAAAATGAATAATAAAAATTAAAAATTACAGAAAAAAAGAAGAAACAAACAAACAAAAGCATATTGAATAGATAGACTCAACCACTTACAGAGAGAGAAGCTTTTCCTAATTTCTTTCTTCAAACTTTGCATGTGGTGAGTTACATATTTCTACTTGTTGCGTGCTAAAAAGGAAGCCGCACGGGCAGCGGAAACTCTGTTTTTTTTTTTTTTTATAAAAAAATAATAATAATTTCACCCTTGCTCTCTTTATATATAAACTCTTCTAAATATTTATGTCATAATAAAATTGCAGAGATAAATTTGTACGGCTTATTCATTTTTAAATTACTTAGGGTACCAAGCCGCATATGCATTAATGAGTGGTTTAGCAAGCAATCAATTCAGAGAATATGTCATAAAAGCTTTCAAGAATGCAAATGTTTCAGTTAAATTCATCATCAGAGATCAAACACAATGGTGACCAATTCAACATAGCCTTCCTCTTTGAAGATTTGACACTTGAATGAAAGAAATCCATCTTAACTAGCTAGGAAAGAATAAACTATTAATAACTCTAACCAAAAATATTTTGAGCCAATTAATTAACTTAATTACGACAAATTAATAATCACATGGTTTCCTGATAAACATCTATATTGTTTAAAATGCATGTCCCCCAAAATATATTAAATACATTCTCCTCCTCAACACAAAAAAAAAAAATACATTGACAATTAATGAAAAATCACATGAAATCTAATTCTTATTCCTCAAACAAGATTTAAATTTAAATTAATAATCATTACTAATTTTGTCCATCAAGCAAGATTGTTTCATACTTTCATTAGTCACTACAGTGTTATCCAAAGTTAATCCACAACCTGCCCAAAGCCGAAAGCAAATGCAAAGCATGTTTTAATCAAAAGCAGACACAATATTGTAATTATCCCCAAAATGAGGGCGCTTTCTCAGCCCTCTCTCTTTATAAACCCTCTCCCTCCCACAACTTCGATCCCCCAAAATTTTTCATTTTCTCTTAGCAATCATCAAAGCCAATCAAGAATCTTGAGAAAACCCACAAAGCCAAACAAGGCTCATTCTATTTTCTCTCACTTTCTTTTCCGGGAAAATGTCGGTTGGATTCGGAAAATGCGGCAAAATCCGCCACATTGTGAGGCTAAGGCAAATGCTAAGAAGATGGCGCAACAAGGCCCGCATGTCCGCAGCTCGCATACCCTCGGATGTCCCAGCCGGATACGTGGCGGTCTGTGTAGGCACCAGTTGCAGGAGATTTGTAGTGCGCGCGACTTACCTGAACCATCCCGTTTTCAAGAAACTTCTCGTTCAAGCTGAAGAAGAGTACGGCTTCACTAACCAAGGTCCATTGGCTATTCCATGCGACGAGTCACTCTTCGAAGAAGCGATCCGGTTCATTTCGAGGTCCGAGTCGGGCCATTCAGCCCGGTTCGTTAACTTTGAAGACTTCCAGAGGTACTGCCGCGTGGGATTTAAGAAAAACATCGACTTTTGGACAGAATCTCGACCGTTGCTTCATGGGATTGCCAGTAAAACCATTTGGTAAGAAAGGAACCAAGACGTGGACAGAAAAGTAAAAAAAAAAAAAACACTTTGATTCTGACCCGGGTTTTGACTCAATCCGAGTTAGCTCGCTCGGCTCGGCTCGAACAAATACAAATACAATGGAATGGAAACAATGACAATTTTCCAAAAAAAAAAAAATTGCCCGAATTATGTTTTACTAATTCTTAGGAATTTTACACTTCTTACTTACCATAAATAAAGGTAAGTTTAAGGGGTTGTTTTTTTCTTTTCTTTTTTTTTTCTTGGAAATTAAATTATTAAATTTGGGGGATTGGGTTGTGAGTGAGTTAAAGCAACGAATCGCTCCGGAGAATGCAAAAGGAGATGGCAAAATAGGTGGGGAGTTACCCGCCGAGTCGTCCCGGGTTCGAATCGGAGTTCACTCGTACTTTGGGACAATTCAATTGAAGAAGGCATTATGAGGAAGAAGAAGAAGAAAGACTTCATTTTTAATTACTCGCTCAATCTTGTAAAGTCTGTGATTTATTGATTGGATTTAATGAAATATTGTGGAGAAATTCTGCCATGGTTTTCCATATATCATCTCCATAATATCGTACAGGTTCTTTTTTAGTGTTTTTAGAATTATTAGCAATAATTAAGGACTATTATTATTAATAACACCATCTTTTATATACAAACTCTTTTAATAAGGCGTCTCAATCATGATAAGCCGTTGTGGGAGTTATAATGGGGCACCAAGCCACGTGAAGTCTGAACACTACCATTTGCTCTGTTATTTCTTTCTCGCCTAAATTCCACATTATCAAAGCTCGGAACTTGGGATGTCACAGAGCATGATTCTTAAGTTCTTTGATACTTATTCTCTTTTATAAGATTAGAAATTCTCTAATTACTAGGGGGAATAAATTTTTAAATTTAATGTTTAGTATATTTTTAAGCTATGTTTCTATCTATAATCCTACGAAATTTCAGGTTATATATAAGTGAGATTAAAATAATTTCTCCTTTTTTTTTTAAATTTAAAAGTAAATATTGTGAAGGAGGTCCTTTTTTTTAAGCTTTATAGTAAGATTCCTGAGGTTCATAATTCAGTTGGTAGGGCAACAACCCCAAGCCACCCAAATCCAAATGTAAAGTTATGCTGATCCACCACTAATCATAGCCAACTGAAATGTGGATTGATATAATGGACCATTGACTGATCATAGCCAACTGAAATGTGGAATGATATAATAGACCCTTGACTGATCATCAATGAATGAGACTTACAGTAAGTCTGGTGTGCAAGTTTTTAGACCAATAACTGCTATTTTGTTCATTCATACCACGTTTAAGCTCTTAATAACCATTTTAGTTACCCATTAATTCTGACATTTGAAATTGCGTCTCGTATTTGGATGTTTCATCTGGTCTTAACACCAAAAGCCAATTGGTTATTAGTAGGGCTAGTAAAATTTATCATGATTCGATTATCTAACACGAATAAATAGTTATAAATTGTCAAATTTGACACAGTTATTAAATGGGTCAGGACCGAGTTAGCACAATTTCTTTCATTTGAATAAGGGTTGAAGCTTTTGAACTTTTATCCGATGAATGACACAATTATATTTTTTATTCTCAAACTAATTTGTAGGTTCTTATTATTAAAACTCAATTATTGGACATAATTTTCCCTCTCTCTCTCTTTTGGCAGGGTGAACTTATACATAGTCTTTTATTTATAAAATTCTATCTAAATTTATAATTTAAACAGAGTAAGTGTGTATATTTTAGTAAAGATATATTTTAAAACATCAATAGATAAAATTAATATAAATTTTATTAAATACAAATATTAAATGGGTTGATGGATAACCTATTTATTTTTCATGTCGGGTTTAGATCTCAATATTAAATGGGTCGTATTTGGGTTAGACTAAATTTGGTGACACGATACGAACATTATTCGATGACTCGTTTTACTAGTTCTAATTATTAGCTCCTCCCAAAGTAAAACACATGTTGTTCGTCGATTAATGTGTGTGTGTGTGTGTGTGTGTGTGCACGCGATCTTAAAGTGTTGAAAAAATACAGAAAAACTTTAAAATTGTGGGATTAAGAGGCTTAAAATTTTAAAACACTTAAATAACATGATTTATGCGGTTTTTCATATTTTCTCATACTTTAAAATTTGGACTTATATATATATTTATTTATTTCAATCCATGATTTTTAAGTGTGAAAAAGTTTGTAAAAACTTTAAAACTTTGTGTTTTTAAAGTATTAATTTCAAAATACTTTAAAATTGTACGGTTTTAAAATTTTTTTGAATTTTTTCGTATTTTAAAATTTAGTATTTTTTGGTCTGGAATTTTAAATTGCAAAAAAAATCTGGAAAAATTTTAAAATCACAGAGTTTTAAATGTTTACAATTTAAACCGTTTGAACTATACAATTTATATGTTTTTCCAGATATTCCCACACTTTAAAAATGAGGATTAAACATTTCTAATATTTATATATAGGCAAATACTAAGTTATAATAATTGTAACATATATTTTTTATGTGAACTATATAAATTATGGATCTTATAATTTTATGTGGTTTATATAAAAAACATATGTTATAATTATTGTAATTTAGAGGCTCTCATATATATATATATATATATATGCGCCAGTTTGTACTTTGTAATCGTTGAACGTTCCCCATCCCAAAGTTGATTCATTGACTGACGGAGATTTTACCGGCCTCAAAAAATTGGAAAAGACTTGTCATTTTGTCCAAGTCAATACTCATAATTTAGCATGCATTTTGCACCGATGAGGCTCTGCATGTGCAGCCGTTGTGCATATACATAAATAAACACTATTTAGTATATTTTAAATTTAAATTAGCAGGTCATTTAATGTAAATTTATTTAAAATACACTAATAAACACTATGTTGTGATTCGGTGGACCGATTGACGAAAGTGACATGCTTATTTAATCTTTTGTTGAAAGTCACCTGCTAGTAGTAATTGGACACAACAAAAATGGGATACAGTGTGCAAAAACTATTGGCTTGAATTAATTGGGTTGTTTGTTTCTTAGTCAATCAATTATTAATCAAACAAGCCTACCTTTCTAAATGCTTTTTTCTTGAGTCTACCCACCAAAGGGCTAGGCAGGGCCTAGAAAGCGTAGTTATGAAGTGTTGATGAACCTGGAGGTCAATTTGTTAAAGAAAATATGAAATTATGCTACTGCCATTGCCTGTGGTGGCGGGTTGGGTTGATGAGGCCCGTGAGGGGAAGAGGTTAGGCTTTAGATTCTCTTATCATCTCACAAAAACTTAACAGTAAAGCATTTTGATTAGTCTGCGTAATTTTCAAGTTTCACGTCAGCCTAATCCCTCCTAAGTTGCAGCTGTTAAATATTCACTCTTAATCACACCCCTGATTGATTTTGGGGGGAAACCTTTCTGTATGGATCTCTCCTAGACACGTAACCTTTATATGTCTAACTTATCATGTTAGTCATGAACCAAAAAGTCAAAAAAAAAAAAAATCGTGAACGCGGTTACAGCTACAAAATGGGTGGATTAAGGCCGAGGCTCATTTCTGGACACACTCTGAGCCTGAATCTTCTCATTTCAGCCCAATTTAAGTTCAGCAGGCCGAACATGAAAAGAGACCAGCACGTTTCTGCGTGGGCTTGGAGACATGCCTTGGGGCCGCCACATAACAATTTGGAGACTTAAAACTTTGAGTTGAGAAACTTATTCAAACAAAGAATTGGTTGCCACAACACCACCAATTTGTAAAGGATAAGATAAAGCTATCCTTATTTTACAATCACAGCAAGGACAAACAATAATGAACATATTATTGTGAAACAGCGGCTGGGACAAGAAGAAGAGGAAGGAGATACTATTAATGTTAGACATCATTAATCACACTGCCGGTTGTTGGCGACAGCAAGGTTGCAAGAAAATCAATCACTAATCTGCTCCTTACAGTTAGCCAGTACTGGTACTACACCAGCATGCAAAAAGATAAAAATAAACAATAATAAAATGCAAGCTCAATTGCTCACGCTCATCGTCATCATCGTTCTGTGAGGGCAAGGGGCAATCGAATGGTACTCAAAAAGATAAAAGAAACCAAACAAAGACAAATGAATGATATTGTTGAAGTTTGAGAAAAATTTTGAAAGTGGGGCGCATGTGAATTATTACGTACAATGGGCCTAACAACTGCTAACTAAGATTTGCAGAGCACGGCACGAGTAGTCAAACCAATTAACTAAACAACAAATATTGGGTACGTTCTGAATGGGAACGCGAGCTCGGCTTCTATATCTACAAATATTATAATTCCCAGTTTTTTTTAAAAAAAAAATATTTATGCAATAATTTTGGACCACCAACGCAAGTAATTGATTTCTATTTTGGGATCTTTTTATCTTCTAGGATTTTGCCCATCTTCATCATATTACTTATATATACATACTTTACCATCCAACCACACTCAACCATAATGTTTCATAAATATTTCCGTTTACGAGAACAATTTATATAAACGAAAGCTTTTAATACCCAATATTAATTTTTTTTAAAGATAGTTTTTATTTTAATTTTAACTAAAACTTTTATTTTTAATGTGTACTTTGAAATCACAAGTTTTGGTAATAATTATTTTTGCTCTTACGTATCTTGGCGCTAATCTTCTCGTGTTGTAACAGAAAAACTGTAAAAAAAAGGAGCACCGTGACGTGATTCTCTGTAGCAGGGTAGACAAAAATACTAAGAATGTCTTAACTTCAGCTCCACTCGTTGCAACGACCAAATCTCCAACTAAAGTAATAAGGCTGAGATATGCATCAAAATTAGTATGTCATTTTTGTACTTTTTTTTTCTCTTTTGACATTTTTGTTTTTCTTTATTGGTAATTTGGCTTTTTTTTTTCTTTTTGGTTTGTCGGTACTCGGTCTTGAAAAAGGAACGACCCAAATAAAAATGAGGGAGAGATAATTAGTTTCATTGGATCAGTGAAAAGTTAAAAAAGAAATAAGTTACATAAAGTAAGATGAGCACTTTTCATTATGAGAGAGATCTCTCAGTGACACCTATGAAATTCCCTTAACCCCACCTCTCTTTTGTTCCAAAGTGAAAATGGTTATGATTTAATTAACATTATGGTTTGCTTAAGAGTCAAACTCAGATCCGGTGTATCTAAATTAATCGAATTAAAGGTTAAACAGTTTTAAGAATTTCACTCCTTTTTTCACCTTTTTTCTTTTCTTTTTTTGGGTCCATCTTAATTTTGTCGTATTCTTTTTTTTATTTTCAACTGAGCAATCGGCATTAATGATTAAAAAGAATGAGAATTTGATATGTGGGATTTGTTACTTCGCTCGCTCACGACTAGGGGGTGGAAGGCTTGCATTAAATCTTATTATTAGTTTCTTTATTTTAAGATTATGGGATACATTTTCTTTTTCTCATTCGGGTAACCTTTCGAGTTATCAGACCAGTTTCAGTATATCGTCCTCAATGAAATTCGAAAATGAAATAACAGCAAACAAAATTCAATTCATAAAAGTGAATATTGAATGATTTTCGTTAAACCGTGATTACAAAGTCACGACGGGCCCTCACAAGCCCCATTACTCAATTAAGACCAATTACGATTTGCGAGCTACAGAGGGTCCAGCCTTCAACAAGTTCGGTTTGGTGTCCACTTCGAAGCCATAAATCATTCCATCTCATAAAACCCCAAACCTTTCCTTTTGCCTTATAGAGAGCACGTTTGCATCTGTACCTTTTTTAAAATATCGACCACTGATCCCCCTACAGAAATATTATAAATTCCAAATATTCAATCGTCAGTCTCTGTTGTATAATTTTTACCTTTAGTATGCATATATAATGAGTGACGTTACTCGTATTGTGACATGCAATATTTTCATATGTTGGTTTTAGGTTTATCCACGTCACAAAATTACAACATGCGTAAACTCACCGTACTATATAGGCAAAAATTAGTTACTATTGATATGCATTTTTGGAAAGTGTAAGTATGTTGCACATGGTTTCATTGGATCCATAATGCTACAAATGACAAATGATAAGCAGCTCGATAAAGCATTAAGTAATGCTAATTAATATGCTGATTAGGCCAATGAGATTTGAGGTCAAATAGTTGAGAATGTGATAATGATCGGCATAGGGGAAGCCAAAAAAGAAAAGAAAAGAAGAGTGCAAGTGACTTGGGAGAAGTATCGAAGGCTCAAAATCGAATCCAAAGATAAAACCCCCTTTTACTTTGGCATTAAAAAAGTGAAATGGGGGGGGAGGAGGTGGCATGAAGCTGTCTTGTGTTAGGAGTGGGGTCCTTGAAATGGGTATAATTTTTTAGGTTTCCATTCATTTCCGCCTATTTTTATTTTATTCCATCCTCCTATCTCTCTCGGCATACATAAAAATTCTATCGTACCAGCAAAGCAAAGGTTTGAAAATTCCCCCAAAAAGTATTATTAGGCTCCACGTTAGCAATCATTTTCATCCTGCCACTGCCAGTGCCCTTTTTTAGGATATTCTGAGGGTTGAAGTCATTCGCCATTCATCCTATACTTGGAATTTTACGACGAAACACTTGGTCTGATCTTTACATAATTGGAAAAAAAAAAAAAACAGTAGAGGGATATAATACCGCACGATTTCAGAATGAAAAATATGAGTCGACACACTGCTCAAGAGTTAACACTACTAATTCATATTAATTCGACGCGCGTAAAGTCAATTGACCGATAGAAAAATACGAATTATAATTCTAATGAAATTTGTTGTATTTTCTGTTATTATGTAATAAATTAATAATAATATTAGCGAAACAAAATAATCTTTATGGGTATTCGATAATATTTTCACTCAGTAAAATATAAGTTCAACTCTTGTAACATTTAAGTCATCTTTCGTGTAAAACAAACAAGAATTGGAAATAAAAAATAAAAAAAAAAGGTAGCGACACCAATAAAGTATTCCGCACAACGATTTCAATAAGTTTCAAATCGATGATATGTGCATAAATCCTTTCAACACACCTTTTCACATGACGCGCACAAATATATAGCGAGTGCACGCATGTGCATTGCGACTTACTAATTAATTTTCCCGAAGCTGAAATGTTTGGCTTTGCTACACGTCTTTTTACGTAATTAATAGTTAGTAAAAATCAAAATAACACACATATATACATGGGTGTCCGTGCAAAAATCTGGCTCTAATTAAGTTTTGTTGGTGACAAAATTTGGAGCAAAAGAACAAAATCGTATGTTGTGTAACGAATTTTAAAAATTTGGCCACAAGTAACCCGTCATCGATGCAATTGGTAACAGCTAGCCAGTCCCAATATTACTTAACTATTCGAAGATGCTATCTCTTATCATTCTAGCTGGCAATGGAATTTCCCTTTACAATATGCTATCTCTTTTGTGTTGCAGTGTCATCTTTGCCTCTAACATGCACTAAAATTATAACACCAGAAGATGCCTCAAAGAGTTGACATGATCTGTATGGTAGTGTTTTAGTTTCCCCCGCTACGTTACTACTGTTTCTAACTCAAGTTTATTTTAATTCTCAATTTGATGTATATCCTTAATTTTAAACATAATTTCATGCATATGATGATAAATTTGTCAATAGTAAAATAATAACATTGTAGCATGTAACTATTGTGAGATAGTTTCTTCGATTCTCTTTTTCAGCCTTTCATTTTAATGAATGATTTTTTCTTTTTTAACAAAATATCTTTGTATGGAGTTTATTTGTAAGTCTTTCTCTCCTATAAGAGTTATTTATCTGGGTATATACTTCATAGATTTAATGTACCAATATAAATTCTACTTATGTATATATGATTATAAATATAAATGTAATGTCTGATTTAATAGCAGTTATAAATATGTGTAATTTATAATAATATGATGTGTAATTAGTATTAAAAAAATTAAGGTATTTTAAATACATCACAACAAGTTGACTGTAATTATCAATGAGCTAATTAAAATGGACTATTATGTATTTATGATAATGTCTGATTTAATAGCAGTTATAAATATATGTGTAATTTATAATAATATGATGTGTAATTAATATTAAAAAAATTAAAATATTTTAAATACATCACAACAAGTTGACTATAATTATCGATGAGCTAATTAAAAGGGACCATTACGTATTTATGATAATGGTAAGTAAAATAGACTTTCGTATGACTTGACCATGTGCATTTAACAAATTGACATTATATTTCTGAACGTATATATATTCCTTTTGTACTTTAACCGCAATGATATTACCCTCTACAGTTGTGGCTTTGAAACTCTTACTGTTGTATTGCAATAGATAGTTTGCATTTCGATTCTGTGTTTGAATTTTATTTATTTATTTGTAATTGTTGGGACTGTTTATCGTTTCTTTTTCATTATGTTTTTTTTTTGTTTGTTTTAGTGAACTCTTTCTATGTATTTCATTATTTTAAAAAAATAAAAATAAAATAAAACAGTCTGTTGCGTTAACCCAAACGATCTTTGCATATATATTATTATTATTATTATTTAGTATTTGCGTTTAAAAAAATTGGCTAAGTACAACTGTCGCAATCTACTCATCATTAATTCTTTGATTACAGTTGGAATTAATTTAATTTCTATTATATTTTTCTATGGTTTGATATTGATGTTTTCAATTGTCAAATTCTCTTATGATGTAGTTTCATGCATAATAAAAAGTCCAAAAGCTTAATAATGATCATTAAAAAGACAAGTCGGATAAGTAATTAGAAGCTAATAATTCAATTAACACCAATTAATTGATTATACTTTGTTTTGAGAAAATGACTTGGGGCCTAACTTCAGGCAGTGGGTCAAGTTGGTGACAACTACACGGGCATGACAAGATTGAGTTTGTTTAGATGTTAGTCAAATTTATGCTGGAGATTGAAAGTAATGTTATTGTCCTTTTTATATGTAAAACGGTATTACAAATAATTGTCAGATTAAAGCTGCGTTTGAGATTATTTTTATAAGACTCAAGAGTGATTTTGAAAAATTAAATGTTAATTTTAGTGTTTGATAATTTTTTTATAAATTTTTTTCATAAAATTACTGCATTAAATTTGAAAAAATAAAGAGTGAGTAACTTTTCAAAGTATGATTTTAAAAAATTATTAAATTATTAAACTACCCCTAATTCTTTGATTAGTGGGTAATTTAGTTAATCAAAATTAAATAGTTTTGCTTGCTATTTTAATTGTACGACTTTGGTGCTCTTTAGTCCCATTATTCTCTTGCTTTTCTAGTGATAGCAATGTCGTCTGTCGGTCGCTTCGGGTACTGTTTTTTATTTTTTATTTTGTTGCAATTGCACCATTTGTAATAATAATAGGAACCACTCATTTTTTACCGAATGTTTCAATGGAGAAATTGAGAGTATCCAACGGGTTCGTTGTCATTTTGTTCAGAAAATATTTACGCAATGACATGATTAGGAATATCATAACTCCTTTTCGTCCATATGTTCATTCATTATTTTTTTTAAAAAAAGAATTTGACCATATATATCGGGCAGACCTTGAATCTAAAGTATTTTTAGGATAAATGCATGCGCCTGCTCAATTATTTAATCGACGATACGGTTTCTGTTATTATTCGAGTGAAGACCTAAATTGTTAAATAAGAAACTTAAACTTAATTTAATATTAATATTTTGTTATGAGAAAAAATTATAATTATAAAATAAATATTAATACTGTGTGAGTAAATATAATTTTTAAATTATAAATTTGATGAAAAAATAGTAAAATATTATAGATTTTTTATCACATTAGTAGTAGATTCAAATAAATTATTTTTTAAGATATGATAACTAATATTTATTAAATATTTTATAGTAAATTAATTTTTATGAAATCGAAATAAATTAAAATTGAGATGAGGAATGAAAAATAAAATAAATTATTTACTGGAGAACAAGAAGATACCATCTGTAAACACATGAGAAAAACAACTGATGCATGCAGATGCGGTTACCAAAGCCCACTCACGGGATTTTATAAATAAAAGTGGTTCGCTTTGCCTTTATTCATTTACGACAACGATTGATAAGTACGTCGTTGTTAAATAATACACCCGAATTCAGGCGTGCACGTACAGTGACCAAATGCTCAAAACTTGAGCTTCCCAAAATAACCCTATCCGTTTTGGAAAAGGCTCCGGTCTCTGTTCCGGGATATAAAAGGTATTCTGGAGCTTCTGTTGTCTAAACTTGTCAGATAAATTTAACGATACTTGTCGCTAGCATCGCTGTTTTATTGCATTTTTGTTTGGGGGTGTTTTAATGATGATTTGTCGTGATTGGGCTGCACAGCGTCCATTTTCTCTTTCCTTTTTCTTTTCTTCGACTCTCTGCCGACGCTGTCAGCTTCGACAATTGGGGCCCGGGCATCCGGTCTTAATGAACCGTGGTGGCCTCCTTTTGACACGTGTAAGTAAATTGCAGGTGGATCCCACTTGATAAATAGGCTATCGCCACACAGAAACGTGAGGAGCGTAGGGACCACGTGTCTCTCTTAAGTATGTTTTTTTTTAATTTTTCTTTTCCTTGGATGCTACTCTTTCTTCTGCTCCACTATTAAGGATCTGGCCCTCTTACATCATGGGCCGTATTTCAGACGCGCTTCAATGTCTGTGATTATGCACGTACGAGTCTTTCTGGTGGGGACCATTCGCTGCGTCTTGGGTCTCACACGTCACACCTAATCTATCACCTTTCTCCTCTGGCTGGTTCTCAGTTCTCAGTTCTCACTCCATTGACGGTGCTTTACAAACCATGTTTGCTCTTTAATTAACACGAAATATTACAATAAAAAAAATTCCAATTGGCGTGTGATTAGTTTAATAACGTTTGTGTCATATAAAATTCGAGTAAAGCAAAGTTAGGTTCATTTCATTATCATTAGTTTTACTATACGTACTTGTTTGATTAAGTATAGTTTCATTAGGAATTAGTATTATTAGAGATTTTCAATGGTACGTATATGAAGATTCTCAAGATAATATCATTGCCTATATATATATATATATATTTTTTTTTAGGTTATTTTTATTTGGGATAAAACATCATTGTCTATGCTACAATAAAATAAAGAAATCAGTTTTAAAACCGGAATATTACGTCACCCGTTGGTGTATACATTAAGAGGGCTGGGGCTGTACGCGCGCCCCCATGGATTGATGGGACTCGCAGATGTTCTTGCAGTTATTTTCTGGGGGGCCCAAGCATGCTGGCATGTCGTCGTGTGGTTGGCTACTGAACACATGTAGAATAGTTGCTAGATTTACTCATCCCACGTCACACATTCCTCTTCTTTGAAGCCAAGAATCAACATTCAACAGGATGAAAGCAAATCACGGCCGTCCAAAGTTATTTTAATCAGGAAAAGAACGAAGAAGGTTACAATGGGAAAAGTAACCATGTGTTTTCTGGCTGCAGGCTTGCAGCTGTTTCTAGTCAGAAACAAAGGTCAGTCAGATCCAAAAAATAAGTTTGACTTTAGAAACAACCTAGGAAATGTCATAGAACCCAATACATTGGCTTCGCCTCCGTTCCTGTGTCCATTTCACATTCAATTTCGTCTGTATATTTTAAAATTTTGAAAAGATTTTTCTTTTTTTTGAAAGAAAGAAAAACTCACCAGTAGTTCCGTCACTTCATTCTTCATACATTCTATACAATTAAAAAAGGGGAAAAAAAAGAGAATTACTACGGTACGACAACTAAGGGCACACCCTCTCAAATTTTATTTCAAACCCTCAAATTATGACACATGAAAATTTGTTGGTTAATTAGGAGAAAAAATTTAGGTTATAACGAAAAATAAGGATACTATGAATACAACAATTTTACTAGATATGCTTAAAAGGGGATTATGTCAAAAGATTTGATGGCGTGACTTTAGATATAGCAAATTCTGCATGCGTCCTTTTTTATGCTTTGAAGAGAAACATAACCCTATTTTTGCTATGCCCACCACGAAGGCTCCTGTTGTTTTCATTTCCGATGACTTTGCTTTAGAATCCAAAGCAGATTGTTTTGCTTATTGGAGGAAAAATCAAACTTCAATACATTTGGAGAGGTAGAAAGAGATACTTATTAGCTTGTAGAAAACGACATATACAGATGCCTAACTTCTTATTAGATACTCACAATCTACCATCAAATCTCATTGCTCCAAAACTAAGAAAATTTTCTGTATTACTTTTTTTTTATTTTTTCATTTCCTTTTGAAAGCCATTATTAGCTTATAAAATCGTCATGAGTTTCAAGACAAAAGCGTACAAAATGTAGGGATTAATTGAAGTTGGGATTTGTAAATGAGGACCACAAAGACTCAGCCCATGACATGCAACACAATCGGTTAGGGAACTGAAAAATTGTTAGATTTTGAAGAAAGACTCTTTTACTGGACTCTGTTACAATCTTTTTACTTACTCCACTCTAATTGAGTCACATGTCTGGTTGCTAGACTGTGAACTCCCAATAACCCTTTTTATTGAAAAAGCTGATTATGAACTCTAAAATTTCCTTTTATTAAGTGGATTGTCAGTCGAATGATTTCAAGTTGATTATTGATTGTAATAGGTATTTGACTTAATAGAAGAATTGTGAGAGTATGTGTGTTTAAATTCCCATAAAATTAATTATAGGAGTTTAATTTTTTTCCTCATAAACTAGTCGCAATAATCTTACGTAATACGAATTATAATCAAATTATTCTCAATGATGATGTAGGGGGGGGAAGGAAGCTAATGGTACACATATTCTCAAAATGACAATAATCTCGTCTTTTATTTATAGTTGTCATAAGATTATTCACACGCACAACATTCAAATGTATATATAAAAAAAAATTAAATGCAAAAATTTTAATGGACTATTTAATAAAACATCATCAAAAGTATTGTTATATGTTATTAATCAAACCGTAGTGTATAAATGTACACGTACTTGTCGACGTAAAATGTTTGTTCCATATAATATTATCTCATTTGTAACCATTTACGTAGACAGCATGTTTGCTACCATTGCCAAATGTTCATCAATTTAAATACATACCTTCTGTATTGTCACAAGACATGTAAAGTGAGAGGCTGTATTTACGATTTTACGATAGTTCATACAGATTTGGTAACTCATGGTCACGTAGAGATAAATCTTGTCTAGTCTAAAACAAGGCTAGCTAGTGCCATCATTTTGTCAAATTTAGATCTCGTTAGTTAGATCGACATCCTTTGTCAGTCGGGACAGATCAAATCAAACGCAGCACAGCACAACAGAACAAATTCTTAGGTTGATCCCTAAATCTCACCATTGAGACAGAAGAAAAAAAAAATCAAATATTGCCTGACGAACGGCCTAGATTTGATGATCCATGAACTCCCATGCAGCGTCATGACATGTTACCGCCACTGCACTAGCACTCGAATATTCATGAGCTGGAGCGAGTAGTGACGGTGGTCCAAAGTCGTAACATACAAACCATAACAGAACTTTCCGAAAATCGGATACAGCTCAGCCAAGCTTCTGGCTCAAGCGTGGGGGCGTCTTTGGCCATTCCTTGATTTCACGGGGACAAATCCGTCAAACGATTGTCATTCTCAATCAGATTGTATTTAAGAAGTAATAACCCCTCAGGTATTCAGATATTATAATATTTATTAGCACAGAAGAAACAACAGAACAAAAAAAAGAGAAAGTATTATTTCCATTTATTTTTTCAAGCCTTTCGGAAAAGAAAAGAAAAGAAAATTGATAATATTTAAAAGGTGATGGGTTTTAGGAGCCTTTGTTTTGCAACGTCTTGCCTTTCAAGTGACACCTAAGTCCACAACTACCACCGCCTCCTCCGCCGGAACAACCACCTCATCCTCATTAGTTTCTCAATAACTAGGACTGCAAGAGAACGGTGCCTTTCAGATGCTTAACAACAGATCTTCATATCATAGCTGAATCACTAACAAAAACAAAATTGGTCACCGTAACTGAGTTTTACTCCACTTCCGTACGCTTTTATATCCCTTTAGGAAGCTACATTACTCCTGGTAGGTGTGTTTCCAACCAGAATCGTCTTCACAAATTATTGTTCAATTTACTTTGTATGCTTGTCATTTTGTTTTACTATTTTGAGTTCGTGTTAGTGTTTTCATTTTGCTACTTCTTGAAAACAGTCTCTGGCTTTATTTTAAAATCAACCAAACTCTGAATGCTTTTGTTTCTTATCTTTCTTTCTTTTTTTTGTCGGCGTGGTTTGTGTATATGTTCTTTAAGAGCTTCCGTTTCAAGGTTCCCTTCTGTTTGTTTCTGGTTTTGATTTACAGTTTCAGCACTTAACATTGTGGGAATCTTTTGTTTTTAATCCTGATTTTGGAATTTTCGACGTTTTCTCTAGGTCTTTTATTTATTCCCAGTGTGACTCGGTCACTGTCATTTTAATCTGAATTCTTCTTCTTCTTCTTCTTCTTCTTTCTTATTTTTTCCTTCTACAATCCTCTTCTTCTTATTATTATAGCTTATAGTGTTTCCGATTAATTCGGATCTCATTTGATTTATATTAAAAATAAATTGATTAATATATAAGAAAAAAAAATTTATTTTTTTATTTTTTGGTAGTTTCTTCTCTCATTCGATGTAAAATTGTATAATATCTTAAGCGATCGATATATATTCAGATCTTAAGTGTTGATACCACGCAATTGATATACTTCTATTGGACGCTTGAAACAGTAATGTTCTGGACGTTTTGGTTTTAAAGGCTTCAGATTTTGATAACTGTATAACAATGCATGATTGAATTGGGGAGTCTTATTTCAGTTCAATAATAATTTTATTAACAAATTTTTTGTTTGGATTACTATTATCATTTTAATTTCACATGCTAGGCAAGTACTTAGTTATTCAGTTCTTCTTGCATGTCTCATCACTTTTTGTTATTTTCCTTTTTATTGTTTCAATTTAATTCTTTCTTAGTGAATTAAGTAATGCACTATTATGCACTCTATTTTTGTATACTTCTTTTTTAATTTTAAGTACTGCAAACGTTACAGTTTAAGATGGACCGCCGGAGTTGGCCCTGGAAGAAAAAATCGTCATCTGAAAAAGCTGAGAAGGCAGCAGCTGCTGCATTGGACTCTGTTCTGGCTGCTTCAGCTTCGGCTGGATCCCAAGGCGAGCAGGTGTGGCCATTGATATCAGTCACTCAGTTTTACAACAATAATTGCTAAATCTCCAAATAAAAATTTGACCATCTGTATGCTTATGAATTATACTCATTCTTTCATGATTATTGAACTTGGGGCTCTCTTACCAACATATGACTATTTGAACCTTCAAGAGTCCTTTATTGTTTCGATATGTTTTGTAAGAGTTATCATTTTGGTTAATCAAACTGTTTTCCTTAATTGTATTAACATGAAATACCATGCAGCTTGATGTTAATGGGTGAAATAGTGAATGCAGAGTTAGGATAGTAAAACTGAACAAGGAAAAAAGAATAACAAGTTTCATTTTTTTTATTGGTTAAGCCTTTTATTTAATCAACAGACTTATTTTTTAAAAAAGGCCATTTAGCTCATCACGGCAGTCTTTGTTAGCACAGGAAGCCCTGTCAATTGGTTTCTGTCTGTATATGAGGTTAATTTTCCTTCTTATTTTTGTTTATTCTCATTTATAATGACAGGACAATTACAAAAAACCAAAATATGTTCAAATTTCTGTGGAATCATATTCACATCTGACTGGTCTGGAGAATCAAGTGAAGACATATGAGGAACAAGTTCAGACAATGGAGGAACAGATTAAAGAATTGAATGAGAAGCTGTCAGCAGCAAATTCAGAGATCTCTGCTAAGGAGGATCTGGTGAAACAACATACCAAGGTTGCTGAAGAAGCTGTCTCAGGTATGCTGCTGAGCCATTCTTACTGCAAGTGAAAAGTCATCCCTGCTAAAATTTAAGGTGGTCTTTAAGATTACTGGTTTTTCAATTCCTCTTGTTCAAACTTCCTGAAATGAAACCTTCTTTCTCCTGCAGGATGGGAAAAGGCAGAAGCAGAAGCTTTGGCATTGAAAAATCATTTAGAATCTGTAACACTTTCAAAGCTCACTGCTGAAGATCGAGCAGCACATTTGGATGGTGCTCTTAAAGAGTGCATGCGGCAGATACGGAACCTGAAGGAAGAACATGAGCAGAAATTGCAAGATTTTGTTCTTACCAAAACTAAACAATGGGACAAAATTAGGCTTGAGTTTGAAGCGAAGATAGCAAACTTTGAGCAAGAACTCCTCAGGTCTGCAGCTGAAAATGCCACGCTTTCAAGGTCTTTGCAAGAACGTTCTAATATGCTAATCAAGATAAGTGAAGAAAAATCACAAGCCGAAGCTGAAATTGAACTTCTGAAGGGCAATATTGAACAATGTGAAAGGGAAATCAATTCAGCAAAATATGAGCTGCACATTGTTTCCAAAGAGCTAGAAATTCGTAATGAAGAAAAGAACATGAGCATGAGGTCTGCAGAAGCAGCCAACAAGCAACATACGGAGGGTGTCAAGAAGATATCTAAACTAGAAGCAGAGTGCCAAAGATTACGCGGTCTTGTGCGGAAGAAGTTGCCGGGTCCTGCTGCTCTGGCACAGATGAAGATGGAGGTAGAAAGTTTAGGCAGAGACTATGGAGATTCCAGACTAAAGAGGTCTCCTGTTAAACCAACTAGTCCACACTTATCCCCAGTGTCTGAGTTTTCACTTGACAATGTACAGAAATTCCAAAAGGAGAATGAGTTTCTCACAGAACGGTTATTGGCAATGGAAGAAGAAACAAAAATGCTGAAAGAAGCTTTGGCAAAGCGTAACAGTGAATTGCAGGCTTCAAGGAATCTCTGTGCTAAGACAGCGAGCAAGCTGCAAAGTTTGGAAGCACAAATGCAGACCAGCACTCAACAGAAAAGTCCAACAAAGTCTGTGGTTCAGATTGCTGCTGAAGGTTACACAAGTCAAAATGCTAGCAATCCCCCTAGCTTGACCTCAATGTCTGAAGATGACAACGATGACAAGGTAAGCTGTGCTGACTCTTGGGCAACAGCATTGATATCTGAGCTCTCCCAGATCAAGAAGGAAAAGAATGTTGAGAAGTCAAACAAAGCTGAAACCCCAAAGCATTTGGAGCTTATGGATGACTTTCTGGAGATGGAGAAGCTGGCTTGTTTATCAAATGATACAAATTCAAATGGTACCATCACTACATCTAATGGTCCAAACAACAAGACGTCTGACATTGTGAAGCATGATGCTTCTGGAGCAGTCACCTCTGGTGAAGATCTGCTGTCTGAACAGCAGCGAGACATGAATCCATCAGTAGATAAGTTATCTTCTAATACGGAATCGTCTACTGTCAATCCTGAAGCTGATGCAGGCCAACCTCAACTAATGAAGCTTCGATCTAGAATCTCTATGCTTCTCGAGAACATCTCCAAAGATGCTGATATGGGAAAAATAGTGGAGGATATTAAACGTGTTGTGGAGGATGAACATGTTACTCTGCATCAGCACTCTGCAAATTGTATATCTGAAGAAGTTAAATGTTCTGATGTCTCATGCAGTGCAGAGGCTTATCCTGGAGATGCCATTTTAAATACAGAGAGGAAAATTGATTTGACTGTACAGGTTATAAGCCAAGAATTGGTGGCTGCCATTACTCAAATTCATGACTTTGTATTATTCCTGGGTAAAGAGGCAAGGGCAGTGCATGGCACAACCAATGAAAATGGATTCAGCCAAAAGATTGAAGAGTTCTATGTGTCCTTTAACAAGGTTATAGACAGCAACACATATTTGGTTGATTTTGTTTTTGCCCTTTCCAATGTTTTAGCTAAAGCTAGTGAACTCAGAATAAATGTTATGGGTTACAAGGACACTGAAATTGAGCCAAATAGCCCTGATTGCATAGATAAGGTTGCTTTACCTGAGAATAAGGTTATAAAGAAAGATACAACAGGAGAAAGATATCCAAATGGCTGTGCCCACATTTCTAATCCCACTTCAGATCCGGAGGTTCCTGATGATGGTAGTATAGTTGCAGCCTATGAATCCGAAACAACAGCTTGCAAATTCTCATTAGAGGAATTTGAAGAATTGAAGTTGGAGAAAGATAACTTGGCAACTGATCTAGCTAGATGTACTGAAAATTTGGAGATGACCAAGTCTCAATTATATGAAACTGAACAGCTGCTAGCTGAAGTTAAAGCACAGCTGGCTTCGGCTCAGAAGTCAAATAGCTTGGCTGAGACACAGCTCAAATGTATGGCAGAGTCATACAGGTCGCTTGAAACACGTGCCCAGGAATTAGAGGCTGAAGTGAACCTTTTGCGAGCAAAAATTGAAAGTTTGGAAAATGAGCTTCAAGATGAAAAAATGAGTCATCACAATGCTATGGCAAAATGCAAGGAACTTGAGGAGCAATTACAAAGGTAAGCATCAAACTTATTTAGATGTTAGTTGAATTAATTTGTCTAATTTGTTCAATACAATAACTTGGGTGCATCTCTTGTCTAATTTGTTCAATACAATAACTTGGGTGCATCTCTTGACTCAATCCCTTCTCTACTTTTGAGGTCAATGTCAATGAAATCTGTATGCTGCCCAGAAAAGGCCACTTTCCGTGTGTGCAGGATTTAAAGATAGTAAATCTGCCTGATTGTACATGAATTTAGCGAGTTACTTCTGGAATTAAATATGTTGCTAATTGTTAAGTTTCAGCATAAAGGGAAGAGTTTTGGCCGTGGATTTGCTTGCCCACCTTGGATTAACTTCAAATTCTCAATATTCAATAAGGTCTAATGACCAAGATAATTAGTTGACTTTGTTGTATTGTGCTCCATTTTTCACATCCATTTTAACTGTCTTGATTTGTCTGAACTTATGGTCAGTTTATCTTGAGGAGTTGTTATTCTTGCTTTATCCAGCTTTGATCCTCACTCTGATTCCTGTAATGTTGATTACTTTTAGGAATGAGAATTGCGCTGTTTGTTCCTCGGAGGCTGATGAAAACAAGATCAAACAGGTAAAGACTATATTCCATCAAGTTTCCTTAAAACTTAGATGTGTACTTAAATCCTAAGGGCATGTTTGGCACACTAAATTACATGGATTGCATTAGCTAAAACAAAACTTCTTGTTTAATGCAATTTTGGTAAATCTTTTTGTTCACATTATGGTGTATTGTACGGTGACACATTAAACAAACCCTGGGGGTCGAGAGTATGGCGCTTTTCACATTATTTTTATTTAATTAATAAAAACTAAACAAAAATATAATATTAAATAAAGCCAGTGCTGATAAACTGTCGGCCACAATTTGACGTTGGCCGGCTGCTAGTGACCACCACATAACATTGTGTTTTATGCTAAAATTTAGTACAACTAGAATCCTTATTATTGAGACTATCCAATTATGCAATTATTACCAAAAAATGCTTTCATTTGTCAAGAATCTACTGTTAAAATTTTGAAAAGTGAAAATTTGACCTTAGATTTATGGTGAATGAAAATTTCTTTGGTGGTAATTGTTGCACTATTGTAAATTCCTGATATTAAGGATTCTAATCGTACTACAATATGCCTTAAATGACACTCAAGTACGGTCGGCAGCAGTGTGTAGCGGCTTGTGGTGGCAAGTCTGTAAATTGTTTATTTTAATTACAAAAATTTGAATTATTAATTAAATATAAATAATAAAAAATATAAATGAGTCTTAAATTGTTAATTTAATATAAAGATTAGAATAAAAAAATATTATTTTATATAATATAATTCATACTATATCAAATATAGTATTGCATTACAGCTTGTATAGTATTTGTTTTAGCTTTGTTGTTGCTTATTGTGATGTTTTCTTTGAGCCACAGGACAGAGACTTGGCTGCTGCAGCAGAGAGACTAGCTGAGTGTCAAGAAACTATACTTCTTCTGGGCAAGCAGTTGAAATCTTTGCGTCCACAGTCGGAGGTCATAGGATCTCCATACAGCGAGAGGAGTCAAAAAGGTGAATTCTTGCCCGGAGAACCTGCTACTGCCAGTGTACAAGAGTTTGATCATGCTGAAACGGACGGTGTTACTTATGCCAATGCACAGCCACATAGAGTGGGTGCCGAATCCCCTCTGGATTTATATACCTCCCCATGTAGCCCATCTGAGAATGAAGCAAGCATCAACAAATCACCGATCAATTCAAAGCATCCGAAACACAGGCCTACCAAATTAACCTCCTCGTCCTCCACTTCTGCCCCAACTGCAGAGAAAAGTTCGAGAGGATTTAGCAGATTCTTTTCGTCGAAGGGAAGGATTGGGCATTAGCCATGGGGCTTGCAGCTTGCAGGCATAATAACATTGTGTTGTTGAAAAGGATCGTTAGTATAATTATCTGAAACACCGGGCTGATGCGAGATTCAACTTGTGAAGCTGAATTCTCTTGGGTACAATGTTACAAAAAATGATGCTTTCAAATTGTGGTATTCTTGTAACTAATGAATGTATATGAAGGGAATGATGTCCATGTCAGTTAATTTGTATTTCTTCTACTGTAATTTTGTTAATTGAACATGACATAGTTTTTCAACCGTTACAAAAGGTATTTTGAATGTGTTTATGTGGCAGTGTTTATAAAATTTGACTTCCCACTTCAGACAAACCAAGATTGTTTGTCAAAAGACTTACCTTGTATTATTTGTAACTTTTGAATAAGTGTAATTTAAAAAATAAGTAGAATTTACTGAAAAGTGATTCAAATGTCTTTTTTTTTTTGTTTTTCAGTGATTCGAATATCATTATGTAAAGGAAGACAAATATCCATCCGCCACAAAGAACCACAGATTGGTCTTCTTAATCTCAGACTGATGGATGATATTTTATTTGATTTCCGTGTTGGAGCTCGCACTCTTAAGAGAGCTGGACCCTTTGTTAGGTTGACGTTAAAGCAACGTAGTCGTCTTCGATATTATTATTTCTGAGAATTCATAATACTTGGGTGATATTTCAATTTTTGAATTTTTACTTTCTTCGAGATATTAGATTCTATACAACAAATAATAATAATAACAACAACAATAATTGTAGGTGCAATAATTTGAAATCTGGAAGTTAAGAATCTTGTGGGCTATTCGCACAAGTCTTTCCACAAAATATGTGAAGATTTTCATCTCAATTTTCTGACTCATGTCATTCAGTGAGCTAAAGGAGTAAACACCCAGACCCACTTTGTGAGCCCAAAAATATCTCAGCACACTCGCTAAAAAGCAACAACCCTCGCCAGCAAACTCACTAACCAGCCATAACCAGAAACTGCCTCACTATTATTGATGATGAAGCTGGGTTCATAGCGCCCCCGGGCCCCAACAAACATGCATGTTCTCATTTTTAACTCCATACGAATGCCACCGTATTTAATTTCAAGATAATTATAAGAAATAAAGAATTATACAATCAGAACTTCGCTACTAATAAATATATTTATATCTTCCATCTCATTTTTTTCGGGTTTTGTCAATTTGTTTGCTTCGAGCAGTACAAGCTCAAAGGTGCTCGAAAATATAGCTCGCAAGTTTGGACTAAAATTTCATACGGAATTCATGGATATTTGTCTCGGTAGAAATTTACGGAGCATTTAATTAATCCATATTGCATATCTTGTCTTCAATGTGCTATTGTCTTTGTCTGGTTCATTTAATTAGGATGACAAAGTCAACATGCTAAATTTCATACAGTGTCATTTGTCAATGAAAAAACAAATAAATATCAACTTAAGCATAAAAATTTTGACACAAAAGTTTCAATGCAAATAAACCCAACGAAGTGTGCCGTACGACGCCCAACAATGAGTGGCTCTGCATTGTTCAAATTTCAATTGACTGAGACAAAAGAAAGAAGCAGAAGATTATTTATTAAACAGCGACAGTGACAAACAATACATCAGTGCGGCCGTTGGGGAGAACGAACAAGCGGCGTCAAATTTAAGTGGTATTGATGCATAGTACAAGCCATGCATAACTTCAATTATCATCTACTTTCTTGCTGGACTTTTTGTCCTCCACTGAATGACATAAATGAATTTTATAATTCTCTTTTGACAATTTTGGTTTTAAGAAATGCATTTAGAAATTAGAAGTTTCTGTTTAATATAATATCTCATTTGTTTAAAAATTCAAATTTTCTTTTAACTTGTTCCTCCGTTTCTTATGAGTTCAACTTTTTGTTAGTGATGAAGTAGTGGTGGGATCACCTCCCTTTCTTTTTGGCTCATCATGTGAGTTTTCTTGTCCTTTTGAGACTCTACTCAAAATTTATCTTGAAGAAGTTTCCTTCATTACCGTAATTGATTCTGCATGCATATTGATTTAATTTTGATGGGTAGTGACGGAGAAAAGAAATTCAACTCATACAAAACGAAGAAACAGCACGTCCCCCTTTTTTTGGGGAAATTAATTGCAATAATTGGATTTGCTTGCACCTTGATTTTGCCTTAATCGCCAAGGTTTGATGCCATCATTGGCATTAAGAGGAGAGATTAGCACTCAGCCGACAGGTTGATTGAGATTTCAAATCTACGTATGCCCTTCTTCAATTATGCCATATTGCTAACAAGATAACATAATGTGACATTTAAACAACTTGAATTGATACCATCACTTGAGTTTTGTTGCCAATAATCCAGACCATTCCACCCACTTCTATCATTAGCTTATATTCATTGATATAGTGGCATTAAATAACGTATTATAATACGATAGATGAACACAAAAATCTGAGAGAAAGTCTTGGGTATACGATCAATTGTATACAATTTTTTTCCATTAAGTTAAATAATATGCTCTTGTCAACCAATTAGTTAAGCTTAAAATATCTACGCAAGAAGAATTCAACAAATAGAGAGTGCGTATGCACGAAAAACCCAAGATTTTTCTCCCCCCCCCCCCCCCCCCCCCCCCCCCCCCCAAAAAAAAACCCACTTTATTTAAAAACACACGTGATTAGTTAGTAGTTGTCGAACATGAAATCGTAAAAGAATAATTCTTGACCTGACATTAGTCATTCTGGAGCGTATACCATTTTTATTGTAGCGAATTATTTCGTACTCTATATGATTACAGTAAGTAACTTCGAGGAAGGAATAAAACTGGCCGGAGCGTGCATGAATTAACAGGGAGAAGACGTTGAAAAGACATGGAAGAATAAATAATAAGAAAACGCATAAATAAACCTAGCGTACGTAGGCTATAGGATTTGAATCTAACGTTTTTCTTAGCTAGCTAATTAAAACAAAGAATCGAAAGCTCAGAGCATCTTCGGCTGAGTATACTATTCAACATGTGAACTTTGTCTCCATTAATTTCCATGGATGGTGGTCCCTTACTTCTTAAATATTATTGAATTTCCTTCAGCGAGCCAGCTTCTGTAGGTCGTACTTGAACAAAATTTACTTGAAAAAAAGGCCTAAATTTTCGGTTACTTTTTCCAACAATTTAATCCACCGATGAGGTAGGCCATACAAATGTTACACTAGAGTTACAAGTCTCGCATGGCATGCTACACACGGCTGGGTATAAATTATCAATTTCAATTATGTAAAACTCAGCCGAATTCAGTGAATGAACAAGATCATAGAAAATGTTATCTTGTTGCTCTGAGTTTGGCCAGCAACTACTGAGCTTTATGTCACGGGATGAGAGGTTTTGAGTCCGTGTGGCACTCCCGCATCCCGTACTACGAGAGTAAGCCTAGTGGAAGTGACACAATATCGACTGGTTTCGCCTTGCCTTGGGCTCGTCAGGAGAACGGCTCCAGTTCCCAACTAGTGTGTGTAGGGTTTCTCCTAAACCCCTCTTCAAGGTTAAGTCCTTGACTAGCGACAAACTCCCCAAAATCAACCGGGTCAGTCTGCCTGAACTCCGAAGAGTTTAGGGCCATTGTATTCCCCACACACACGCCCCTGAAGCACGTCTCCAACAATCAGCACAACCATCATCGATACTAGCGTACAAACGCATATCTTGGGTGTCACAATTGCAGTCCGTGTCATTCTCCCTCCGTCATGACCATGCGCGTCCTCGTGCATGGAGAGTATGCCTTGCAAATGTGCACTTCCGCGCGAAAACGTGAAGATCGGCTTGCCAATCTCACCCATAAACTCCGTGCCTACTCGTCCTCAATCCGAGGAGAGGACTCGCAGACACTGTCCTACTTGGTGCAAACAGTTGGGGGTGTGAGAACCCGCCTGTTCGTCCCGTTTGTCGACCCTTGGGCACAAAAGGGTAGGGACCTGCGTGATGTGGCATTGGAGCGCTTGGCGAGCTCGCAACGAGGGCTTCAAGAGATGACAAGCGCAACTCTGATACCATTTGTCACGGGATGAGTATTTTGCGCAGCTAACTCATGTGGCACTTAGACAACTTTGCCGAATGTTGCCAAACCGTTCGTGCGCTCAAGGACAGGAGGTCTAGCTAAAACCAAGGTAGGAGAGAGAGCCATGAGGACAACGATCGCAATTGCAAGGAGTGGAGCAAGAAAAAGCCTCCTAAGCCTGGAAGCCCATGCTTCATTTGCAATGGCCCTCATTGGGTGCGCGACTGCCTGGAGAAAAAGTCATTTAATGCCCTCGTGGCACAATTCAAGGGCCAACACACATCGACTGCGAAGGAACCCCAACACAACTTGGGTTCGCTCCAATGCCTTAGCACACTCGTAAGCCAACCAGCACTTACAAGAAAAGGGCTCATGTTCGTAAGTGTGCTCATCAACGGCCAAACCGTTCGTGCGCTCCTTAATACCGGTGCAACGCACAACTTCATCTCCGAAGAAGAGGCTAAGTATCTAGGCCTCAAGGTTACGCACACGGAGGCACCATCAAGGCTGTAAACTCACCCGCCAAGCCATTTACAGGAACCACACGAAGCGTACACATTACGCTTGGGACATAGAATGGGAAGCTCGAATTTTCGATTGTGCCGATGGATGACTTCGCAATGATCCTTGGCATGGAATTCTTCGACAAGGTACATGCCTTCCCACTTCCCGCAACGAGCTCCCTTAATATCTTCGATGAGAGTAAGACATGCATGGTACTGGTCAAGCGCGCACAACCTACAGAAAAGGCGCGCTCGATCATGCAGTGCAGACGAGGATTCAAGAAGAATCCGAACCATTTGATCTCCATCCGACAACACCACAAGGGAGAGGATTCCGAAAGCCCTCCAAGCCAAGTCCCACAACAAGCACTAGCCGTCCATGATAAAGGTAAGGACGCTATGCCTCCAAAGCTTCCACCGAGACGAGTGGTGGAGCAACGCACAAAGCCATCCGAGCATGTGGAGTTTCGGAAACACAAGAGGAGACGCCGCAACACCAACCGAAAGAAGGAAATAGCCACATGCAGAGCAAGTGGCGGAACCTCCCCAAGAGTGAAGCACAAGAAGACTAATGGCAAATTGCGGAACAAGTCCCTAAAGGAGCAAGGACGAGATAGCGACGAGGACGCCGCGAGTTTAAGTGGAGGAGGATGTTATGGACCGTCCAAGAAGCTAGCCCAATTGCCCACAATTTCGGGCTAGAGAGCCAACACAAGGTCAAGAGTGCTAACTTGGCCCAATTCCGGAACATTCTAGGCAACTCTAGCACTCATGAGTTTGTAAATATTTTAGAATTCTCTATACAATTCTAGCTCATGTAAATAGTTAGGAAATGATAGAATTCTCTAGAATCTATAGAGCTTGGCAAGTCTCCCCTATAAATATGGAATGACATTAGACGTTTGTATCCAACAAACACTACAACAAGCATTGTAATCTCTTTTTATGCAATACAAGTTTCTTATTCGGCTCTATTGCTCTCTTCTCTAGTTCGAGAAGCTCTAGGCTTACTTAGCAACATTCGGCAAGGTTGTTTAAGTGCCGCACGGGTTAGCTGCGCAAAATACTCATCCCGTGACATTTAGCTAGTTCCCTAGTTTTAGAAAATCGAAACTATAATCGGCTAGCCATGTTCTTCATATTTCATAGGCACAAATTCATTTATTTTTTTTTTGTTTACATGATAATATTGCTTAGACTATAATTATTAATACTAATTTAACATTAAATTATATATAATATTATTTATATTTTAAAACTCTTTTTAATGTTTGAAGTACGCCTACTCCACTTATATTTTAAAAGGGATAATAAAACTAACTTTACATAATATTTTTTTATAATTAAAGAATAAATTAAGTCTGTACTATTTTGTGGGAGCATAAACCGCTATCCTCGTTGGCGGGTGGGGTGTGGATATGGAAATTAAGCGGCCACGGTTCGTATGCATGTAAATAAACACTTATGGGATATTAACAATCAAAACCCTTCAGTTTTCCGGGTTTACAAATAATGACATAGTTTATCCATTTGTAGAACAGTGGTAGGTCTCTAACCGTCATGACAAAAAGAAAAATTTCTAAGCCTATGAAATGACCAGATTACAGATTTCCAGTCGTTAACTTCCCTGGGCTCACCGGGCGAGGGTCTATTTGGTACAGATAAACAAAACATAGTTTTATTTGTGAAAAGGTAAGACAACAGTAGACCTGAATGATAGTCTATCAAGTACTTAATGGTTAGCCCTATAACTAGACTGTCTGGGCATCCAACGGCCATACGTGCATTTCTTGGACAAAGTAGCTTTCTCCGAGCCATTACCGATATAGAATATATCACATTTTGTCGAACTACGGAAAAGTTGGTTATAAAACCCCATAACTGTAGGTTTTCAAAGGCGTCCGGTCAGTACGGTTTCTTGGGTCCACTGATTTAAATTTTTTTTTTTTTAAAAAAAAGAGCTTCAGCATTTAAAAAACGTTGTGAATTCTGTTATCGTAGGTGATGGACCGCTGTAAGACTGAAAAGGCCTAAGGCCTGCATATGCAAACCCCTACACCGTCTTCGTCATTCACGATCATGATCCTCTGATAGATCCCTATCATCACCATTCACCATCATCATTTATAAAGTGCCGCCCGGCCTCTGCCCATTGTGATCATTTCATCAAAGATTTGATTCACTGCAAGCACAAGTCGGTGTGGGTCTGTAATCTGAGCCGTCCATGTTTTGGACCACCACTTAAATATACGAGATTTTTCTTTGAAGAACCAGCGGTCACATGACATGGGTCCTAAAATCCTACATCCTATTGGATGTTGATTGATCAGTGGATTTTAACAGCAGCAAAAGTAAAAAACCTGACATGCATTTCTGATTAAATGAAAATGTGAAATGTTATGAAAGATTTTGTTTTGAATATTATTGAACATGAAAGGGAGCATCGTATTTTCTAATTGCCAGCGATTATTTTTTCAATATATATATATATGTATAGTACTGATAATATATAAAAAACAATATTACTTAATAGTATTTTCAACATTACACTATTAAATTATATGAATTAATAATTTTTTTACTTTAATAAAGGTGTGTGTGTGTATATGTTTCTGCTGAAACATTGATTCCTTTTATAAGTCAGTTACACTGCTAGGTACAGTTTTAAACAGCTAAACCGTTTAGTTAACCAGAAACAGCTTGGCATAAAATAAAGTGAATCCAAAGACAAAACCCCCGAGAAATAAGTGGGCTTGTGTCTATCACTACTCACTAGCTTCAGCTTGTGTGCTTTTTGTCAAGGAAACGAGCAGCAAAATATATTGAAATTAACGAAGATAAAGAGTTTAAAGGAAAAAAAGAAGGTAGAGCTTAATTTAATATTTAGATCTCTCACGGGGTACATTGGTAGTATACAACACCACACACCAGAGTCCACAGTGAGGAAAATGCTAACAAGTTTACTTTTGAGATTTACAACTCTGAAATAGTTAACCCAGATAATAATAATAACATCCATGGGTTAAAATATTAATTCTTCGTTGGCCGGGTTAGATTTACTGTAAAAGAAAAAGAAAAAAGGAAAAAGAGAGAGAGAGAGAGAGAGAGAAGCAATTGAAGCAGCTTCATCATCAGCCAATTTCTCCAAAAACAAACAAGCAAGTACCCTAGCAGCGTAGCTCGGCAATATTCTTCTTATCTGAGCATTGATGTTAAGGACTGGAACACTTGTTCTTCACAGGGAATGGTTAAGCCCATGTCATGATCAAAGCCAAATTCTTCTTCGGCTTGTTGAAGCAGGCTTTGAAACTCAGGACGAGTCAAGAAAGTTATTGGGATGATGTATCTACTTCTGTTTTCACCAACATACACAACAAAATGACCTTTTGGGACATCTAAAGGGAGTCCTTGTTCATCGTAGCTTTGTTTCTTCCCCAAGCTCGAGCATCTCTTGAGAATTTGCTTAATCACAGCCGTTTGAGACAACTTGTTTGATTTTCTGATGGCCATCCTAATGAAGAACTTGTGCGGGTAATTAATGCCAATAGACAAGAAGAGCTAGCCAGGGAGGAGCTCTGAGAGACGTTTCTTTTTTTCTTCTTTTTTTCAATTATTATTGTGAGGCGATGTGAAAATGTATGAGGGGTGTACGTATTTATGCTTGCGGTGAGACTTGTTATGGGTGCGGGTGTAGACAGAGGGAAAATGAAGCACAGTCATGTGGGGTTGTGGGGGCAGAAAATAGACCCATGGCCATGGGTGTTTTTGGGGTCCGTGTACGTAAACTCGCAGGACACGTTGGGTGCCAATCCCATTGGTTTGACAATCTCTTGTTGCCCTTCCGAAGGACAAAGGGTCCCTCTTTCTCTACGTTTTTTAGCTTCTTTTTTTTTTTAAATTAGATGACAGTAATGTTTATATTATAATTAATATTACACGAGAGTATGATTAATATTTATAAATTAAATTATTATTAAAATTAATTTACATTAATATTAATAGAATTTTGTCCAAATTTTAAGTCTCACAAATCTTTAAATAATGTTCACTCTTCACTTATAAATAAAAAGAAGATTATCTTTATTTAATTTTTAATTAAAAAAAAAAACTCCCACAATATTTTTGTAGGAGTTCAAATTATTGTCCTCTAATTTAAAAGGCAACAGTCTTGACCACTCAGCCTTCGACCTTTGCTCTTTCTTTTTGAGCTTGGCTTTCAAATGTTTTTTCCCCTATTAAAAAAAAATTCTTTAATCTTTCTTTTTCCACTCCCTACGTTGTATTTTCAACCAGTTGAATCCCAATTACATATTAAAGCCTCTTTCTATGACTCATTCTTTTGCTCCATGGTAAAGCAGAAACGGTTATAAGTAAAAACCTTCCCTTAAGAAGCACTCAAGCATTACCTACTAGCTAGTCCTCTTTGTGATTATGAGTAATTTAGCGGGGCAAATATGTAATATCTCATGATGAGTAACGTCATTTTAACTTTCCTTTCATGCTACCTTTTTCTAGTTCTGATTTTCAGTTTCAATACAATGTTCCCTCTTCATGGGTAGTTTCGACACATTCTTCCATTTCATTGTTCCACCTTAATTAGAATCTCCCAATGCCACTTGTAACATTTTTCATCACTAACTACTCCTTTTTAGAATTTTTTTTTTGATACTTTTAACATATTAGTTTGAATCTTTATCACATACATGTTTACTTTTATTCATTGGAGAAATACACGTAAAAAAAGAAAAAAAATAAATAAATTAAAAGATCTCTCAAGACTTTCTCTTTTTATTAGTATCTCTTCATTACACATTAATGTAAACTTACATTGAACACTAATTTAAACTTGAAATCATGTAACCTAAATATACATAGACGTGGCCTATTAAGGAATGAAGACAGGAATAATTATTATTTTTGAATGAAAAAGCATAGATAATTAAGAAAGATAGACTTTGAATGCTCTTGTAGCCCTTAGGTCTTCTTTTCCTCTACCAAAATTCAGAGCTAGGGCCCAGGGCTTCTTCAGGATTAATGATATTTTTAAATTGCCCTTTAAAAAAAAGAAAAGAAAAGTCTTTAACTTAAAAAAAAAAAAGAAAAAAAATTGTCTTAACTGACTCCTACTTTTTTCTTCCGATCCCTTCTCTCTCTGCCAGCACCATAATTCAGGGGTCGACAATAGTTGTACCAAAGTGTACCACCAATCGCAGCCTTAAGTTCTGGTCACATCTTAATTGTTGGTCTTGCTATGGAATTCGAATGGCATGATAAAGAGCAGGGATCACATGGGCATCTGCGATTCTGCTGGCGGATTTCTCTTGATGCCCTCAAATCTCAATGATGTGGCAAATCATTTACTCATTTTAGTTGAGAAGTCTCTTTATTTTTTGATGTTAAGCAATGACTTGTGATTGTGTACTTCTTCAGGATAAACATATCCAATCAACCAAGAGTTTTAATTTCCTTATATTCAGTGACCCATCAAATTGATTAACTTGTCTCATGCCCAGGAGTTTTCACTTTTCCTTTTAACTTATTAGTTTCTCATAAAATAATCCTCTTCAAAGTTCAAACCAAGACAGCCATGAAAATCCAAAAAGATATGGAAAGATTCTTTCATTACATAATGAGTTATACAATTTAGCAAAAGCATCAGATGCTTTGAGAATGAGTTATCTTAAATTGAGGAACAATCACTATCATATGGTCTATCTATCATCAGACAGACAAAAACAATATTGAGCACTCTAAGAGCGTGATATTTGGCTTTCCCGGATCATGGGTCTATCAAGAATTATAAAGAACTCGAAGGAAAAAAGTTGCAGCAAGATTTTCTCTGTTGGCGTAGGGTAATAATTGTCCCAAGGCTATGCTCGTAGCCATGGGCTCTCTGATTACTACCAAAAGCTAAAGAATCTTGAAACAGTTTCCCTACAGAAGAGAGGCATCAAGGTCCCATTAGACCATTGCATCAAAATGCATTGCCCGCTAATGGTAGAGCTTTCAGACCCTTCCAATTTTGTCCATCTATTGAACTTTTACATGCGACTGCACATAGGAAAATAAAACTCTTCTGTTCACCTTACATAATATCAAATTATCAAATATGCATTGCCTCCTCTGCTTCACCTTGCATAATATCTTAAAAATAAGTGTCTTGCATATGTAACTTACAGCCCCCATAACTTATTACTACTTTTTGCATTATTTTTAAAAGACTAAAAGTTACATCAACAGTAACTTAGCAATTGCATTAAAATAATTATCTGTCAATTTAATACCTTAGTTTGATCCAATGAGTAACGTCTTTCTCATATGTTACTTTAATAAAACTATTAACATTACTCTCATCGTCCTGTGATGTAGTTTATCATAATATGAGTTTGCATGATAAACAATTTAATAAAATACTTGAAATATTCATGAGAGGTCGATGTTCTCTCAAGATCTTTTTTTTCTCTAACAAAAGATTTTGTTTGTTTATATGTACTAATTTTATAATGAAGATCCTTAATTATATTAAAATCATCTAAAACAAATACATATTACAATGAATTAGACTATGTATTTTTTATTTTCTAACTTGTCCATATTTTCAATATACTAAAGGATACTGACTAAATAATAATAATAATAAGGGTTGGCTAGGGTCAAAACGATTAGTTTAGTTACTTATCTCCTCTAGCATTTGAACAACTTAAAGGGCCAAAAAAAAATGCTTAAAGTTCAAGTGGGCCAGATTTTGTTTGTTTTGTTGGTGAATTAATTCGTAATTGATTGGCTTAACGAAAAAAGGAAAAAAAATAAACAAGAGCAGTCCTGGGCTCCTGGCTGTAGTAGGAGCACTAGTAGCAATTAGCAAATAGAAGGCGAGTCATGATACACACAATAAACAAATAAATTTAAAATTAAATGAGAGCCACAAATGGCTTGTGCGAAGCTACGTGTGCTCCCCCATGTTCCAAGGCGGAGAAAGAGTCCGCTCCGTTACGCTTTTGTTATTATAGTTATTGCTTCATTAATTGCTTATTACGGCGGCTTTGTTCGGCCTCTTCAATTACATCACCGGTACCATCACAGTACATGAAAACTTACGGACACTCGCGGACACCCGTCACTAATGTCTCCACCTAATTCTCTCAGCATTTGTTATCCGCCCAATTCAATGTTTTGGGAATAAAAAATTATATTGACACGAGTCTCATAAAGAAAGGGCGTAAGAAGTAAAATATAAAATTTAAAATTTTCACTCATCATTATTCTTAAAGTTAAAAGAAATTATGAGAATAATAATTTAAATTTCTATATACATTCAACATCTTAAAATTAAATAAAAAATTATATGAAGCTAAATACAGTAATATGATGTATAATTAATATTAAAAAAACTTTAAAATTTCTAATTAAATAGATGCGACTTGAATTGTAAAAGTTAAAAATGAAATTATAATGTAGTTTAAGTACAAAGCCGACAACATTCAATTGAAATTTTCTTTTCTTCCAACTCAAAAATATACCGAACAACTTCTAGTTAATTATTCGACCATCTTCTTTACAAATTATCCACTGATGGATATTTGGGGGTTAACCGAACCTAGTCGTAAAGTATCATCATATTAACATGTTAATGATAATTTTAAGTGGACAATTAATATCACATGCCAATCCATAAAATAAAAGTTACATCCCTTAAGATGTAAAGTCAGCAATTAATCTACCATATAATAATCAATACACACACCTGGCACCACATCATTGTTAGATAATTATGACTCTGTGACCTTTTTTTTTCACACTATAATGGAAATCTACCTTCTTTTTAGTTATTCGTTAACAACCACGTATCCAAAGCATATTAAAAGGTCAAAGAATATATTCAAATTAAGTTTGAAATTTTTAAACTTCTGTTATTTGATGGGAAAATTTTAAAGACTAATTAGAAGCTGACTTTCAAGTTTCAAGCAAACCAATCAATAAAATGTCTAAAGCTAAAAAAGATTCGGATCAAGCGCTAAGCCAATCTATTCTACTCTCTATGATTTTCTATCATACGTGTATGTATTGCAATATACGATTAGTTTCATATATTTTTTTTATTTAAAATTAGTAATTTGTATATCTTTGAAAAATTAACAAGAATGTTAGACTAGTACGGAATGTAGATGAGCGACAGAAATAAAAGGGGCAGCAGGCCCCAGGACTTGAAGGTGAAGAGAGACGAGGAGAGTGGAAATATAGAATGGGCCCATGGCTAGTAGTCTTCAAAAATCAAAATGAGACTACCCCATGTTCTGTGAATGACATTGGCTGGTGAGCTGAAGATAAAGACAGAGCCAAGTATGACAGTGTCAGTGGGCCACCGAAAGGCAATGACTCAAATGCACATTTTCTTACTTTCTTGTTGTAAGATTAGAAAATGACTGGTTGTTATGCACACGAAGGCCATGTTACCCTTGCCCCAAAATGCTTCTTTGTGAAGGCAACATTGTACGGACAAAAATTGTCAAAAATTGTACGGACAAAAATTATCAAATGAAACTACCTGTTTCGTTTGATGCCAATTTCTTCGCTTCTTAATATGATTTAATTGGGCACTGATGCATCGGTTAGGTTGTAACTACCTCTACCTGCAATACGCAATTTTTGATGCCATATTCATGATATGCCTGAACGCCTTTTTATCATTCCATAACGAAAATAGAGGAATCCAATTCAATCGAATGGAACTGAAAAGTACCGAACTTGAATCATGAATAACAAAAATACAGACGTCTCAGAATTCAAAAGGAAAAAGCTCAACATGGCCTTGACCTATACAAGAAGAATTTTCCAATTGTGATTGAATGACATAATGGTTAATTATGTGGCGCTAGCCCCGCAGAACCACCCATTTCATTAACTTTAAATGTGACATATTTGAAGCCACATTTGCCTAAAAAATGTTGTGAACATCTTCGCGCAAATATATGTGTAAGAATGAATCAAGAAAAGAAATGGAAAATGGAATGGACCCATTACAGCTAAGCCCCCAGGATATGGAGCGCCAAGCACTCTACGGACGTACCGTGGCCATTGCAGTGGCACATCCGCACATGTACTGTGTAAAATAAATGGAGGGAAACATTTATGTCAAATTCAATTGATCGGAAACACAATCAAGCAAGGGGACAGCATTTCTATTGAGAGGGTCCAAAGCCAGGGAGGATTATTTGTTCCTTTGTTGCCTGCCCTGCCCCTGCTCTGCTGGATCACCAGAACCAAAATTTCCTCGTTTTGGATGGGGATTGTCCGAATTTTTCTTTGATAAATTAATTATACCATAACGATAGCATTCATCATCTCATCATCATTGTAACATTGCAACGTCAGTATCAGAGTGCAGGACCTCCGTCTGATGAATTGCCATGTTGAAGTAATAAGAGACTCACACGGATGAGCCTATAAATGCTACCTAAAATCTTCGAAAGAGAAACTAGAAAATTGGTCATTTAGCTTTGTCTAAGGCAGTGCGGTATTTGTGTCCACGATAATTTTCTCAGTCTACTGCTATAAATATGTAATACAGGCGCAGCAGTATGGCGTTGTCCAATGTCCACAACCAGAAGGGTAAGGTGTTGAGTTGTGGGTGTTTTGGGCCGAGATTCACGTTGCACTGTCAAAGTAAAGCCCCACTCTTGGGCGCCCATTTATTGCCATCAGTGTATGACTCTAAACTTCGTTGACAAATCAGCCATTATAGTACGAGAGAGTGCGAGAGGAAAACTTGTAAATCTGAGATAATGGACACTTTCGGCTGAACATGGTTAGGTTATGGGTCCCAAACACCGATGCCGTAGTCTAATGATCCAAAACAGGCCCATCAAGCCTGGAAGCCCATTAAACTACTGGGAAGGTTAGATGAGTCCTCGCTGTCACAGAAGCCAGAAGATCCTTTCATAGTTTTATGAGTAAAGAAAACTTCAAAGCTCTCATTACACATATGCAGAAAACAATCCACAAGATGTTTTACTTGTATATAAAGTCTCTTTAGACAATCTAGAACAATTAATTCCCATGCATTGCACTCTTATTTGTTGCAGTAAAAAAAATTAACTCGAAACAGTAACAAGAATATTAAGCATACAAGTATTACTTGGATGTGCCTAATGTGGTAGCTGCTAGGACTAACTTTAAGATGGTCTTCAGCTCTGCCTCTACATCTTTTACTCGAATTCCTTCTTCTACTGATAAGAGACTCTGGCAATAAATCATTTATCTAAGAGGTTAAAATGGCCGGCTGCTGTGTTGCCTCTTCAGCTTGTAAGCTCTCGTAATATTGCACAAGGACTTTCCATCCCCCAGGACACATAAAGCCATCAGGAGGATTCTCACCACTTCTTGCAAAAGTCCGCATCTGGAGAAATTAAGTCAGTTGATTAAAACCATTTAAATGTAGAAATTAAGTCTGCATCCGGACAATGACTTTTGGTTGCCGGCAAACTAATAATTATCCAGCAACTGAGAAATGCATGCACATCAAAATGTAGAAATTGCTCTTGGACTAATAAAACATTAAAAGGCTGAAAATTCATTAGTTCACCCAACCTAAAACTGAAAGCATTATGGAATACTCACTTGGAAATGAGGAAGCTTATATTCGTGATTTTTTTCTTTTAAGCCTAACCATGACATGAATTGATTATTTTTAGGGAAATGAGTCATTAAACACTTTTCCTACCTTGGTTCCAGAGATGAAGAGAAAATCTTTTGCACGTGAAGGATCAAAAAAAGCCATTTTCTTTTCCACAGTGTCATATGCAGCAACCTGGAGAGTAAAATGTAAAAAGAAGAAAAATCACAATTTAGGGACAGCATGAGAGAAGAAAATCACTGTATCATACATGCACCTTATCAATACTTACCTCAGATAGAAACCCTATTGACCCCATATAACAGATTTTAAACCTAACAAACACAAGTCTGAGCAATGAAAAAGCAACAATCTCTCAGGGTTCAAGACATATAGAGGCATATCACTCTAGTAAAACTTAAAAGAATGCTGTCGTATACAATTAACTGCACCCAGTCTATTATGAGCATTCAGTTGCCTTACTAGAAAATAAATCATACAATTACTGCAGGACAGATGAATAAAATAGCAAAGAGAACAAAATAATGTATGACAAATACATCTCAGTGGAAGAAATAATAAAGGCTCAATGCTTAGAACTATTGAAGTGTACAATAATACCTACCCTGAATGGCAAAATATTTAGCTTCTCTAGACCAAGAGCCATGCTTAACACCTTTTTTCCATGATCTGGGTCATATAAATCTCTCGTCTCTGTTGGATGACCCATGCCAGCAGGATCACGACCTACAATGTAGAAATTAGCACCAGCATTTATACGTGCCTTAGCATGCCACTGAACTTCAGTTGGACCTGCATAATGCATGGGTGATGGAAATATGGAAACAATGGTCGTCTCTGGGTCAAGGACACCATCTTCTAGGACCTACAGGAGAGAAAAATAAAAAATAAGAACCTTCAAAAACTAAACATTTGGGTTAACAAAAATGAAGTTAACTCTTAATAGATAATAGCCCTATTCATGTTGCTCTTGATTGCATGGTCTTAGAGTGGATTTACAAGTTCTTTGACTAATAACTTGATTTATTAATTATTTTAGATTCTATACGATTATAAACAAATAGACTTAGTTGAGAGCTACACAAGATAAAGAATTGTATCACTTGTAAGGATTCCCGATATGTTTTTGTGTTATAGCAAATCAACCCTAGATTGGAAGAAATGTAAATTTATTTGGTGCATAACCTTGCTGTGCTGCTCCATTCGAACATCTAAGGGCACATCGTCAGCTTTTGTGAAACCTCCTAAAGGGTGAAGTAACAGAATAGGATTCTTGTATCCCATTTCCAAAAGTCGCCTGCGTGTATCGTTCATTAACAAAGCATGCCCATTATGTATAGGATTTCTTAACTGAAAAGCAAAAATTGCATCCGCCTGACGATTATCGAATTCTTTCCTGAGTTGCTGAGGAGAGAGCCTGTAGTGATCAAGACCATCATTGTACTTGATGGGCTTTAATACTTCCAGATCTCCACCTACAAGCCAATTCCCAGCCGGGGTAATAACCTCCTCTACATATGGCAATCCTGCTGCAGTTGTTCCCCAAGTCCTAGCTATCCTCTCTTCTTTATTATGCTTGTATATTTCAATACTGCAATGGAAGTGAAATTTCAGGAATCATTCTAGAAAGCAAATAAAATGGCAGCAAAATAACCAAGTGTCAAGCTGGTAACTCATCATAATTCCATTTTAATATCACATAAAATGCCATCATATAGAACAGCATTACAAATCTTCTAAAGGTACTCTGAAGCTGAACTGTATTTAAGTATGTAGGCTCATCTAAGTATCTTCTCTTGCGAATCCATTCTGCAGAAGCTTAATTGAAAAAAAAAATGTCCTTGTAACATAAGTCAAGCAAAATGAATGCGATGCGACTCCAGAAAGCATTGTAAACTCAGCAGCGTTAAAGGGGTTGTATATAATTCAAAATCCTATTCGCAGCAGATACCAATCATTGCATACAAATTAGACAACTTAACTAGCACATAACACATGTCATACGGAACCTTCGATAAAATGTAACAGCAAAAATAGCCAAAATCCGTAGGGTCATATGCAACACAAAGTAAAAGAAAAGAGACAACAAAGAAAGAAACTGACCTCCTAAGAATCCCGATCAAGTCGCCAGTAGGACCAAGCAAGGCCACGTTAGTGGAAGACCCAATTCGCTCCTTAGTCTCATCATCAATGGCCAAAACAATAGGAAGAGACATATTGACAATAGACCCATCTTTCATTCTCAAACAATTAAAATGCAAGCTCTGCAAGTACTCATTTTCCCTCATGAACCCTCTCAACGGACTGGCCCATCCCTCGCTTACCACGTGAACCCATTCCAAGTCGATCTTCGTCAGCTTCACCTTCGGCATTGACTCGGCTTCCGTCGTCCTCAACCCCCGTTCGCTCTCCGGCACCACCAGATCCACCAGGACCCCACCATCCGGCTCGATCAAAGAACTCTTAATCGCAGACGAAGCTGATTTGACCGCAGCACTCATTTTGGGCTGAAACGCAATCAACTGATTCGAATGGTAAATGGGTTTCGGTCGTATTTTAACGTTGTAATCTGTAAGCTTCGTCTGCTTAGCTGTACGGAGATTGAGGTGAAAGTGTGCAGCGATGTGCACTTTAATCGTCAGAGACATGATGGCGGTGGTTGTTATGTATAAGTACAAGTGTAACTGACGAAATTGTTGCTGCTGCCGCAGCTATTAATTTGTGGAACGTTTTGAAAGATCATAATTTTAAGTGGATTTATTATAATAACGCATTACAACCTACGGCGGTGAGCTGAAAGAGATCCACACGTTCTGTTTTTTCAGTTTGTGGACGAGAGTTTGGAGCTGTTCAGACTGTTGGGGACCAGAATGCTCATTCAGATCAACGGCTTGGATCAACGTGCTTCCATGTCAGCCCGATAACCAACTTATTACACTGCATGGAATCCGTTTGGTTCGATTCCTGCTACATGTAGATTTTTCCTTTCGTAAATTAAAAAATAATAATTAAATTCTGTGATTCGACCATGCAGTGCTTATGGGTTATGACTTTTAGGAGCTGGCTACGGTACAGATTCTGTAACATACAGACCAGGTTAGCCGGTCCCCCATTATAGGGATGGCAATAGATTGAATTTGATCTAAGATTCACGTGATTTAAATTTAATCGGGTCGGATTTAGATCGGTTTAAAATGGATTTGGATCGAATTTGGATATCGTTGTGTAGATCTAAGATGAATCTGGAGCAGATCTGAATTTATCTTAATATCTAAATCCATATTCATATCCACTCATCTTTTAATTTTATTTTATTTTAAAAATTTCTTAACAATTGTGAAATTATAATGATAATAAATTTTATTCATAGCATATTAGTAGTATTTACCATATAATTAAACTCTTAAAACTTAAAGGTTAGTTTTGTAAATTTAAAGGTTAGTCAACCCTAAAGTATGTATGTATATGCAATATTCAAGTAATATAATCTAGCAATTTATTTTATTATATTGATCAAATAACTTTTAAGAATATAGTTATTCATATATTTAGTTAAATATGATCATAATAAAAATAATAAATGATTGAATATAAATTATATTTAATTTATATATCATTATCTAATGTTGTAAGAATAAGGGTATGTGTATCGTGGATATTAGAATGATGAATGAGACAATTGAATATTAGATTGATCTTACTCCTCCAATTACTTTTAAATGATATTTTATTATCTTTGTTATTTGTTGTTTTGGTGTAAAAGTATACGCTACAATATTTATTATATTTTTGAGAAAAATTATATAATTTATTTGTTATCAATACATTTTAGCCTTCAATTTTCAATCTAAAAAATTGTTACTTTTTTATTGCTGAATTTTAGAAGTCATTACAAATTTAGAGTAGATTTGAATTTTAATTTTTTTTGAATTTGGAGCATATATAGATATTTATTTCTTTTTTGGATTTTGATATGGAGCGAAAAATATGGATTCATGACGGATATGGAGCAGATACGAATCTTAATTTTTATTATAAATTTAGATATAAAGCAGAATAGATCCAACTCATATCTGCCCCATTGCCATCCCTACCCCCAAAGGTGACATTTGCTTGCTTTGTTTCCACATGTAGGGACACGTGGAGTGCATGGAGTGGGGGATGTATGTTACAGAAGCTGTAGCATAGACTTCTCCATGCTTTTAAAGTGAATATTCTTAAAATATAATATTTTAATAACATACACACCCTCTGACATTGCTATTGTAGTCATTTATAGATTTTTTTTGTGAATGATGAACATTTATATGATATTCAATTCTGTAAAATTTTGGATAGATTAAAAATTTTTAACGACTTATTTGGTATATAAGATTGAATACGATGAGATATAATAAAATGTAATTAAATGTAATGATACAGAAACGGATAAAATTATATGTAATATTTTACTGTATTTAGTATAATATTAAAATAGATTATAAATAATCATGTTTTGCGTTTTGTAAAATAGTAGCTAATCATTAACATGTCTCGGAAGAAAAATGAAAAAAAAATCTAAAAATATTTTTGTTTTCCTCTTTCTTATTCTGTGTTTCCGCTATTTTCCATTTTTCTTTTTTTCTTCCTCTTCTCCAGATGATTAGCTTAGGAGCAATAAGAATCAGTTAATTAGCTACAAGCCTACAGGCTACAGCAGTTGCCGAGTCAGTTGGCGAATTTTTTACCGATTAAGTTTTAATAAGATCCAAGAGCATTTCTGGGGTCCTGGGTCACAATGCTTACTACCAAGACAAGAACAGAGCGTGGCCAACAAATGTTTGACCAAGTGCCCCATGAAACAAGAACGGTTAATTTTTTTTTTTTTTGAGTGCTTGTTGGGTAGCGAGAGGAATCAGAGAATGATGAGAAAAATGATATTTTTTCTTATCGTTTCGCTTCACATTTCTCTTGTTAAAAAATAATAAAAAATAATAAAAAATACTATTTTTTATTACTCCAAGTTTATATTGTTTAAATTATAAAAACTTAAATTACAATAAGATCTAGCAACAACGCAAAAAATAAATAAATTTAACTTCTACAATGCACTTAAATTTCACGCCACATCTTCCACATAACAAAAAATTAAAACAAAAAAAGTAAGTTTAAAAAAAACCACTGTTCACTTAATCTTTGTTGAGAGAGCCGAGAGAAGGGAAGAGGGAGGAGGTTGTGAGAAGAAGCCTGAAAGTTAAACTGCGTGAGAAGAAGCCTGAAAATGTAGCTGTTGTGAGAACTGACGAAAATGGAGGAAAATGAAAGTGAAAGAGAGAGAAAATTTTCACGTGGAGGAAAGTAAAAAAATCAATGAGAGATGAAAGTAAGACGTGGAGGGAAGTGAAAAAGTAAAAGAGAGCTTTCCTTTCTCTTTGATTTTTTCACTTTCCCGTAAAACATTCCAACATCATTTGTTTAATCATTTGATCATTTTTTTTATTTTTTTATGTTTAATGAGTGAGAAGAAAATAGAAAAGGAAATGGCAGGAGAGAATGCTGTCTTTCTCTCGTCCCTCTCACTCCTTAGCATTTCTCTTTTTTTTTCTTTTTTTTTTTCAATTGTGGTTAGTTATGTTTCTATTGTAATTGAGGTCGACAATTTGGGGACTTTTCACAAGGAACACCCAGAGCTTTAATTCTTTAATCAATTGATTGCATTATCTAAATTTCAATCTTCAGTTTTGATCATCAATCCGCCCAAAGTTTGATACCTAAAGCATTCGGTGGGTGAATATGCTATCGGCTGTCGCTAAGAGCAATCTAACTTGAACAAGCCAAAGTTCAAGCTTGTGAAGAGAGTATCTGCCAAGAACTCAGCCGCGGCAAGAGAGAGGGACGGATAGGGGGGAAAATTCTTATACCGTGATATGTGTTGAGGATAATTTTTAATTTAAAAATATGTGGCCCTACGGACAGATTTTTACACTGTTTGTGTTACCAATTGGTGACTCAATTTAATCATACTTTTGGCACCAAGCATAGGATGGATATTCTTTTATCTTATACTAATCCAATCTCAATTTATTTAACTGTTACCAAACATTCTCTCTAAGTGGTGCTTAGTTTGAAGAATTGAGACGTGCTTAGTTTGAAGAATTGAGAAAAGAAAAGATGAGTAAAGTGAAGAGAAGGGGATAAGAAATGAGATGAGGAGAGGGTGAAATTAAATTTGATTGTTTGGTTTAACATAGACTCTTAAAAGAAAAAAAAATATTATAAATTTTTTTCTTGAACTAGTTTACTGTCTCACTTACATATTAAACTTTTAACGTTAGTTAAAAATATAATTTAAAAAGACTAAACTATGAATAATTCGATTTAAAAATCAAACAAATAATAGAGAAAATAAATTGAATATTGTATTTACAATTAGTTAATATTATTTTAAAATCAATTTAACCAATGCCATATAACTAATTAAATAATTTAAATTATTTTCTAAAAAAATTACTATTTAGTGAAAATAATCAATTTTTTTGTTTTTACCTTGTTGGAAAAACCACTGGAGAGATGCCGCACCACTGCCGAAGAGTGGTTAGATCATTGCTAGAATAGAGTTTTGTGTCCCGGAAATTACATCAAAATTATCAGAAACTAACACTCTATTCATTTGATAAATAAAATTATCTAAAATAATTACAATTATTTTAGAAATAAAACAGTTAAAAATTTCTCAAGTATTTACAATGAGATTTGAGCCCTTCCTAAAGTTGTAGATCAACTCTTGGAAATTCAATTGGTATAAAAATTGATGAAGAAATCACATTGGTAGCGGTTGTCCGATGGCTTTTCAACGGTGGTATGGTGGTGGTCTAGTGACGAACTGGTACTATTCTTCAATATTAATAATTTCTAATTAACTAAATAATAGATACATTAATTCTATTAAACTATTTAATATATTATTTTAACTTATTTAAAGGATAATATTGGAACTTTTGTTTTAAAATTAGTAAGGAATTTAGACTCCTTACCTAGTGGTGTGTAATTAAAATTCCTTAGTTTTATAGATTTTTAAGTTCCTTATAGAAATTGATTTCCAGTAAACTAGGACCAACCCTAGCCAAACAAAAGAAATCATAAAAGAATATGAATTCCTCTTCTTTATACCCTTCTGTCCTGCCAACAACTTTATATAGAAACATAAAATCAATCGTGATCATCAAAGCTTAAGAAGAACACGGGAAGTACATAAAATTTCATAGGAAGCAAAAACCCTAAATATAAAGTAAAGCAAACAAAACAAAAAGTGACCCTATTACACCATCGGAAGTTCGAAACTATTGAGTTGGGAGGATGATTAATTGCTCATAACAAATTGATTTCATTAATTTAAAAGCATTAAATGAAAAGAGATAAGGGGTTAAAGGTCTGTTGAGATGGGACCCACCAGGGAACTGAATATCGGGTCCGGTTCATGAACATCGCCTAAAACTAGTTTAATCAGTTTATATATTTTATGATATCAATATATAATATTAGTTAAATATAAAAAAATATTTTGTATTAAATGATATGTAATTCTTAATATAAATCGTGTTAAATATATATTAAAAGGCTATTGAATTAGATCATGTTGGACAACATAATTACTTAAATATTAGATAAATATATTATTTTACATATTTATTTTATATATTTAATTTAACACAACTATTAAATGAATCATATTTAAATCAGCTTAAATTTAACATGACATAACACAAACTTGACTTGATAACTCGTTTTATCATCTCTAATTAACATTCCCTCGTTGATCTTTTAAATGAAAATACCTCCGGACTACAGTTGTAATAAAGGACAACAATTAATTTAACGAAATCACTGTCTTCTTCATTTGAGTTGAATAAGAATCCATTTAAAGTCAGATATCGTCTAAGATTACAGCACTCATACGTTAAGAAAATTAAGTAGGGGTTAGAGTTAAAAAAGTAAATTATCTTTCATAATTGTTTTTTGTTTTGTTTTTGGTTTTTAACGATTCCTTTAAACTCTAGTGCAAATAATTATAATACTAATAATAATCACATGGTATGACACATACAATCGGTGTTCTTTTGGTTTTTCTTTAAGTCGTAGAAAATGTTACTGACAGGAATATTGTAGGAATTAAAAATGAGCGCTGATAGTAATAATGCAAATGACAGGGTTCATTTAGAAAATAGGTTTTAAAAGAATATTATTGGTGCAAATTTTTTTTAAGTTGTCGAAAATTTATTGGGAGTTTTAGTTTGGATTTATCTGTATAAATAGGAAAACCAAGTTCTTATTTGTGAATTATAAAAAAACCAAGGTATACCAGTCGTGTTATTACAACCATTGCAATTTGCAAATATCCTTTGTAAACAAAATATCCTGTGACAGTGTGACTCTATCCATGAGTCGGAAACGCCAGGCCGCCCTAGTGCTTGTGCTCCTACTTTATATTTCACAAGACATAAACACCCTCATCTTTTCCTAAACACTGAAACAATTTATCCAAGCTTTAAGGGGTATAACCGTCCCACCGTCCTCACTCAAATATTTGTTACACAAAACTGAAAGCGGGGTTCTTCTCTCACATATTCTTCTTGTTATTAAAATTAGGGTTTCGAATTCGAGTATTCATTTTCGTGTTTAGCGAGGGACTGTGAACTCGATTGTGTTTGAAAATGGGGGTACCGGCGTTTTACAGATGGCTAGCGGAGAAGTATCCGTTAGTGGTGGCCGACGTGATCGAAGAAGAGCCCGTCGTTATCGACGGCGTTAAGATTCCGGTCGATACAAGTAAACCTAATCCTAACGGTTTGGAATACGACAATTTGTATCTCGACATGAACGGGATCATTCACCCCTGCTTTCATCCCGAAGACAGAGTAAGCTTTTAATCATAGGAGGTCTTCGGGATTTTTTTTGGTTGATTTAATTTTGATAAAATACCGTCAGTTTGAAATGAAAAATGTGTTATATGATATTGATGGCCTAATTGTTAACTTGGTACATCTTAGGGATTGGAAAATAATAATTTTGTGATTATTTGACAATGCAATTTTACTGATGCAGCCTGCTCCAACAACATTTGACGAGGTATTTCAATGTATGTTTGATTACATTGACAGACTCTTTGTGATGGTGCGACCCCGAAAACTGCTTTACATGGCAATTGGTGAGGTTTTATCTCTGTTGATGGTTTGAATGGAAAACAGATAGTTATTATGTATGATGATGTTAGTGATACTGAATTTCTGGAAACAACTTGCAGATGGTGTTGCTCCGCGGGCTAAAATGAATCAACAGCGATCTAGGCGTTTTAGAGCCGCTAAAGATGCTGCTGATTCGGTATGTGCTTTCTGGATTCTAGGTGCTTCTTCCATATGTATCATGTGGATGGTTTTATGCTTCTTTGGTTGGTCAAATTAACATGCTGACGATGCACTCTCTTTGTATAGAGAACTTAAATCTATCTTATAAATGTTTTAAGTTATTGGAAACTCAAAGTCTGACCTCTATGCTTCTTTGTCATATAATCCAGTGGTAATCTTTGGTGCTTGGATATAATTGAGCTTTTTGAGATTTTTCTATGTTGACGGATGTAGGATATAGACTCATGTGAATGTGTTTTTATTGGTAATGTTTGCATTTCTGCATGTAATATGTTTTCCCGCTTTTTCTTGTAAAGATTTGGTTTTAAGAACCTAGTGAATGGAATTCTAGGGATTCATGATCTTATAACTTACCGTGATCTTCTCTTATACCTATTTTTATCGTTTGGTCAGCTTGAATTGCTTGGTTATGAGTTCTAGATTTGCAAAAGATAATATCCTACCATTGCATAGGTATCCTTTAGCTTGGAATCGTGTTGTTCACGCACTTTAACGATATGGCATGTTGGCTTTTCTTTTTTTGTTTATTCTAGATGCTATCCACATAGGTTGTATGGATAATGGATGTATCATGTATGTATTCCCATAAAAGTTTCATATTGCTTTTGCAATTCAAAATAATAAGCCATATAGGAGTTGTTGATTTCTCATTTTTTACTTGTAGGCTGCCGAAGAAGAACGTCTACGACAGGAATTTGAGAGAGAAGGCAGAAAGCTTCCTCCTAAATCTGATTCACAAGTTTTTGATTCTAATGTTATCACTCCTGGAACCGAATTTATGGCCGTTTTGTCAATCGCATTGCAGTACTATATTCATCTTAGGTTAAATAATGATCCTGGATGGGAAAAAATTAAGGTAACAAAAGAATTGCAGTTCTTTGTTGTTCCTTTGTGCTTTAGATCTTGTGCAGTTGAAATGGCTTACTTATCCTTGTCGATGAATGCAATTGTGTTTTAAAACTTGTTTACACTTCCATTTTGAAGGTTATTCTCTCTGATGCAAATGTTCCTGGTGAAGGGGAACACAAGATTATGTCATACGTTCGCCTTCAAAGAAATCTTCCTGGTTATGATCCAAATACTCGCCATTGCTTGTATGGTTTGGTATACTTCTTTACCAAAGTTTACTTTTATCTCTCATAGAGCCAGAAACTTTAGTTGGGCATACTTCCTGATGCCTTGCGCAAATTATTGTGGATTAACATTGTCTGCTTTGTTAAATTGAGCTGTATTACAGGATGCGGATCTGATTATGTTGGCTTTGGCAACGCATGAAGTTCATTTTTCAATCCTTCGAGAGGTTTGTATTTGGCTATTTGTTATATGCTTATGTTTGCTATATGTTTTGGGAGTAGTTCTATTTAATTTTAAATGAAAGAACTTGTGTGACAATTATTGTTACCAAAAAATTATTTGTTTTTGTTCCATCTTATTACTTTATTCGAATTGATTAATTAGTGTGGTAGGTGCTATCTGAATAATTGAATGTTATAAGTCTCTCTCTCTCTCTTTTTTATTTTTTAATCTTAAACCTTCAACCAATGAGCATTATTTTTCAAATTGGTATTTTCCAGGTTGTATTTACTCCTGGACAGCAAGACAAATGCTTTCTTTGTGGTCAGCCAGGTCATCTGGCTGCCAATTGTGAAGGAAAGGCGAAGAGAAAGGCAGGAGAATTTGATGAAAAAGGGGATGAGGTCGTTGTGCCTAAAAAGCCCTATCAGGTAAGTAATGAATTGATAATATCCAGAAAAGGGTGGTAGTTTAGATTTCTATTTTATGTATGGTATAATAGTATGTGTAACCATCTATTTTCTCGTATTTCCTCTATCTGATCTTTTTCTTATCTGCAGTTTCTCCACATATGGACCCTTAGAGAATATCTGGACTACGAGTTCAGAATTCCTAATCCTCCATTTGAGATTGACTTAGAATGCATTGTGGATGATTTTATCTTTATGTGTTTCTTTGTTGGCAATGACTTTTTGCCGCATATGCCAACATTGGAGATTCGTGAGGTATTTACATCGTTGAGCTTGGATTTACGATACAAATGTTAATGGGGTACATCTTAGTGATTTTATTTTTGTGTTTATTTTTCAGGGTGCAATCAACTTGTTGATGGCAGTTTACAAGAAGGAATTTAGGGCTTTGGGCGGGTACTTGACTGATGGAAGCAAGGTATTTATTAATTAGGTTTATATCTTGCATTAGTTTTAAGTGGTTCCGCTCATTCAACTTTATAACTTCCAACTTTATCTGGCTTTTCTTTTTGGTTTTCTTTGGAAGATTGTTCTACATTTTTCATGACTTGTTTTTTTCCAGCCAAATCTGCGCCGGGTGGAGCATTTTATTCAAGCTGTTGGATCTTATGAGGATAGAATATTCCAGAAAAGAGCACGACTCCATCAGGTATTTTTCCCTCCTTGATTAATGTGGTTATTGTTCAATTTTTGATCTTTCTGTGTATTCGGATTGTATAAGCTAGGATATTTTGTTTATCATGCTCAATTTCCCAGGGATATATTGTACTCTCTGGCTGGTTTTAGAATGTTAGAGAAGTTTATATTTTTAATTGTGTGTGTTCCAATTGTACCCATCCACGAATTTTGGTTCATTAGGAACAGCTTAGAACTATTAGAAATCTAGTTCCATGAAATTGCCTTGTAGGATAAATTAAGTATTATTGATTCAAGGTGGCTTTAGCTTGTGTTGATGAAGGTCACAGCCTTTGTAACTGTTATTCCACATTATGGCAGCCTTTTCAATTTTGCTTCTAAAAGTATGGATATCCTTCAATCATAAACACGTTCAGGGACTTCAATAGGCAAATTAAGTAGGATGAGAACTACTTATCAGAAAAAAGCCCCCCCAAACAAAAAAATAAGATAATAACTAAATTTCAAGATGATTTTCTCTGGGCTGCCTTTCTCATGTTGTGTGGGAAAATGGTTGGAACCATGTATTCAGGCTGTAAGGGAGGGAGGGAGGCTTCAGCTTGCTTTTGCCTGTGAAGCCTTAGTATCCGTGTGTTATGCAGCACGTTCATGTGCAACTTTTTCTTCTTAACCTTTTGATGTTGTTGGAATAATTACTGTTGTTACACCTCCTCTTTCCCTCCTCTCTCCCTTCCTTTCAAAGGAAAAGGAAAGAAATAGTTGCCATAATTTTTCCTTTTTGTTCTCTTAACTTTCAACATTTATGCTTACAGAGACATGCTGAAAGAATCAAGCGTGAAAAGGCACAAGCAAGAAGAGGAGATGATGCGGAGCCCCTAGCCCAACCCGATTCCTTAGTTCCTGTTTCTCGATTTCATGGTTCTCGTCTTGCTTCAGGCCCTTCTCCTTCACCATATCAGCAAAGTGAATGTGTTGGCAGGCTAGATAACGGTAAAGGAACTTCCGGTCGCCCCCATAAAGTTCCTCGTTTGTCTTCAGGGGCCACTATTGGTGCAGCCATTGTTGAAGCAGAGAATAGTTTTGAAACAGATGTATGTTTTCATGCTTCAGCAGAGGCACTTTAATGTATTCTGACTCCTTCAGCCATTCTTTATGACTCATATTCTGGGCTAGCTGCCTTTGAATTGGTATGAGCCTTGCTGGCGGGGGTTAAGAGTGCAATTGTTATCATTTATCTTATTTTATTTTCTGTTCTGTTTTTATTTTCCGTTAATGTTTAATACTCTTGCAAGGTTTGTGGTATTAGCTCATGCTAGAGTGATCCATCTTAGGGTAACACGCTCCTTCATTTTCAGCCACAGGAAAATAAGGAAGAATTTAAAGCAAAGCTTAAGGAGTTACTTCGTGATAAATCCGATGCATTCAACTCAGATAATCCTGAAGAAGACAAGGTTTGAATAATTCTCTATTTGTTGATTATGTTCCTCCCTTTTGGTGGGGTGCAGTTTTTGTCGCATGAAAGAAATTATAGGTTTCAATCTTTTCTGATATTTAGCCACACTGTATGGTGGTTTTCTCTTTTCATGCAATTAATGGTCCAAAAGAATGCATGTTAATCTTAAAGTATTTGACCTGCAGTGCTTGTTAACACTGTAGTAGGCTGTCATTTCATCAAGTTAGGGTTTTGTGTGAATTTGAATAGCAAATGTCATGGTTGGTAAACAGAATTTTGTTATTTGGGGCTATGTGCATTTTGTGGTAGTAGGTGTTATGAATTTTTGTTTTTCGTGGCTACCTGCATTTGATGTAGCAGATGTTATATCTCTTTTATCAGGTCAAGTTGGGAGAGCCAGGTTGGAAAGAAAGGTATTATGAAGAGAAGTTTAATGCTAAAACTCCCGAGGAGCGTGAAGAAACAAGAAAGGACGTTGTAAGTGAGATGAACTTCAGAGTTTCTATTGTTGAATGCTTTTTACATCAAAATCATTGATTATCTTATGTAAATGAGCTTTAATTGAATAGGTCTTAAGGTACACAGAGGGTCTGTGTTGGGTTATGCATTACTACTATGAAGGTGTCTGTTCTTGGCAGTGGTGAGTTCTTTTTTCTTGTTTGAGGTGCTTTTAATTTTATTATTATTTTTTCCCTTCTTTTTGGGCCTTTTTTTGTTTTTGGGTGTTTGGGGGAGAAGGGGGGGGGGGGGGGGGGGGGGGGGGGAGTAGGAGGGGGTTGGAATTTCCTTTTATGATGGATGTATAAATTCAAATTTGTGATTATTACTTGTTTCGTTTTTTGTTACACGGATGATGGCGGTGTGGTTATATTTTTAGGGGCGGGCAAAGTTGGGTTCAGATTGGGTTGGGTAAACCAGTACAGATCCGTATCCAATTGGGTCGCAAAAATTATATTTGAACTCTTCATGAATTGGAACCCAAACCCGATCTGAGCTGTTCCTGTTTGGGTTCTGATTTGGCGGATTGGGCCTTGGCATTTTGTGTGAATAATTTTGTGTTTAAAAAAATAATAATAATAATTTTGATCTTTTTTAAGGTTTTTTTGAATTAATTGCCTGAAGCCCTAAATTATATTTTGATTTATCTAATTTCAATCAATTATTCAATATACAATTATGAAGCTAATTTAAACTAAATTAAGGGAATCAATGCAACGCATCAGACATCAAAATATAAGAGAACCTTATCCAAATGTTATCTGAAACCCAAACAGAAGTTGAAATTTGTTTGGGATTGGGTTGGATCAGGTAAAATGCCCACTGCTAAATTTTTTATTTTGCTCGTTTTAGCCTCCAAGGATGCTTTGTAGTCATTCCTGAGTTTGGTTTTTAAAATATTAATCTTTCTGTTCCATAATGATTGACTTTCTGATCTTTATGTTGTAATTCTTGGTTTCAGGTTTTATCCTTATCATTATGCGCCCTTTGCTTCTGATCTCAAAGATCTTGATCAGTTCAATATCAGCTTTGAATTGGGGCATCCTTTCAAACCATTTAATCAACTTTTGGGGGTTTTCCCTGCTGCAAGGTGGGGAGGCTACTTTTTTGATGCCTTACAATTTTTTTTTTTTTTCATTTAGGAGATACTAAATATGTTCCATTTACAGTTCCCATGCACTTCCTGAGCATTATAGGAAATTGATGACAGATCCAAACTCTCCTATAAGTGATTTTTACCCAACTGGTCTGCAACTTTGTTAATTCAACGTCTCAAAGTTATCTCTAACTCATATTTGTCAGAATCGTCGTCCTGATATTCTTTTTCTGTTGCCAGATTTTGAAGTGGACATGAATGGAAAGAGGTACTCTTGGCAGGTTAGTTATCTTCTAAATTATGTTTTTGTTTCACTTTAGTGACACAATAACTTACAGGATTAGTTTCTTCTTCAAGTATTTTTTTTTTCGTGGTTGACTGTTCTTCTTGCTCTTTTGAAGGGTATTGCAAAGCTGCCTTTCATTGATGAAGCTCGTCTTCTTGACGAGGTCAAGAAAATTGAGCATACTTTAACGGTATGGTCCCTTTGGCGAAACCTTCTTATGATGCTTATCGTTTTTTTTCTTTCTAGAGTGGCTAATTGTTGATACTGAATATAATTCCTTAGGTTATTCCTTTTTTTAATCTAATTTATTGTGGCACCCTTCGTAGGAGGAGGAAGCTCGAAGGAACAGTATCATGGCTGATATGCTTTTTGTTCTCCTGTCTCATCCGCTCTCTGCAAGCATATATACACTTGATGAACGTTGTAAACAGTTGAAAATCAAAGAGCGAGTTGAAGTTAAGGAGCGTCTCAATCCCGAGTTAAGGTTTGCGTTGCGTTGCTTATACGTTTTGCGTTGCGTTGCTTATACGTTTTGTGTTGCATTGCGTTGCTTATATGTTTTGCATTTCCACCTCCATTAATTCATATTAGTAACCCAATTATATCTATGTTTTAACAGTCCATTTCAATTGGTTATTTCTGACCTTTTCTGCATGGTGTGTGTATGGCAGTCTTGAATATATCAAATTAGGCATGGAACCATTTAGCTTGATGCTTTAATAACTATTTCTTGCTTCATACAATGAGGAAGCCGTGTTTGAACAATCGTTTTAACTGAGATTATTTTTTATGACCAGTTTTGTTGGACAAGTTCTATGAAAATGAGTATAATGGTTTTAAAGTACATATCATTTCAATTGTCCTAGTTAGGAGAAATTTCTGATATGACTTGAGCCAATTTGTTTAGCTAAACATTTTATTTGTTTTTTTATTAGGATATTATTTCCATTTTAAATATGATTTACCTTGGTGGCCACTGATGTTCTCATTAGACCTCGATTCTTACTGGTAACGTTAGCATATGAACTCATCTACTAAATGTATCTGGTAATATCTTTTGGCTGGTCAGACCTTATTCCTCAGTATCTCGCACAGAGACTGAGTGAAGTGTTTCAGTATTGAGGCTTTTGTTGCATTACTGCTATGTGATTTATATGTCAGCTCATTTAGGGACTATATTCTGATTTTATTTATAGTATGTGCAGCGATGGGATGAACGGTTACATATCCCCTTGTGCTGGCGATCCTCATCCCCCTGTATTTAGATCTCCTGTCGCAAGCATGGAAGATATCATGGGCAACCAAGTCTTGTAAGCTTCTAAATATTGAATATAATCCACCTTCATTACTGAAGTGATCATGTTTCTAGGAGTTGACTTTTTGTGTTTTTCGCTCTGGCATTCAGATGTGCTATATACAAACTTCCAGATGCACATAAGCACGTTACCAGGCCTCCTGCCGGAGTTATATTTCCAAAAAAGGTACGTAGAATCTAGTGAGTGGTGCCTCCTTTCATTTAAGCAGTACATTCGCTGTGCATGTATTTTATGTTCTCATCTAACATGTTTGTTACATTTGCAAGCACACTCCATGAAATGTTTTGCAGAATGAAAAATGACTCACTCTTCTGTATTTAGAAAATATTGTGTGCAGACATATTAGATTTGACATTGTGATTTAGTTATATAGCCTTCAAACATTAAGTGGGTCTGCTTTTTCTCTAGTTTGATGGTGTTCCTGTGTTTATTCATGTAAAATTCTCCATCTTTCAGATAGTGCAATTGGAGGATCTGAAACCTGCACCTGTATTGTGGCATGAAGATTCTGGAAGGAGGCCTCATGAAAATGGAAGGTATGCTTGATCTTCAATAGCATTGACATGACAATGCATAATCTGATACTTTAAGAAGTGTCTTCCTTGCTGTGCTAATTGCCTTAATTTTAGTGCTATTAAAGAGTTTTATTTTTTTGTTTATGACTGATGAAATATTGGATTTGGTTTTTCCTTTCAGACATAATCCCCATGGAACTATTTCTGGCCGTCAGCTCGGGGAGGCAGCGCACAGACTAGTTGCTAATAGTTTACAGCACGTAAAAGTGGATCGTAATGGGTATGGTGATCGTATGCATGGTTCACCGCTACCTTATGCTGCGGCCCCGTATGTCCCTCCAGTTCCTTCCTATCAAGAATATGGGGTTTATGATCAAGGATATAATAGATTCTCACAGCCAAGAACAGATAGCTATCCTGCAGGGCATTCCCAATCATCTATTTCTGCTGCACAACCTCCCTATGATGGTGGGTATAGTCAACACTATGCTTCAAATACTTCTCACCATCCTAACAGAAGATATCATCCTCAGTATGATAGAAATTCCAGTGGAGAGCATCCAGTGCATTTGTACAACCCTTCAGGAATTCATCAGAATGGAGGACCAAGGTATCCACCCAGACCTATGGGCCCGACATCAAGTGGGGCTAATTTATATCCTCCCCAAGGTGGTTACAGTGGGTACCAATCACCTGCAGCTGGTAGCTTTAATCAGTGGGGCGGTGCCAACCAGAGCATGCCTAGAGGGTATGGACAAGGACAACATCATCAAAGAAGAGACGGGGGTTACCAACAATACCATGATCAGCAAAGAAACTACAGTCATCTCCAAGGAAACCATCAACAAAGAGGTAACCAGGGGCAGCATCAGCCCAGGGGAAACCAAGGTCAGTACGTACGGGGTCATCAGAGAGGAAACTACGGTCACCATCAACAAAATAATCAGCAGAGAAACAATCAATTCACTGCATTAGACAGAAGGCCTAAAAGGCCGCCACCAGGTGGGGATGGCCATTAATTTAACTATTCCATGCTTGTTGCCACATATATAATGGGTTGGCACATAGCAGTGACTAAGCAAAGTGTTGTATCATCGTAAATTCTTATTCAGGCTTTTTTCCAGTTTGTTTCTTAGCTTTGATTTCCCTGTATTTTTTTTTCTACCATCTGATTGGTAAAATCTTCATAATAAAACGTGAAGAGTGCATGTTACACCGTCGAAACTTAGATGTAACCAATTTCATTTTTTTTTATTTTTGATTAATTTAGATTGTCCTTCATCATTTTGTCATTGAGTGATTGGATTTGGGAAAGTCAATGCGATCGAAGTTCGCACTCATTTCCTATAACTGTCTGTAAGAAATAGAATATTATCGAGAAAGCTCTTGGGTGCGGGATCAAATGCTCGTTGGGCCTACCCCTACTGGGTTTTTTAAACTTTTGAGATCACTGCGTTCGGGTTTCAAATGTTCTCTTGTTTCCAAAAGCCCTCAAATGAAATAGGATCCAAGTGTTGAAGCCACATAGTCTTCAAGAAGCTGGTCCTTTAGGAAGGCCTGTGATTCAGGAATATAATAAATAAGGCGATGAAGTTATATATTAAAAATATTGGAATAGGTCGAGATCATAGTCTTTTGAGAACAACTCATGGACGGAAAACATGTCGGCACTTCTTGATATGATGAGAATGAGATCAGAATATCTTATAGATTTGACAAAGTAAAGTGCAGTATGATTTTATTAACTGGCAGCAAAATCTAATGAGGGCCCAAATTGCTTGACATCCGTGGAGATATTAAACGCGATAAATCTTAAAAAAAACACGAAAAAGAAAAAAGAGATAATTATTTTATATAAAAGTTTTATAATAAAGATTCTTCTCTTTATTGCCAAACAATAGTACTTATTTAGTTAAATTATAAATTTTCTATTTCAATTGATGTGATAAATGATGTAGATAATTATTAAACTTTAATTCAAATAATACATTTTTATGGGTGAAACATCAATTGAATATAAGTTAAATGTTTTAACTAAATAACCATAACATCGTCACTCTTTACCCAATACCAACCAACTTAAGTACTAGTTGTTGAGATGAAATTCTACTTGTGTGGGCTGGGATTAAGGATAGGAAATTTCCTCAGTTCAGATTGCATTTCAAAACAACAAGGTGTGGTCTAATAATAAATTTAAAAAAGTGAAATCATGACACAAGAGACTGGACGTGTGTTATGGCCTATTATTTCTCAAACTCGAATATCATATTCTGGCTTTTGTGATCAATTCAAAATGAAAGGATTCAGAAGTCATAATGGGTTAACATAATCAAAGGGGCAAAGGTTGAGGGAAAATTCAAGATGGGAATTCCTGATCCCATCTTATACTATCAAGACAAGTCATTTCGATGCAAAATCACATGCCACATTCACATTTCACATCGATCTTGGTAGGGTAACCATTTTCTTTTTTCTTTTCTTTTTTTGCCCCTTTTTAAAGTCACAATAAAGTTGTTTAATTATTGCAAAAATAAAAAATAGTGAAGTTGTTGATATTTTTAGTTTTTTTTTTTCTCCCTTTCATGAAGGGCAGCGCTGCCACAGCTTAGATTTGTCGGACGGTGGGATTATTCACGTCCCATTTTCTGCTTCCTTCTTGACAACGTCAAATGAAATAGAGTGTGGATACCGGAGAGGCCTCCTTGCCTCGCATTTGTGCTATTTTCAAAAAATAAAAATCAAAATTAAGGAAAAAAAAGAAAAAAGAAAAGGGGGGAAATATAGTTTAGTTCAATAATTTAAGGGAGATTTGATTGATTGTGATTTCAATTTTGGCTTCAGCTTTTTGGAATGTTTCTTTCGTCGTTTTTGTGTTCACAACACAAACTTGACATCACAACCAACCTTTTACATCAACTCACACGTGTGACCTTTTCTTCGACCGGCCCACGTTTCCTCGTTTGTCAACCACAAATACTTGACTCTTGAGCGGTCATCAGATTTCCACTTGTTAAGGCAACCCCCGAACCGCAGATTAATCACCCCGCGGTTACCGCCCGTTTCATGAAATCAAACGAATTTTTTCTTTTTGACGCTGCAAAATCTAATCTCATGATTCTCATCCTACTTTATATTCAAAATTTCAACTTCTTAGCATTTACCATTAAAAATACTCTTGCAGACTTACTGCATGCGTGAATTGTGATAATAACATATTGGGTATTTATTTTGATTCAGAACACGACTGGATATTTGAAATATATTATTAAAAATAAATTAAAAAATCTTCCCCCACTATATATATATAGCTCACACGGTCTCAAAATAGACTCGAATTTTGTTTCAATAAATAATAAATTGTATGAATAATAGAGATGTAAACTCATATCAATGTCATTCTAGTTAAATATCATCCCAATGTAATTAATGAACCTTAAATCAATCCAATAATAATTAAGGCAACAATCATCCATTAGTATTTTATCATTAATAACCACCTAATGGTACCATGGGGCCAACCCATTATAAATATTAAGTGTAGAGTTCCCATCAACATTGATATGATTGTTAAACCCAAAAAAAAAAAGAAATAAAATGAAAGGAAAGTTTAATTAATATAATATCTAATTTAGAAGCGGGGTTTTGAAGGAATTTGAGAAGCAAATTGATGAGATCACACGTGACGTACGTTAATGCTATTAGTTGATAACATAATGTGGTCCTCAAGTCTATACATAACTAATAAAACGCTAATCATTCTATTAACATAATAGCTTTTATTATTATTATTTTGAAAACATTATTAATGGCACGGACAAGGAATCCGCGTGAAATTTCGATTGATAAACATCGTTAATCAAGAAAGTCCTTTAATTATAACATAGTTATTTACGCAGATTGAATGCCCAAAATTAAAGTGTAAGCACAAGTTTAGTAATGCTGTAATTTTAAAAATAGGTACTATTACTTGTACAGCCCAAAAAAAAAAAAATCAATTGTCAAAAAATTAGTTAAATATTGGATAAATAAAAGTAGTTGCATGTGTTTGACAAATCTAAATCTGTAAAAATATAAATAAATCAGATCTTTAAAAGTTACTTATTTTCTATTTTTCAAAATATATTGTAGAATAAGAGATTTTTTCAAAATTGATTTTAAAAAATTACTAAAAATTAAAATTAACTTTTACCTTTTTAAATTACTTTTGACTCTTAACAGAACAATCGGCCCTACAAATAATGATAAATAGCCACTATAGAACATTATAGCGATAGAAAATATTGCATCTATGGTGTAGTTTTTCTTGTTATTTGAAAAATAAAATAAAATAAAGACAACAAAAAGGCTCACCGTGGAGACACCGTTTCCATCTATACGGCGGTTATTTATTAGCGCTCTTACAATAAAAAAATATATACATAATAAGATTTTATTGGATGGTGAATGGTTTTATGAATATATATGACGTGATGGGAATTACCCTTCTTTTTTAACCTTTTTTTTTCTCTAGCTCAACTCACAAGTACTTTTTAGGTGCTTTTTTTTTGGGCATGATCTTAACTAATAAAGCCAACCAAGCATGCCTTGAATTCCGTCATCCTTCATAATATAAATTTGTTGCCTACTTAATGTGCTAATCATAATGATGACAACGATAATCTTAATAATTGTAAACAACAATTCGAACTTGCATTGCAATCATGGCAGTTCCGGCAAGTAACATAGTTTTAACAAATTGTATGAAATTATCGTTCAATTCTTATTATTATTATTTTTTTAAATCATAGCAAGCAATTATAAAAATGTTAATTAAATTCACATTAAAGTACCTTCATGCATGGCTTATTCAATTATTAAAAAGAAGATTTTAAATACGTTGTCACAAACCGCTGTGTCGGTCCAAAAAGACTTTTCTCTGATAATGAAATTCTGACTCAAACCCCCCCCCCCCCCAATGGTTTCATACCTACAGCTACATATATACATGCATGCATTTAATAAGAAAATTGCATTTTGCCATTTTTGCTTTGCCACGTGGTGGGCATTTATCAGTCATGGAATCCGGCTGAAGAGAATTGTGTGATTATTAAAAAAAATAAAGAACCCAAGATAACTAATTCATTATCAGCCTTTTTACATTTTAGTCATACAAAATCCAAAAAGCTTTGTCACTGCTTTGCATAAAATCTCACCGGCAAAGCCTCTCATGGCCTATGGGATCCAAATGAATAAATCCATTTGTTTAGAGGGGTTAGGTTATTTCTTCTTCCACATTCCAAATTGTCAAGAAACTTTTGGAGATGTGTTCTTTTTCTAAACCACACCACTAATATTATTTAACCATTTCTTTTAGTGTTTATTGATTAATTTATCTTTTAGTCAACAAGTCTCAAATTCCTCTTTATATGAATATTTGTTGTTTATGTTCATTATATGAGTCGATGACTTCATGAAAGAGAAGGCAAGTCATGTTGAGAAGTAAATGAAAGGAAAGAATAATTCTATTAAAAAATAACTAAACAGAAACAGCTATGCATAATGAGATGACCCAACTTAAGAAATATATAAAATAATGAAGTGAAGTGAGACCTTCAACGAAACATGAGGCAACAACCAACCAAATTAGATAAGTTCGTGGGAAACTTGTTCATTGGATAAGAATTAAGACCTGTTGAATAAAATAAGAAGAAATTTTATTTATTTTTTTCCTTTTTTTTCAATTTAGAGAAATACAAATCAAAGCTTCAAGAAAGCACGATATTAACCCTTCTTTGTTGGGTTGCTCAGTCGGTGGCTACACCCCGCTCTCCTGTGTAAAAAGTGTGGGTTTTTATGGGCATCTTATTTGTTTATTTATTTCAACCTTGGCGTCGGTAGGAGGTAAAAGTATCTCTTAAATAATAAAAAGTAAATTCCATAAAATTACCTAAAACACTGGAGCTATGCTATAAGGTACTTGGAGCAAATGTCATTGAATAAGAACTGTAATAACAATAACAAAGCAGCACTTTTGTATCACATTCCATCTAGAAGCATTAATTGATGCACCCAAGTGACGATAAGCCATGTATATGGCATTATTCTTATATTCCCGAAAGATGACAAGCATTTAATTTCGATGAGAGCCTGGCTTTATGTTACGGCCTGTTTCCGTTCCAAGGGGCTTGATAACCCTAATTGTAACGATTATTAAAATGATGCCGTATGAGTTAGAAACGGAGATTATTGGTTGATATATCATATCATATCAATATGTAATTATTAGAAAAAAGAAACGGAGATTATCAATATGAGTAACTAACCCATAATTCATCAAATAAGTTTGTTACATTTTGCATTCTCATGAGATGCTCAATGACTATAAAATTCCTGAAATAATCAAACAAAGTCATATAAATTTTATTAATTTTCCCAGAGATTACGAGCTGAGTTAAGTGGCTGCATTCAATTTGACAGAACGGGGAAACAAATTAAAAAAAAGAAAGAAATTCCTTGTGGCTGAACGTAGAGAATTAAGTTTGCGTGAAAAATATGCCTGAATAAACAAGGCCAGTGAAGTTGATTTAACACTGTTATTATATCGATTCTCTGTGTGTATATAGAGCTGATTATATTGATTGAATACTTTAATTAATGAGAAGAACTTCTTATGTTTTAAATGTCAACACCGTGATGACGTGTGAGTGTGACTACATAGTTTATAGGAAGGGCAAAAAAAGGTTATCTATTAACGCGGATTTGTGATATATAATTGTCATGAAAACGATAATATTATTATATTAGTTTAATTATATGATAATATTGAAAGCACAAGAATATATGTAGACTTTAGAGGCTTAACTAAGTAGTTTAATTAGTAGAGGTAAAAAGAAAAAAGTAATTTGAGTTTTATCCATCCCTTAATATTTGAAAACTTTTTAAAACAGAAAATAATATATATATTTTGAACACTCGTATATATATTACGGTAAAAAGAGTATTAATATAGAGTAAGCATATTAACAGTACATAGAGGGGCAGTCACCCTTCGGCTAAGTAACTTGATAAAGAGAAAGCATACATAATAGTGATTTAGTTTAATTGACCACCAATTAAAAGTAAATACTAATTTAGATTGTTTAGCGTTTTCAACAAATAAAAATAAAATCAAACCTACGATTAGGTGTGATCTCGAAATTAAACTTTTGACTGAGCAAGTAGCATCAGAAAGGCGGCACTCATGATTTTATTCCATCCCATTCCCAAAGCATGTATATGACTGGACTTACCATTTTTGGCAAGTACGAGATGGAGAAGCAAAGCAGCTCACACATTTGAATCATCAAATTAGCTTTCTATGGCTTTTTTATTTTTTTCCTTTCCAAAAAATGAAAATACTACTTAAAAATCGATACATCGAGTAAATTTCACTTTTCACTCCCATTTTATTTGAGAATCTTGGCGTAGGCGTGACCCACGAGGTCTCTTCTCGTGGTTTTTTATTAGTTAAGAGACGTGGTGGATTGTTCTTAACATTTTTTTTCCCCTTAAATCTTTGGGAATAAATTAATTGTTGTTGAAGTTTTTGTTTTAATTACTATTAAAACTCACAACTTGTCTGTGTTCTAATACTTAATTTTTCAATGGCACAATTAATTAATTTTTTTTAAGATAAGGATTTATAAAAAAAATTGTTGCTTTAGTAATGTCCGAGAAAATTAACCTTAAAAATCAGCTCATAACAAAGAATATATATATATATGTGGGTATATTTTTTCAGGCTACTTGAGAATTCTCATATTGTAGACAATTAATCATAATCTTAATAGTGCATCCTACTTTACAATCATCATTTATCACCGCTTTACTAATAAGCATTTTATTCATGTGGGATGTTAAGACTTAAGAGTCAGTTTGGTAATACTGTAATTTTTAAAATAATAATTATTAATTGTACTGTAAAAATAATCAGTTTTAAAGAAAATCAGTCAAACATTTAATAATTAAAAAAAACTGTTGTGAACTTCAAAATCAAATTTTAAAACCTACATTTTTCTTATTTTTCAAAACTTATTGTAGGGTGAGGTGGTTTTGCCTAGAATAATTTATAAGAAATTTAACAAACATCAAAATTAACTTTCAACTTTAAAAAATCACTTTTGAGGGCGCGAAAAACACTCCCAAACGATTGCTAAGGATGATGACAATCGACCTTAGTTGGCAATTGTCAACAATTAATATATTTACGACACTAATGACTCAATATTTGCTCTTATAATAACAATCATATAAAATTAATCCCCAAAAATCAGTTCAGAAACTTTATGTTGCCCACTTAATGTTTACCTTCTAAAATTGCTGATGGGAAAAAAGGCTCTCCCGTGAAAACAAGGATGAAAAAAAACTTGCAACATTATTACAACAAAGGATGCACAAGATAACTTACAGATAAGCACTAGGAAAGTGGACGTTCAATTATTACTATTATCAATTGTAATAGTCAATAGTAACAATTATTAAGAACCATTTTAGCACTAAGGGACCATAATATATAAAATTTTTGTGAAGAAATGTAGAGTGGGATTTTATTAGGCAAAGGGGCAGTGAAGTAGTGGTAGTGTGTGACCACCCTTAGACAATGGCATATGACCAACCAAGATTACAGCTGTAATACACATTTCATTGAATCGTAGGGTCCAAGTGTCCAACTTGTCACAATTATAATTTGCCAATCAGATTCAGATCCCTTCTCATTTAATCTCTTCACCAATTAGATACCTGCCCTGCCATCACATGATCGCTTTCAATTCACCGGCGTATGTACTTGAAGAACCTTCCTTGTATGCATATATATATATATTAAAGCTTAATTTGTACGTCATCGGGGGATCACGTGTCCATCAACATCTTCTTCTTTTAAGTCTGCGAGGGAATATATGAAAATGCAAGGAAGCAATCAGGCTAAATTTAACTTTATTTTAAAGCAAGCGTTAATTAATAATTTGTATCTTCTTCTTCTTCATCATCGAGTTGCAACTTGCTTTTGTTGTGCAAAGATAAATTTATATATTTAGTGCATATTACAGATATCTCAGAACATGCACATGACCATGATCCACAGCGAATTTAGATTTTAATTCTTTTTATCCAGCTTTAAATTATTATTTGTTACTGTTACTTATATTAACTTAAAGATTTTGTAGATTTGGCACCTCACTTTTGTTCTCGCGTTCAACTTCATAAATTGTGACAGTCACCGAGCCAAAATTTTAGCTTACAAGAGACCATTTTCAAGAATAATATATATATATATATCTAAGGATAATTTTTAAAGGAATAAAAATGATCATTAACTCTGAGTTTTGAGAAATTCTAAAATATATATAAGATATTATGTTAATTATACAACAAATAAATAAAAATAGTGGAGGCAGCAAATGCATGAATTGAAATCTTAAAAATCTTTTAATCCACGAGGGGCATTTAATTTACCCTCACTAGCCCCGCCATTGAATGTTGGATGTGAGTACACTTTCTCCATGACATTTGGGAGTGAATATAACTACCCATTGTCAAATAAGATATTCCGACTCTAGTAAAAATAAAAACTTATTTAAGCAGTTTGTTGGTCTTGAGAGGTGGGTCCTTCCTACAATCTTACTATGGACAATTATTTGCACTATCTTTTCATGTTGTATCAAATATTATGTCATGAATAGTTAGGTGGCGATAAATATCTATTATTTCATATGGAAGAAAAAGTGAAATGCTAAAATAAGTAGTCAGTATAATTAATTAACATACAAAACTATGATTTTTTTTAAATACTAATATTACTATTAGTAGTATTAAACTATATTAAATAAATCCATTAATTACTTAAACTTTTTTCCCCCAAAATTTGGAGGGACAGATGGGAGGCAATCATAGCATTAAATGCCAACTCTATTCTTAAGAGAAAAAAAAAAATAGTTGGTGGTAATAGCCCAATCATCATAGATGCGTACGTGCATATTCCAAGAATTAATTTTTATTTTGAACTAAAATTGAAGTGTCTTCTATCAAAGGAAAAAGAAAACGACGTGTCAAAAAGAGCGAAGAGATGTGAAATTCGTTTAGGAAGCAAATATCACGAGATGAGAAGTTGAAAGATAGAATTAAAATAGCGCGGGGGTCGGGCATCGATTTTGATATAAAAGGAGACCAATGGCACCAGTTTCGTTCCTTCACTTTTGCTTTTGGCTTTCAGAAAACAGAGAGTGTTGTGCCTCTGCTAACTGCTCTTGCTCGATCATTACTCTTACACAACAAACACACGCATTAATTCTCCTCATAAGCTTTATAAAATTAGCTTCATATATATATATATATGCACACACACACAAATATCATTTCCACCAAATTATATAAACAAATAAATTAAAGAAAATATTAAATCGATCATTTTTGCTTCTTATGGAAACTCAACAGCAGCAGCAGCAGCAGGCTGCAGCAGCTTTGAAGTCAAGATTCAAACGTGTTTGTGTTTTCTGTGGTAGCAGCCCTGGCAAGAGTCCTAGCTACCAGCTTGCTGCTATTCAGCTCGGCAAACAACTGGTTATCCATCCACTTTTAGCTTTTGTTATACGTCTTTCTTTCTGGAATCCAAGCTTTTCTGTTCTCCGTCTTCATAGTTGAATTTGAAAAAACTCAACCCTTTTTCTTCTCCCCCCCCCCTTTTTCCCGAAATTGAAGTTAGTGCTTGGCTTCTGCTTTTGATTTAGTACTGTAACCTAGCTAGCTATCTCTATTTGTTCTGCTTTTCCGGGAACGGAAAGAGCCAGGGATCAGATTAATGTTGTTTTTTTTTTCCAATCAGTATGTATATAAGTGGAAAATTACGGGTTTTTATTTATTTAAACACGTTACTGAAATTATAAAATAATTACACTTGCAGGTTGAAAGGAACATTGACTTGGTTTATGGAGGTGGTAGCATTGGGTTGATGGGTCTTGTTTCCCAAGCTGTTTATGACGGTGGTCGCCACGTGTTAGGGTATGCAAATGCAACCCTTTAATTTCCTTCTCTCTCCCTCTCCCTCTCCCTAATATAATTCTTTGTCACAAGCCACAACCACAAAGCAGAGGAATTCTAATTGTAGTTTTTTCTCTTTTCTTTTTCCTCATGCAGAGTAATTCCTAAGACTCTTATGCCCCGTGAGGTAACAAATTAATACCATAAAAGAGTTCAGTTTCATGTGAAGACATCAATCACATGAAACAAAATTATTAAGTTAAAATTTTAATCGTAATAAGTTAGCTGGAGGGATATGTGCGCGCGCGCGTTTTCGGTATTAACATTAATTTACATATATAATTTAATTAATTAATATGTAATTTGCATAAAATTTCAGATAACCGGAGAGACAGTGGGAGAAGTGAAGGCTGTATCAGGCATGCACCAACGCAAAGCTGAAATGGCTCGTCAAGCTGATGCATTTATTGCTCTGCCAGGTACGTACTCACGTACTTTCAACAAACTTTTTTCAGTTGAATTATGTTATTTAGTAACCGTAGCTTTAATGGCTAGCTGTACGTATAACTCACTCTACAGGTGGCTATGGAACTCTCGAAGAACTCTTGGAAGTAATCACTTGGGCTCAGCTAGGTATCCATGATAAACCGGTAATTATTTTTTAAGTCAACATTCCTTTCAGAAAACAAATATATATGTAATTTCTACATTTTAATTCAAACCCGCTAATCAAAATTAGAAAAAAAATTGACCGAGATTCGTTGCCATTTTTGGTTACAGGTGGGGTTGCTGAACGTTGATGGATATTACAACTCGCTTTTATCGTTCATAGACAAGGCTGTTGATGAAGGTTTCATAGCACCGGCTGCCCGATATATTATTGTTTCTGCCCAAACTGCCCATGAATTAATGTGCAAGCTTGAGGTACTTTTTTTTTTGGGGTTATTTTCATTTTCTGTTTTGAACCAATAAAAGTCGCACACGTGAAACACAACCTTTGGGTGGCAATCAAGACAGTCAAAAGCAGTCAACTGATCGGAGCCGTTCATTTCCATCAGGAATATGTTCCCAAGCATTCTGGGGTGTTATCCAATCTAAGCTGGCAGATGGAGCAACAGTTGGGCTACACAAATAAGTCAGACATAGCTCGTTGACTTGGATCATCAAGTGTAGTATTAACGGATGATGGAGGATCCATGACCGTTAGATTTTAGCAAATCTTTATACAGCAAACACAACCTTTGTAGATGCGAGCTCCAGAGACGAGTCACAAGTGTCACCACAGTTATTATTTTAATTGTATAGATGTGGACCACGCTGTGTTATTATTTTTTTTTCTTTTTTGTAATCTGATCTGAATAAACGAGGCCAGTGACTTTGTTACAAGTTTAAAGTATCTTACATGCCAGTGTTACCAATTTTGTACCGTGTATATTTGATCTTTATTTATTTATTTTTTGAATTGATGGGTTGTCATGAACTGCTTTCATCTCAAAGAGATTGACCGGGACAGAAAGAGGAAAATAGAAATATAAAACTACATTACCAAAAATTATGATGTAATTGAATAATATCTTAACGGCTATTGTCACATGATGTTTTATTATTAATTACAATTTCAATATCATTCAAAAGGCGCTATAGCATATCACTATATAGATAATTGCTGACAACATAGTTGTGGAAAATATTATTCATTAGAGCATTTTGAAAAGCAAAGTGCATTGTATTCATGGTTCCTCGTAGATTTATTTACTTAATTTTTTTTTATTTCAAGCCTAATTCAAAAACTATAGATGAATTTGAGGATCGATGGTACTAGAGATTTCAAAAAAGTTTGAGGAGAGTCTTTATTTATTTATTTTTTAATAACACATCAAATTACTACATTATTATATTAAATTTTATAAAATACATATTTAAATAAATAATTTTTATAGATGAAAAATATCCTTACCCTATTCATATTTTATAAATGAGAAATGCTTACGAATATTTTAGCACCGTGTTGTTGAGGCTTAAACCACTGTATAAGAGCAGTGCAGCAGCTCAACCATTCAGCCATTTTATTTATTTATTTTATCTATTAATTGAGGTGCTTCATAGAGCATACAATACACACGTTAATTTTTTTTGGTTTGGCCCCCGGTTTTTGCATGGTTAGAAGACACATGTCCTTGACCGGAACACGAGGACAATGACCAAATGCCTCGTGTGCCAGAGAAAGGAAGAAAAACAATGGTGGGCAGAAAAGTGGTCACTGCTTTTACTTTAATGGAGTTGGATAGGGCATAGGTGCACTGTGCTTGTTAGCTTTGATTCGTACAAATTTGAACATGGATTTTGCCTTTTTCTTAACCTGGCCTCTGACTGGCAGTTGGGATCCAAAAGGAGCTAAACATTATTGAATTCCCATGCTTATCGACATTGCTCCAGCACCTTTTGTCATCTGAATTCTTCTTTCGGATAAGCATCATTTTGAAACTTGAAAGCGTCACGTGAGAGTCGTGCGTTCATCTCTTTACACTTTAGCGTGGAAGAGTGTGTGAAAACACACAAATGAGAGAAACTATGCTTGATGAACGACCCACCAAAGCTTGGTTGCTGTTTATGAACAATTGCCTTTCTTCTGAAGTTTATTTGTTGGATTTTTTAATTAAAAATTAAAATGCATTATTGCCTAATCTCTCTCTCTCTCTCTTTTTCAAGATTTACTGGCATATAATAAGAATTATAAGATAGAAAGAATATATATTTATATAATCCACTTCTAATAAGAATAAAAAACACAGAAAAACACAATTATACATTATCAGGACAGACACGATGTAAGCACTACACAAAATTCTTCTTATCTTTTAGTTTATCCCTTATTTTCATCTTTAATGGAATATTGCTCTCATGTATATACTAGGCGAGTGTACACAGTACACAATAGATTTTGCTACAGACAACTAATAATACATAAGGTTTACATTCTCCACAAATAATAGAAACGATGGGTGCAGCTGAGCAAACAACCCCACACATTGGAACTCACACTCACCGTGTAAAGCACATTAATTTGAAACAAAATTTTAATCACACATGCACCTACATACGAAAAAAATATATATATAATATATACTGAGGTTATTTTAGGTGAAAGATTGAACTGCAGAAGAGGTGGTGACCAGACTTGATAGGAGGCCAACAATTACAGCACCGTTGTATGTGCTTGGTTCTGCTTGCATTGAGTTATTCCGAGAATCAATGTATGTTTCATTTAGGAAAGGCCCACCCACAAGGCCTCCAACAGCTACATTGGGGTTGGGTTCCTTCGAGTCAAGCCACTTGAAGCCATCTCTGCAGCCAGTCGTTGCATCGGCTGGGATCGAAGCTCCCCGATGGTGCACATATTGTGGGTATTTCTTTCCATACCCCACAAGAAAGCTCATCTTCAAGGGGTTGTTTCCAAGAATATAATCTGCCTGGCAAACAAAAAAAAGAAAAAAGTCACTTGCCTTACGGGGTAGGTAAACAGTGAGACTTCTTAATGTAGTATCTAGTGCATCTCTGCAAACTACATCTCATAAATAATGGATAGAGATACCTGATCTTTGGCAAAGTCCCGAAGGTCTGATGGTTTGAAAGAATGGCCATCACACGTCAGCTCTGCAGTTCGTGATGTAAGCATGTAATCACTGTATACAGCAGCCAAGAATGCTGAAGCAACAGGATGCTGCAGTGAGTTCCATTCACTGACCCATATAAGACCACCTGCATTAAAGAAAATAGACAGTAAACATTAAACAATAAGTAACCCTAAAAATAAAGATGAAGACAGCATTTAATGAATTCCCTTTAAGTTGACCTAAATGGATAATCCACCCTGCAGCACATTAAATTCTGGCTACTAAATCTAGCGTCCAAATCTAGAGACATTTGCAAACAATATCTAACTAAGTTGAAAATGGTGCTTTTCTCAGTGGAGTGGACATGCAGGGTATAAGGAACAATTTCTATACATTGATTCACCAAAATAGAACCTTAAAAAAAAAAAAAAAGCTTTGTACTTACTCTCTGTTCTGCTGGTTGTGGCTGTTGGAGATTTCGGTAAAAGGCCACACATAACAGCCTCAGCTGTTTTTCTATACATTTGAAGGCCAGAGTTGCCAGAGATGTCCTTACCACTAAAGAAGCTTAGCCTGGATAACAAGACCTGAAATATAAATGCAAAATTGCAGACAGAGTTCAGGAGTAGAATAAGATTCTCAGAGTTATAGGTTAAGGTCTTAGTCAGATTTAACTTTGTTGATAGAATTTTCTGTGTCCTTCAGCTTGTAAGAATAGGGAAAATCAGGCCAATATAATAATAATTTTTCTTAAGTGGCAGGCTTTCTGATGGTTGCTTAAATAAATCTGAAAATTACAACTGCAACCACCATGCATGCATTCCATCAACAGAGTCTCCAGTCATGCGAAAGTACATACAGAATGGAAGTTCTTAATAAATGGACAGCAACATCAATCAGCAAAACTGGGGATATCTTTGTGACCAGATCAACAACATTCACTTTGCATGTCACTGAAAACTTTGATACATCTCATGGTTAGCAGATTCCATAGTTTGAATATCTACTAATAGGAATCCCATCAATCTATCAAGTCTTAGAGGCTAGATGATTCTGCAAATCAGACTTTATCAGATGACGAAAATATAGGACCAAAAGTGTCTTTCCTTGACACTGATTGAACATATACACTTCCAATGGTAGCAATCATTATTTGTTTTACGATCTAATCCAGACAATTCATCTAGATGGGCTATACCAAATGGGTAAAGCTTTGAATTAATAACTTCCAGACACTGTTAACTAAAGGCTGAAGTACCAAAATGAAGCACCAAGAGATTGAGCCATCAATACCTTTTTGAAGCTTAGCATGCCTTAGAAACATTCACTATGTAGCTATTTAAAGCAATCAGCATCTAAATCTTAAGCCTGCAAAAGGGAAAATACCTGGGTTCCTGCAAGCTTGTTATCCCAACTAAACCAGGATGGACTACCCCAGTTAGCAAAGTCTTTTCCATTTTTTCCAGACACATATTGAAGGTAAGAATGATCCCCTGTTGCATGATAGAGCCAGCTAGCTGCCCATAAGAGCTCATCTCCATAACCTGTTGAATTGTAAAAATTCTGGACTTGGGGAATGCTGACACTGTATGAACCTCTATGATTGTCTGCAAAGTTAAACAATTGCTGGGCATGCTTAAGTAGCGAACTTGAATAAGTAGAGTCACTCTTCTTAAACACTAGAGACGCCGAAGCCATGGCGGCTGCAGTTTCAGCTGCAACCTCTGTTCCAGGAAAGGATGTGTTGACCTGAGTGAGTGGTCTCTCTTCAGCCATGCTTTCAGGTCTTTCCCAACATTTGTGGTCCTTATCAGGATTGCCCACCTGCCAAATATTATAGTTACAACATAAGACATACTTCAAGGCTTGATTCCTACGTCAAATGAATTCTGCAGGACACAGGGTACACGCTTTAGGATACTAGAATACGCACAAGACAACCAATCAATTGGGTATATAGACTATCCTGATTTAAAACTACAGATTTCTTTTTTAAGAAACTATACATAGACAACAAGAGGAGGCAGAAAGTCGCAAGAACATACAAAAACACTATGAGGAAAACACTATGAGAAACAGAAATAATCATGAACAGAAGCCAAAGAATGTAGCAACCTGAACAATAAGGACATTCTCTTTGGGATGAGCACTGATAAGATAATCAGTGATCCACTTGAGAGAATCCTGAGCTGGTTGCAACTGATCCACAACGTCCATCTGATCTCCATACTCAAGGATGGCCCACGACAACACAGTCGCAGTAAAAGCCATCGGAAATCCAAACTTCATATGATCCCCAGCATCATACATGCCTTTTGTGAGATCCAAACCCATGTCTCTTCCATCTTTAAGAGCCGAATCCCCTCTCCATGATATCTTATTATTAACCAACTTTCCCGCTGCAACCAAAAAACAGATACAAGAAAGAAAAATCAATCAAATAGTCGTTGAAATTTTATTTTTAAACAGTAGAAACAAAATAAACAGTTGAGCAACCTATAACAAACGTTTCGGTACATACATTTTTGTACGTCGAAGAACTGCATTGCGACTTTGAGGGCTTCAGTATACTTTTTCTCGACGGCGCCGGGGGGACCGGGAACTGGAGCCGGCTTATCAGAGTGACTTGTTTTCTTTTTAATAGTGTAAACAATTGCGCCAACAACTAGAGCCAATAGGACTAGGACCAAGAACCATCCGAAACAACCCTTGGACTTTGATTTCTCCCCCATTTTAACACAATGCCGTCAAGTTCTCAGATCTAAATCTAACTCAAAATGCCGGCATTGGGTGAAGAGAGTAAGAGCTTTGTGCGTAGGGTCTTCAAACGGTGAAAAACGCAGCACCGTATTTCTCTCTAGTGGGTGAAATGTGAGTGGTAAGAAGCTTAATTTGGCTGCTGAATCAGTTTAGCAAATTCTCTAATACAATACAATTGAAGCAGCTGGGTCTGGGACAAATCAGATCGTCAATTTTCTTTGATTTCTTTGGGCACCGACAGAGGTCAGTTACGCGGGTATATTCGTTATTTTATTTTCCTTTTTCAGATCTTTTTAGTGAGATGATTTGTTGCGGAAGAAACGGATATTAATCACTGCTTGGATCTGGGAAGCGAGAGGACTCGTGCCAGCCGTTGATCTTGAAATGGGACCCGATTGATTTCAACTGTTGAACTGGCCACCGACAGGTGTGTGATTGTGCCTTTTTTCTTAGATCTGAATGAGTTTTTCAAGCTAACTGATATTAGTGGCGGGAAGTGGTTGGTACAGATGCAGTGTCAGCATCCGGGACTTGGACCACTTAAAGAAGGGCCATTTTTAATATGATTCATCATTAATGGGTCTCAGCTGACTGAATGCCCATCGACAAGGACCGTGAGTTCAGCCCAACCCCCCAACCACGATTGGGCTTGACTGCTCTTCACACGCTAGTCGTTGGGCGTTGTGGAGGTCAAGCTCTTTTATTTTATTAATTTTCCAGAAATATTCTTTTGAAATTATTCGTGATTTAGGAAGGATAAAATTCGAGGTCTAGATCATGAATACTTGAATAGCACACCTCGTATGTCTAATTTACAATATGAACGGTGTGGATGTACCTTACACTTAATCTAAGGTAGCAAGACCTGTAAGATTGAAAAAAAAAGTTTATCCAACAGTTAATTACATACCTACTTTTAAAAGAATTGGAAGAACTTTTTCTTTGTGAAAGAAGGCCATTTTGACAACCTCACAAGTAAAATATAATACACAGCTGATTAATATCTTCTAACCTAAGGATGTGACTACAGATTGAGAGGAGGTGGCCAGGCTTGAGAGCAGACCAACAAGGAGAGCACTGTTATATGTTGTTGGTTCACCTTGCATGCTGTTGTTTCGACTGTCAATGTACGTTTCATTCATAAAAGGTCCGCCCACAAGTGCTCCCGTTGCTTCATTTGGGTTCGGCTTGGTTGATTCGAGCCACTGGTACCCGTCTTTGCACCCAGTGGTTGCTTCAGCTGGGATCGAAGCTCCTCTGTGGTGCACAAATTTTGGGAATTTTTTTGAATACCCAACAAGATAGCTCATGGAATTGGGGTTGTCGCCCAATACGTAATCAGCCTAATTGATATATAGGTGTCACATTACTTAAAATACAGAACTGATATCCCAACTTTGTATTATAATTAATGAGTTTACAGCTTACCTGTTTCCTGGCAAATTCACGAAGATCTTCCGACTTGAAAGTTTTTTCATCACATTCAAGCTTCTCGTTATCCGATTTTTCCATGTAATCACCGTATAGACTAGCCAAGAATGCAACAGCTACAGGATGCTGCAGAGCATTCCACTCGGCGATCCATACAAGACCACCTGTTCATGTTGATAGAAAAATGAAATACAGAATATATAATATATAGTTTCACGATATTGTATGAGCAACAAATTTACCGTTTGTTCTATCACTTGTGGCAGATGGAGATTCGGGCAGAAGAGTGCACATAAGAGCCTGAGCTGATTTCTGATACTTTGCAAGCTTCGTATTATCCTTGCCATGAAAGAAGTATACTCTTGATAACAAAACCTGCCACAGGAATTTCAAAATTATATATATATATATATATATATATATCATCACAATCACAAGTAGCCAAAGTACTAGTCGTGAATATGATTATAATTTTCACAAAGGCTTGCTGGAAAATTATATATTATACCTGGACTCCTGCAAGCTTGTTATCCCAACTAAACCAGCTTGGCTTTCCCCAGTCAGCAAACTCCTCTGCTTCGGACCCAACCACATAGTCTTTATAAATGTCCTCCTGGGTTGCATGATAGAGCCAACTGGCTGCCCACAGGAGCTCATCCCCGTACCCTGTGGAGTTGTAATACTTCTTTACTTGCGGAAGGCTGACGCTGTAATACTCCCTATATTTGTCAGCAAAAATAAACAATTTTTTAGCATGCTCGAGGAGTTTTTCCGAATATGGTGGATCACTTTTCTTAAACACCAGAGACGCGGAAGCCATTGCTGCAGCAGTTTCGGCTGCAACATCTGATCCTGGAGCAGTTGTGTTGATCTGAAAGAGCGGTTTGTTATCAGTAATGCTTTCAGGCCTTTGCCAACACTTGTGGTCCTTTTCAGCATCGCCAACTTGAACATACAGGACGTTGTCCTTAGAATGGGCATTAACAAGATAGTCAGTTATCCATTTGACAGAGTCTTTAGCTTTCTGTAACTGGTCAACGCCTTCCATTCCCATCCGCTGCCCACGCTCAAGAATTGTCCATGACAACATCGTTGCAGTAAAAGCCAGTGGAAATCCAAATTTCACTGCATCGCCCGCATCATACATTCCTTTAGAGAGATCTAAATCTACTTCCTTTCCATCTTTAAGTCCCGAATCCCCTCTCCATTTAATCTGGTTATTCACCAACTTACCGGCTGCAACAGCAGAACTGATCAAATTAACAACACAGAGTCCTCATTTACGGATTATATATATATATATATATATAGTAGTTTTCCGATTCAAGATATTGAAGTGCAGGAAAAGTGCGGGAATGATTTAAACTTAAAACGATTAAATTATATAATTTATGCGTTTTTTTTTAATTTTCTCACGTTTTAACATTTCGGATTTGAACATTTTTATAATTATATAATTTATGAAAGTATGAAAGTAACTATAATTAAATACGGAGAAGAAATTACATTTCTGAATATCGAAGAATTGCATTGCGATTTTTAGGGCAGCAACGTAATTGTGTTTGTGTGATTCAGATGGTTCGACTCCTTTTTTATTCATTGATTTTGCGGCAAAAAGAATACCGCCCACAATCGCACCTGCTATAATCGTTACGAGGAGACATACGCAAATTGGCTTGCAAGCCATTTTCACAAAATTTCGCCGTCTTTATTTTTTCTCTTTCTCTAATTTGGTCTCTTAAAAAAAGAAGGAAAAGAAAAAAAAACTCTGAATCCGAGAAAAAGTTCAGGCATTAAGGTTCTGATCAGAACCTTAAGCCCATTCTTGACAGTTTTGTTTGACGAGTAAACGTGTCCAGTAACAATCTTGATCTGGCTTAAAAATTAAGTTACTAGAGTCTAATTAAGGAGAGACGCAGCTGGCTCTTCGCTAAAATTCGGTGGTTCATAGCCTCGTTACAAGACATTTGCGCAGGAAAAATTCTGTTTTTTCTGTTACTTTTTCACCAAATGACCTAAATGCCTCTGAAGCTTTTTCAATTATAGGTACGTGATTTGGGCGAGAAGGATTATGGACGTTGACTGCGTCAAAGGAGGTCACTCATATATTTACATGAGTGCTGCTGTTTATTCCGAATTCTGCCTCTGAATTTACGTCCAGAAGATTAAAATGCATTGTTTGATTTGGTAAAGGAAAATAGAAAGTAAATAAAACCAAATCAAACGGTGTGTTTTAACTTTCCGAACGTAAATTCGAAGCTAGAATTCGAGGTAAATAGTTTTTCTCTATTTATATACCGCCAGCTGGGTTGAGCGACTGATCAAGGATTTGTGCATAAAAAAGACAAATATTTTTGGCAAGTCCTGCCATTGATTTATCAATGCATCAAGTTTTTTCCTTACATTTTCTTTGTCAAATGACCGGTTACAATTTTTGAATACTTAAATTCAAGGTAGACAGTGAAAAATGTATTGATGTAATAGAACACTTGAAATATTTAGTGAAAATTTTTGAAAAATAGAAAAAAAGTAATTTGGTGTTATGTGAACTTCGAGCCGACGGTTGAATAACGTGGACTTGAAAATTTTGAAAAACTAAAAATAAAAATTTGTTGCCTACATTTAAGTAAGCATATTTAATAAAGACAAAGTGAAGAGATTCATCTTTGGTCGTTAATTTTATCTTTGGTGGTTAATTATCAAAATCCGAAAATTCGAGTGACAAAAGCATGAACTATGAGGTCAATTTTCTTGAGAAATTTATTCAGTCAACTGATCTTTTAAATACCAAAATCCGAGTGGCGGTCAATTTTTGCTGGCTAAATGGATACGATTGATGATCCTTTTTTTTTTTCTTCACCTCATCAAACGCATTTGACGGAGAAAAACAAAAAAGCGTATCTGCGCTGTTTCAATTATAAACGGTACTTGTTGATGGAGACACGTTACATGTGATTGACTTCTGCTGATTAAAGTTTGGTTTCCACTCAAATTATGGTTTTTGCCCCGCGCCCCCCCCCCCCTCCCTGCCGCGGCCGCGGCGGCGCCCCGGGGGAGGGGGGGTGTTAGCGGAATGTTATGTGTCGACAAACGAAATAATTCTACTATAATTTGAGGTACTCGACATGATTTGAGGTATTTGACATGATTAGAGGTATCCCGCATAATTTTAGAATAATTCGGGGGAGTTCGCATAGATTGGGGTATCCTGTCTAACTCGAGGTACTCGGCAGATCGAATGTAAAAGAACCTTCTGAAAAAGTTCACCGTAAGAAACGTCTCTACTTTTTAAAAGATAATATTTAATTTTGTCATAATTAAATATCAAAACGTCGTACTAAAAAATGGCAACAGCCGCCTACTACCTCTACAAAAAATGAAGGACAATGGTCCTCAACTGCCTACCCGACAGTCATTACAGGGGTACTTTGGACCATTCTCCAGTGTTTCCAAAGGGTGAGATACGCCGCGAATGCTTTCTTGATTTCCAAGCATGTACATAACGACCCAAAAATCATAAAAAGGAAAAACACGTGAAATGTCTAAAAAAGAACAACCAATGGCCATAAAAAATACACTACGTGACAACTGAGGCACCTCATATATAAAGATGTCCAAGTTTTATTCTCTATTATGTTTTTACTTACTCATGAACATTCACATTCCATAAAATAAGTTTTCTTCAACCTTAAATCTTCATTTATAGAGGGCTGACAAGCTCTCTTTGCCATAAAAAAGCTTCAGTTGCTAACTTGAGCGTCAGAATGTAAACGCCCGAGTACCCTAATTTCACATCTATTCACATCTGACATTTGTTTCACTGTTTTGCAGTTGTAAAACTCATTTGGAAAGACATTTTTTTGTTTGAACCTTTAACCACCGTTAACACTTCTCTTTTCCCTTCGCACCTCTTTCGAACTTCAGAAACACGGCACATAACAAACCAACAAGGTACGCATTTCCCCTAAAAATACAAATTAATTGTTCTAAATAGGTTTACCTCTTCCTACCTCAAAATCTGTCTAAACCAGCAACTTTGGTTCAAATCAAAATAAAAGCTTCACTCAAGTTGAGTGCAAAAATAACTTAAAGTATATTGAAAAAGAAAATAGCACAAAAGAAATTCAAATATAGTTGAATTGATTCACGCATGCTGTTTAATCTATCTGATGTACTTATTAATAGACGTTACCTCATTTACTTCTACGAATTGGTGACAATAATTGATGGTTATTTCACAATTACGCGTTCATTAGTATGTCATCGAAATCTGCTTCAATTAAAATAAAAGGATATAAATAGTCAAACATACGCGCAAGTTACTCAAATATAAAGGGATCAACATCTTCTTCCCAAGGACATTGGCAATGCGAAGCGGCTGCGATTCGGTTTGGTTTGCAGATTGCTTGTGATGCGGGATTGGCCCCAACATTATCAAGTATGATTCTTTGAATTGTGGACGGCTATCGCAAAGTAAATGCAGCAATCGTAATATGGCAAAATTAGCTCATGATGTTGATCATTTTATTATATGGAGTTATGGACGGATGAATGAATGTACTACAGAAATTTATCAGTACGCGCAGTTTTCTTCTGTGTTTAATGAAAGTTTTTGTTAAGGACAAAATTAAAAAAAAAAATCTTTCAACAAATATGAACAAAAGATTTAGGTAAAAAATGAAAATTGTACATTTGTTCCATCAATATAAAATAAGTTTTCCCTCCTATTATACATTTTCTTGTTATAAAGTAAAAAGATAAAAAGGAAAATTGAAACACCCTGATTTTCTAAAACTTTTTTGGTTATATTAATAATATTACTTGATGACGTGTTCCGTCCCCAATTCAAGTTGCGTGCACATGATTAACAGCTAAAGCCCGAAAAATTTATAAACCCAAAACATGGAAAACATTCATATTATTACATTTTTGTTTTATTGAAGACTGGACTTGTAGGCGGTGGCCTCTTTCTCTCCGTCGTCATTCCGTTTTCTGTCATAATCTCCGATCAGGTGAATTGTACCTCCTTGACATTATTACTCTCTTTCTTTTATTGCCAATATTCAATTAGTTACTATTCTTCGTATCAGTTTTGATTTTGAGGGTTTTTAAGCCGCTGAGAGCGGGATGGGTTGGGTATACGCAGCCGTTTTATTCCCATTTAAGAATTCTGAATTATTTGTAAATTCTAGCGTGTGATACCCTTATTAACAATGTCTTTCATTAACATGTTTAATTTTACTGAGATGATCGCAATGTTGGTTGATGAACCCTGAATTTTTGTTTGTGAATTGTGATTCACAGTTGAAGAGAGGAGGAGCACGGCTTATAATCACATGCACTCACTCAGGAAATCATTTGGGTCGAAAATCAACTCAAGGCAAATTGATTTCTGAGCTTTCAAATTATTGCACTGAACAGAGAGGAAATTATATTTACCCATTGATTTAGCATACATGTTTAAGAATTCTTAGGTCTAAATGTTTGCGTTATTGAAAATCTAGACCGTGAACTCTTTTTTTTACTTTTTTTAAATTTTACAAAGAGGAACAGTTTTTTGACACTTAGCAATTCTCAAACCAATGAGTTGCTAGTCTGGGTTTTAAGAATATGCCTACATCTGCAGGACGGAAGGACTTCATACATGTTAGCCAATAGCAATTTTTTTTTTTTAATTGCTGAACTTATAATTTCCACAAATTTTCTTTTCCTGATGCGAATCAAGGGAATGTTAAACTAAGGTGTTTATGTTTATTCAATTGAATTATAGCATGGTGCTTGATGTTGTTTCTTAGACCTATTCAGTGAATTTCCTGCCAAATGCTGTAAATCTAAAGTGCCTTTTCAGCAAGATGTATATATATTATCATACTGACAAGTGCATCCTTGATTGCTGATCCATATTTTCTAGTTGTGGATGGGGACTGAAGCCACTCAACCAACCAAGCAAGAGCGTTCAAGAACTAGGTGGACGGCATCACTTGATACAATTTTTGCAGACCTTGTAGTCAAGCAGATTCAACTGGGGAACAGGCCCAACAATGTTTTTGACAAAAAAACTTGGAATCATATCCGAGATGAGTTCAACAAGCAAACAGATCTCAACTTCAACAACAATCAATTGAGAAAACACCTGGATGTTCTGCGGACACGCTTCTACAACCTGAAGTCTGCTTATAATCAAAATGACTTCTCTATTGAGGATTCTTGTTGCATTGGATTTGACCTTTGGGAAGACATTGCAGTGCGTTTTCCTATTTCTGAAATTTGATTTCCTTCTCCTTTTTCGTGGTTTTTTTTTTTTTGGGGTATTCCTGAGAAATTGTTCTTGCAGGCACAAACCAGGCCTGTCACAATTAAAGTGAAGGACTGCCCAATATATGACCAGCTGTGTGCAATTTTCACAGATACATCAGCAGATGGGAAATATGCTCAATCAAGTCATTTTGAAGGATTGGACAAATCTGTTGGGAATAATACTGCAGCTGTATCTTTGGTCCCCGCGGGTGAAACCCAACATCCTGAGAATCCACCATCTTCAAACTTAGAGCAAGTAAATGGTTCGTCCTGTGAAAAAGTGACAAAAAATATAGCTGAGAGAAAAAGGAAACGATCATCTGCCACGCATATTTCTTTGGGTCAAGGCAGAAAGGATGAAGAAATACTTGAAGGAATGGCAGGAGCTCTGTCAGAGATGATTGCTGCCTCAAAGTTGAGGGCTGGGGTTACGACAATTGATGACAGATATTCGATAACTAATTGCATTACAGCACTGGATGAGATAGAGATCATTGATGATTGGCTCTACTTTGCTGCTTTGGACCTCTTTGAGGACCCTAACCTAAGGGAGACTTTTCTTTCACTAAAATGTGAAAAAATAAGATTAACATGGTTGCAAGGGAAGTGTGGTAAAACTATCACCATGTCCAGTTAGGGGGGTCACTTCCTGTTTTCTTCGCTAAACGTAAACATGATAGCTTTAGACTTTAGTTTAGTGTCACTTGTTTGTTCATGTTTCAGGGCTTGTTGGGCAAAATTTTTTAGCAATTATAGTACAGATGCACGTGCAACCTTGTAATTTTCCAGCTTTTGGTTTGGATAAGCTAAGAATGTCATGTGCCAATGCCATGTTTATAAGAGTTCAAGCTGAACTGAGATTTAGTTTTACATGAATACGGCAATCGCTTCTTATAACCGTTCGGCATATAGAGGAAAACGCTAGATACTGCCGTGCATCTGCGATTTTAGGCTTATATTTTTAATTAAGTAATAATTTCCCTTCATTAAATTGAATATCTCCTTCGGTGGGGCAGAAGGCATTATAGACTGAACGTTCTTTTGAAATCTTATTAGTGTCATATTCGAAAAAACACTTTTGCTTTAATCTTATTTTGATGAATTGTTAATAAAATCAATTCCTTTCAGACGGTTAAACAACAAGAAAAAATACAAAAGAACTGAATAATCAACATTACAAAAGAACTAAATAATCAACATTGTTTTCTCTCATATCAAAAAGGTTTTTTAGCCAATCCGAACAAAAATAACAATGATTTGTGTCTACGACGCCAATTTCTGTTGGCATCCTCAGCTTCGCTACTAATTGATATGAGAAACTGCCCGCAAAGAAGATAATTTTACTTGAGCAATATGATTAATTGGTGCTCTGTATCCCCTGAAAGCAAAGGAGTGATTAAAAATCTAGAATCACAATCGTTAGGATGATAACACTGTCCTGCTCACTGAGGAAGTCTCCGCATTATCCAATTTTGGCAAACAAAATATTACTCATTCCCTGTATGTTGCGGAACATCGTCTGTAAGCCTGTAAAAATCCAACATTTCTTCTTCTACTGGATGGGTCTCCCCAACTATCACTAGGCAATGCAAAGGAGCTCCAAAATCAACCATTTGAAGTTGCCTCATTGTACCGGCAACTATCATCTGATCCTCACTACCAAGCCGAGCAAACCCCACACAAAGAGTTTCTTCATTGTATACTTCAAGAAATGCAATGAGATACAAGAATTCCACAGTTAGCACCAATAATTCATATGCTTCTACTCAAATGATGAAACCTAAAGTTAGCTGATTGAAATACAAAAACAATGGAATATGGAATATTGGCACAGCGGAAAGTAGACCAGCCACCCTGATTATTTAATATTCTTGGCATACACGAAGTGGATCTGAAATCCACCATCCATGAAAGGCCCAGATATGAATGATGCTTTAAAGATAGAAATAGCATGGAATCATCGAATACAAACTATTAGCCCTATCATTTAAGGGCTATCATTTCAGTTTCCCTAACTTACTTGACCAAAGGTCTGGACCTTCACTCAGCAACAAATCTATGTATAATCATGAAGTTTGCAGCTGTTTTAAAATAATCTTTAACTCATGTGCCTTACCAGATTCTCCTTGCAGTAGCTCAACCTCCAAAAGCTGCTCAATAGCAGTGTTCACTGTCATGTATCTAGGGGGTTCATATAGCTTCTTTCCTCTGAAAAAATACAGCAGGTAAACCAAGGAAGTTAATCAGTTTATGAACTACTAGATTTGGAGGATGAATGAGCAGAAATTGAGAGAACATATATTAAAAAAAAAAAAGAGAAGAAGAAGAAAAGATATATGCAGCAGATGTTGAGAGAAGGAAAAACTGGTAAAATAACTGCATTCTAAAGTCAACACAGACCTGCACAAAGATTCCAATGATGGTTCCTTTACTCTTATATCTGTAGTGACAATAATGCAATGAAAAACCACTTGTGAGTTTACTGTATTCAACTTTCTGCAACTCTTACATTCTTAAAAGATCCGGTATCCCACTACCCCATGGTAGAGAGGATTATATGGACCGAGTTTACATAAATTCTAAGAAAATCTACAGTAGCTTCTCTAATCGGTAAGACAATTTGATAAAATTCAGCACAATTCTAAGATGAGGTACACTAAAGACCAAAGTACAGCTTCCATTATCAAGGAATTAAAGAATGATCTACACATAAAGTAACCCCACCTAACAAGCAGAGTGTGTGCAGTCCAAGCGAACGATTTCTTTTAATTTTCTCATAAAAGCTACCAGGTCTCCACGTTTCAGTAAAAAATGGAATCGAAACTGTCTCTCCAAAGTGGTAGAGTTGTAACCCACAAATTCCAACTGCATTCATCACCGATGCATTATGTACTGCCATCACTTGAATCCCCAATTTCTTAGCTCGAACGACCAGATCGGTATGTGTTGTAGCTCTGCATCACAAACCAAATCGTAATCTTTACAAGAATAAAGCAACGCCAGTAAAGGCAACAACAAAGAAGCTACAAAACTCAAACAAAACATCCATCAGATAGATTTGAATAATTCAAAAAGGCATTATGTACCACCAGGATCTATTATACTTCTATTTCAGTTCTACAATTTGGTTTGAAGCTTTTGTTATGTCCCATTTACAAATTATTCTTCAAAAATGGAAACTTCTACTGACTACTCCATGACAGATCATGAAATCACACCCAGTGATAAACAATTAACAAAGCACAAAAACATGATTAAAAAGCCAATTTAGACAAATAAAAATAATAATGATGACGATGATGATGACGACAATGATAATGATAATAATAATAAAGGAAAATTCAGATTACCCGAAAGGGTCACCTACGACAAGAAAAGCCACGTTAGATTCTTGAGATTCAGAGAGAATTTTGTCAGCTTTCTCTTCAACCATTTCTCTATCAGCAAGTGTAATCGGTTTCCCATACAACTTTTCCTGAACACAAAAAAATTCCAATAATTTCAAAACTACAATTTGGAGGGATTTAAAGAAGTAATTAAACAAAAAGCTGAGAATCAAAGTACCAGAGTGGAGACGCCATCTGTTGATAGACCAAAAGAGAGAAGAGAAGTGTAGGCTTCAATATATACTTTATCGCATTTCTTCACGGCCTCTAATCCTCGCAGCGTTATGTCTCTCTCGTCACCCAATCCCAGACCTATTATGTATAGCATCTTTTCGTAATCTGTCTGTCTCTGTTAAATTCTAACCCTAGCTCCTTTGGCTTCGATCAGCAAAACACCTTTAAAACCCTAAAAGGAACAGTGTGCGAGCACACCAACGACCAACATTAACTTTTCGGATAGTAGTATACCTGAGAGCGGCGGCGGTGTTGTCGGTGTTGTTGACGGTTGCTGGCGGCGGCCGCTCTCTTAGGGTTTGGGTGGTGGAGGGTAATTTGACAGTTGAGATTGAGATGGTGTGCGATTTGGCGGGCTAATGTCTAATTGAGCAGCGAGCACTATGTTTTTTCTTTTCTTTTATTTGTTTTTAGGAAGGACAAACACACCCAAAAAAATAAAAAAATTTTAACAGATATTTATACTTTAATTTATTATAATTTTATTATTATATTCTAGTATATAAAAAATATTAAATTATTTAATTTATCTATATATTGTTAATAAAATTATAAATATACCTTCGTTGTCTCATTCATCTATTTAAATTTTTATCAATAACTAATTTTAAAGAAAGACATCTACACTTTTATAAAAAATTATAAATAAATTATAATTTATAAAAAAATTGGTTATGAATACCATAATAAATAACATAGAAAATTGGTTATAAATGTACAAGTTTAAATTATTGACATGTGGAGAATTGTTAAATATACAAGTTTAAAGTTTAAATAAAATTAGTTATTAATAACCAATTTTATTTTTTAAATTATAATTTATTTAAAAAATTTTTAGGTCTATAGATATCTTTTTAAAAAATTAGTTATTGATAAAAATTTAAATAGAGGAATTGAGAAACGAAAGTATATTTATAATATCCAATTTGTCTATTTATAATTTTATTAATAATATATAAATAAATTGGATAATTTAATAATTTTTTTATATGCTAGAAGAATATAATAGCAAAATTAAAAGAAATTGAGGTGTAAATATATTTTTTAAAATATTAAAAAAATTTATCCCTTTACCTAAACGTTGCGTTGGGGTGTGTTTATCTTTTTTCCTTTGTTTTATAATTTCCAAGTACTAAAAAGTTCAAACAAAACATTGAACACCGAAAACTGCACCATGAGGTATTGTTTCTGTAAGCCTGGTGCACTCAATCACGAACAACTTTTTAATTAAATTTCATATTTGGTGCAAATTAAATGAGGACGATGATTTTATAAATCACGTCTGATGTATTTTACTCCCACGTAAAAATGATATGATATCTCATCTATGTTTTGGATATATATATATACTCTATGAAATGCACTTTTCATTAATTAATACGACAAATCATTTAAGGTGAATTTATAAATTACATGTCATACACTAATGTCAAAATTTTAATTCCTTAATTTTTTCTCGATTCTAAATTTCAAACTTGTTACATGTACAACAAACCCGTGAGTTGTCATCGATGACAACTCAATTGTAGATGTATCATAGCATGACCCTTCTAACTTAATCTATAATAGCAAAATATGCATTGGTTTAGCAATAGAGATACGCACACACCACTTAGCACAACATATAGCATCGAACAATGAGTTTTGAGGCAAGTATAAAAGGTTACAGTGACTCGTCAATTGCAACACTCTCAACCACAACACATGCTCTCTCATGCTATCCCTCACACTCTTCCTCAACAAGCCACTAATCTCATTACGGTCCATTCTTTCTCACCATTCTCATCGTCGGCTCCCTCTCTCTCTGTCCCGTCGACTGTATCTCTCATGCCACCTCACTCTCTCGGTTGTCTCAAAAAAGAAAGACCAAATACTAATGATCTCATCTCTAGTTCATAAAAACATATCCCAAAAAGAATTATTTGTGCGTTTGAAATTGAGGTTGAACAGTTTTAACTTAAAAATTAAAAATTACAGCACTGAAGTATTTGATAAACACTAACTGCTGTAACTTAAAAACTATGTTGATATAATTCTTTACTTGCATCGTTTGGTGCTATGTGTTGTGCTTAATATTGTGTGAGTTTCATTTTTCTTGATTTAGTGGTAGGCAAAAAGATTCTTTCATGATCTAATCTGTCATGAACTTTTAAAGATCTTATATCATGTGTTTTTAAGTGATAGTGTATGTATATGATTTAACTTCTTTATTTTATTAATTAGCAATCTCTACATGTGTATTGCTTAGGTAAAGATCAAATTAGGAGAGAATCCTGATCCTACTGGTAGTGGTAAACTCTTCTCCTCGTGACAAATTTCTCTCTCACTCCCCCTCTAAATGACTGAATAAAAAATCAGTATTAAAAATGTAAGAAAGACTTGGATAAAATAAAATAGTTTTAATCTAATCATTTTTTAAAACTAATGGTGCATTTATTAATCAATAATCAGAATAAGTTGAATCTTAATGATTTTTAATAAAAATGGAGAATGAAAATCAGAATAAATTACTTAGATATAAGAATCTGAATATGAATGAGTTGAATTATTGTATGTTACAAAAATGCCTTTGATTTATTATTATTGTTTTGTATTTTAATAATTGTGACTATTATTATTAAAAAAATATCACTATTAATAATTATTGTTAATAATAATAATTAAATATAATATTATTTATCATTATTATACTAATTTTAATATTATTACTACTACTACTAATAATAATAATAATTAAAATCATCAACAACAACAACAACAGTTGCAACAAATCATGATGACTAGATCAAAACTGGTAGCGGATGGTGACACAACGACTGCGGCTGGTGGTTGTTCAACTTTTGCGAACGTGATGGCTGCTGCAGTTGGTGGTTTGACGCAATGACTACTACTAATTTGATGCAACTATTGGTGGTAGTGGCTTGACACCATAAATGCCGCTGTTTCAAATTGGATCATTCGGAGATGAAATTTGGGGTTTGGTTTGATTTCATTTTTCATCATTTTTTTATTTTTTAATTATTATTTAAATTAAGAATAAAATGAGAATTAAAAATTTTAATTGAGGGTAAAAAAGTCATCCCTAGAATGAGGTTCTAATTTCAACTCCCCCTTGAAAATTAAAACACTAGAAACGATTCCCAAATTTATGAGTCCCGCATATATTTTATATGATTCCAAACCTTAATTTTACAAATAAACACATCATTGATTTTGAATACAAAATTTCCATCTCAAATGCTGCTGGCTAAACACACAATCAATGCTTTGTCTTAATTCTATCTTTTCCTTATTATAATCATTGTGATTGCTTAATTTTAAAATGAGTATTTATGTCGTAAAATTTTATTGAGTGAGCTTATGCAGGACAGAAATCCCTTACAGTAAGTTAAATGCTGTTGGACCCTGCCCTAATTGTGCTGCTTATGATGGTCCCCTACTCATCTTGCGTAAAAACAAACCAATTATAAGCCCAAAGAAGCACCGCGAAATCAATATTTCATCATCTAAATCCTAATTATCTGCTACTCCCACAGCCGGACGTCAAAGCATAGATCTTCGTATTTCATAGAATGCACAGCAGTTTGTACTACAAATTCAGTGTACATCACGTGAGGGGACTAGAAGGGAAAAAAATAAATAAAAAAGAAAGGATGGCAAACGGTAAATAAGGTGTTTCCAACAAAAAAGAAAGTGAAAAAAAAAATAAAAATTAGTTCATCTCTTCTTGTTCCTTTCATCTTTAACTTCAGCATTTTTTGGCCACTGAGAGTCCAAAAGCATGGCTAGTGTTTCTTATTGAACTTCAGTCGTCATCTTTGAATTCTCTGCACATAGAAAACAGACAGCCTGTTAGCAATAAGTTGCAGCTAATTGCCTCATTCTCTTTTTATTTTTCTATTAAAGAAAATATAAAATCTTGCCTTTGAGAATCATTAATTTAAAATATCAAGTCTTGTATAAGGTTACTTTCTTCTCCATTTTGATTGCTTGTCCCAAGAGAAGGAAAAATGCTACGTAGAACTCATACCTGCGGTCAAGATATCGAGGTTGAATGCCGGTGCCTTGACAAGTGGTGCATGTTAATGAACCAACACCATCACAATTAATGCATTTTGAGACTTCTCTTTCATCCCCACCAAGCTCTACTGCAACGCTGCCAGTTCCCATGCAAAACCTGCATCTTTCTAGATGCCATAAAGGGCTGAGATGGTGACGTGATACCAAAATACCATATAAAGGAATCCCGTAAGTTCATCTCAAGGAACCATGAAAAATATTTGTTATATTGAGCTAGTACTAATCAAATTTCATTGGTACACTATATAGGTAAGAAATGGAAACTTGAAGACAGAATTTAATGGCACTATATAAGAAATATGATCCTACCATTCTAAATTTCATAGCAGGGCTCCCTTTGATGCTAATGGTCAAAATGTAACTGATTCATACTTCAGAACGTGAGTAACTTTCAATGCATATGTGTAAATTGTGGATAACAATCTTCTAAGTTGAAAACAAAATCAAAGTAAGAGATACACCGAACCCAGAATCTAAGCTTGGTTCGGAATTTAATAACATACACATCTGTGGGCCAAGACAATAGAGTTGATGAAGAAAAAGGGGGAAAAAAAGTTTACAGGAGCGCTTCTGAAATTGGATGGAAATGTGTTTAAATAAATATACATTTAGTCTCTTCTGAAACATCAGATAAAATAAACAAATGTTTTGGACTACTAATACACCAATACAGCAAGACAACGACGTCAAAGCATAATATGCAATTACATAATTTTTGTTTAGCACTGTGTGAAACACTCAACATATATCCTAAATTTTCCAACACGACATAAAACCCATTAGCGAGTTTTAGAATCACCAACCAATGTTTAAATTGTAAGGACGAAATTACGTATGCCCTTGCCCTTCGAGCTCAATTGTCAAAAATATATATAGCTAAAGAAATAAGTAAATTTAATTTAAGGACCAAAGAGTTACTTACGAGCACCGGAGCCACTGCAGGGGAAGCATGGCTGAGTATTATCTCGCTTGGCCTGCACCAAAAATTGGAAAGTCATACTGAATTCAAAGCATTAGTCTATTCGATTAAAAAAAATAAGGGCCACTACAGAAAACAAGAAAAAAAGAAGAAGGAGAGTTGGTAGTTTAAAATAAAATCTTACAGCATTATCAATTTGGGTTTCGTAAAAGATTGGAATGCCAATTCCGACGGCAACACTCACAAGCCCAACAGAAATTGCCACCACCTGCTTAAGTTCACGTTCATAAACGTTACAACAGTTTCAACTCAAATGTACTTTAAAATCAGAATTTGAATTAAAAATGAGGATGAAGGAAAGAACCGTGTTTTGATCAAGCTCAGCTCTAATGCACGGATAAGGCGCTGACGACCGTTGGTTTCTTTGTGATAAGGAAACAGTAGTTGCAGATGAAGATAGCTTATTGAGAGGGCAACACAGAAATGGAGAATGAAGACGAGTGACCGAAGGCGCTAGTGACATTTCTCTTTTCTCTTCGTGCTCTTCGACGGAATCAGCTACACTAGTCAAGACGTGCCCGCTTGGCAAATGGCAACACTCACAGGTCTATTTGGTTGGATATGTGGACGTTAGCAACCGGACAGTTGGAAAATCCTTTATCACAAATATTTATATACCTCCACGTGGCTTTCTTTTTAGGACCATTTGGGCTAGAGATCATCAAAGAGCAGCCCATATTGATTATTGAAGAGTTGGACTATTCGCACCCCACTATTCTCCTCGTAAAACCTCTTTTTTCTGGGTAATTTTTATTTTATTTTATTTCTCTTTTAGATACACTCTTCATTTTTTTTTTACTGTTAAAACTCGATGTAGTGTTATATCATTTTTTTTTCAATCTTTTCCTTACCCTACACATAAATTAAAAGTTTTCTAGGGAATAGATTTTTGAATGCCAATCATTAAGTTAAAAGTACACATATTTATATTATAATTTGAAAGTAGTTATAGGAATAAAAATTCTTAATCAATAAGAAAATACGAAAAGGAAACTAGATTATTCTAATTTTTTATAGTTTATTAAGTTACAAAATAATAATTTTCTGGAATTAATTCTTAAGTGTGTTTCATTCTTATTTATTATTAAATGTAATTTTTATTTAAATTTGAAGTGGGTTTTTTATGGAGATAATGAGGGAGTGTCACTAAATGCCGAGACCCAATTTAGGCCCAAACAGTTCAAGGTCTGAAGTCTGAACACCAATCAAGGCTTTTCCAATTTCCAACATCCAAAATGACTTGGGAGACACCCAAGTATCTAGCAATAGTTTTCTTCTTTCACAGGATACATGTTATAATGTTAATTGGTCAAATGCATTTAAAAAAAAAACAAAAACAATCGTAACGACAGGCTCACGATCTAAAAAACTCGCACATAATTTCATTCCATTATAGTGATCAATGCCTTCTGGCAATCGCGAATTTGTTAATAGTCAGGGAGAACGAGAGAAAGTGGGGGTGGGACGAGGGTAAGTAAGAGATGAGAGTGACAGGGCACCCACCAAACAGTAACAGACATAATTGAAATCATGTGATACAATGACCATGCTTTTGAAATTGGTCTTAATTACGTTGGAGGCTTGTCCCCTTCATGTCAACGCAATGGACCATTTACTTCACCACTGTTACTTTGAGAAACGTAGAATCCAAGGCTTGGAACCTTCCCCCCACAATATGCTTCCTCTTTTCATTTCTTTACACCTCCCTTTCCGGTTTTTTATTTCCTTGCAATTGACACAACATTAATTCTTGTCAAGCAATGTAATAGAGAAATCTTCAGAGCCTTTTTTTTTTTTTTCCTACTTGTGTCACGCTAAACACACATTGTTCGTTCCTAAAGCTGAACTCTCTGTTTTAGCTTTTTTTTGGGTAAAGCTAGCTAAAGCTACGCATACCACATGTAAATTCGCCTGCCGTTCTTCATTCTTCTTCCTTTTCTTTTCTTTCCTTTTTTTTTTTTCTCTCCTGGGGCTCTAGCCGCTGGCATTATGCCAAAAGCTTCGGGGTTAATCATTTATGCAAATTCCCCCAATCTTGTCACTTACCATATCAAAGGTGAAAACATACAGTGAGATCTCAAGCACATCAACACCTCCCTCCGCTTTCAATTAAGGATGGGAATCAACATTATTAGGCCTATCCCTTTATAATAATAACCCACATTTTTTTTCCTTAAAAGATTAATTATTAACGGTACACTTTTGCATTGGATGTGGTGATTATTGTACATTACTCAAGAGCAATGCGATAAAAGAGTGGATCCTAATCATATGATGCTTTAAACTAGGCCGCTAGCTACATACTGGAGCTAATTGGATTCATCTTACTCACGTTAATTCTAATGTATGAAGTGAAGTCGTAAGTTTCCGCTAACAAGCATTCCCCACTAATAAGGAGATGGCTTTGCCGGGTTGTTATGGCCCAATCTTTTTATCTCTCTTTTTCAAGTGGTCCAACACCAATTTGCTGTCTGCAAATTAAAGTAATAGCAAAGTTTATCCTGTAGCTAATACCACGTCCTGAATTTTCCATGCGAGGCAGCGAGAGTGATTAAAAAGTGAGAGTGACGCGAGAGCAAAAAAATAATGGGATTTCAACTTGAGTGTGAGCGTGAGTGGGAACTCCCAACCAGAAATTTTGACAACGATGGCCCGTACCCTAAAATGGATGACGGTTGGTGCTTGAACTGATATTTCAAAAATCCGTAGACCCCACGTTGCAATTCTTTGCTTTTTCGGGGGTAACGGGTAAACTTTGCTCGTTATCTATAACGATTCGATACTTTACTCGATGACCTCTCCGCTCGAGCTATTATGCTTGATACGCTTAACGCTCAGCAAAGTTAAAAATTGTCAGGCAAAATTTTTAAACTAATTGGGCTTTGAATCGCTTGTCTTATCAAATCAGAATCAGAGCAGGAATCCCCTACAAACAAGCGATCCTTACATCTGTCAAACCCAAGAAACCACGAATCACGTTAACTGTCCGTTACGCAGTCAACGGGGATTAAACTCTAAGATTCACACCATTCTCATGTTCCCACTGCATAAAAACATTTCTCTATAAACTATGGGGCTCTAAATGGGATAAATTTATTTGTTCACCTCAAAGGCAAAAAATAAAACGTCGGAGGCGAAGGAGCAAGATAGGGAAAGGCACAGTGAGAAAGGGGAACCAAATGAAGAAAATGAGTATTTAAAAAAACGACACAAAATAGCGCTGCTGCCTGCTATATTCATACACTCTCTCTTTCTCTTTCTCTCAATCTCTTTCAGCGCCGACTTCGCAACGGCTAGCGGTGGCATTTCGGTGGGGCCGAATACTCCTTACGCTGCCGATCTTTTCTCACTCTTCGTCCATTTTCCGATCTCTCTATCGCAACCTCTTCTCGCTTTCAGTGCTGAACTGGTTTTTCATTTTCGTCATTTTATTTTTGGAGATAACAATTGTTATCGAAAGGTACTAATCGCCTCTCTTCAAGTTCTCTTCGCCTTTTTTTTTTTGGCCTCAATTTGAATGATTATTAGTATTCAGTTTTAAATTATTTTTATATGATTGTCAACAGACTCATAGTTCTTATTTAGTGGTTTCGGTTTTGAGAGATTCTTAAGGCTCTAACATTAGGATTTTGAAGTTTAGTTACAATATTGTTTTTTAATTATACGTAATATTGCTATTTGTATGATGTTGTGAGTTGGCTGTCGATTTAGCTCAATCAATACGATCTTCCTTTTAATTATTGCAGTAATTATTTTTGCAATATGTATGTCCGTCCTTGTTAATCTAATTTTCAACTGCTGCGGTACATTTTTAATTTAGACCTTTCTTTGGTTTGAGTTGAAGTGATGATACTTGGGCTTTCCAGCAATATTTTTAAGCTTTGTGCGATTATCTCTAATAACTGCTTGAATCAATTTAATTATACGTGATTTTGCTGTGTGTTTTTTTCCAGTTCTACGGTAGCACATTAATTTGGACGGTGAGAAAATGATTGGATCGTTTCTTACAAGAGGACTTGTGTACGTTTGCCAGCAACTTAATTTCTCCTTGTGACTTGGTTTCATGGGGTTAGATTATCTTCATTGAACTAAAATAATCTGCACTGTGCTTGTAGGATGGTTTTCGGCTATGCTTATCCAGCTTATGAGTGCTACAAAACTGTCGAGAAGAATAAGCCAGAGATCGAGCAACTTCGGTTTTGGTGCCAGTATTGGTAAAAATCTAGATTGTTGTTTCTGGCATTTATTTTATGCATAACTTTGATTGGTAAAATTGCAGTTCAAGAATTTTCTTTTTAATTCTTTTGGTTACAGGATTTTGGTTGCGGTTTTGACAGTTTGTGAGAGAGTTGGTGATGCTTTTATTTCCTGGTAGGGAACCTTAATTTGAATCTTGTGGCAATATGTCAATTTAAGTATGTTGATTCTGTGTCTTTCTCTTGTTTTCTTGAAGGGTTCCAATGTACAGTGAAGCAAAGTTGGCTTTCTTTATATATCTGTGGTACCCAAAGACAAAGGTATGCATTTTTATTTGAAGAAAGACGATGTCTGTGCTGTGCCTCACAATATGCTTGTGAATTTTGATGATCGGATTTGTTCTAATTGCCTATCATGGTTTACTGCATCAGGGAACTACATATGTTTATGATTCTTTCTTTCGACCATATGTTGCAAGGCATGAGAATGAGATTGATCAGAACTTGTTGGAACTGAGGACTAGAGCCGGAGATATGGCAACTATATATTGGCAACGAGTGGCCAGCTACGGCCAGACAAGAGTTTTTGAGATTTTGCAGTTTATTGCTTCACAGTCGACACCTAGGCCTCGCCCTGCCCAGGTATATGTTAAAAAGAATAAAAAGGAAGTATATTTCACTCTCGCTTAACTTTATATCGTACCATGTGCCCTGTATAGCACTGTAGCTCAACCGTGTTTGTTAACTACATAACTGGAGCCGACTAGACTAGCCAAATTGTTTTAAACTTGTGCATAGATTTTGCAGAATGCCTGGATTTATTTGTGTACTTACAAAGGGTAAGGTATATGTGATTCTTGGAAATTTCTGGCTGTTTGGCTACACCATTAGTGGCAAAAGTCCACATGTGATGATCACGGTGGTCCCCTTATAATTATTTTTCCCTTGTGTATCATGAAAGGTTCTAATCAAAAGTATTTTAGAATGAAGCCGCTAACCTTTTTATTATAGACCAAGTAATGGACACTGTTGAACCAACTGAAGAAACAGAGTGACAATTTTCAGCTTAAATGCGATGGTTTTGTTAATAATTTAATATCTTATAGTTAGGTTACGACTTTGGTTGAGGGATGTCATAATTGCTCTCCGATCCTTGCTGCAGTAGGCTGAGTAGTCTGTTTGAACATATAAACAAGTTGTATTCTCTAAATTTATTGAAATTAATGTCCTTCAAGTGGTTGAATATGATGGCATTATCAATGATTTTGATAACAATTTGGAGGTAGCATCCCAATAAAGGCGTTTAACAAATATCATAGTAATATTCTTGTTCATAGTAGCATCTTTTTTTTTTTTTTTGGAGATCTGCAACTAATGTCTGTTCTCCCCTGAGCTCAGAATTGGGTCTGTGACAATCTTTCAATGAACATTTTATTATATAATGGATTCATGCTTGTGTTTATGGTTGGTTTGGAAAGAAAGATTGCTGGATGAAATGAGCTCAATTTGTTAATGCTTAATTTGTATTTTCACATTGCAGCCACAACCAAATACTAGGGCTCGCCAACCCTCTGTTCCCAACCGCCAACCACCTACCACAACACGACCAGAAACTGAAGAACCACCTTCGCCTGAATCAAGCATGTCTTCAAGTCAGCAGCAAAAGGAGACAGCTGAAGAAGTGGGTCCCCCACAAGTGCCTGAAGGAGCTCCAGGAAAGAGAATCATTCTGCAAAAAGCAAATTCTGCAGCTTCAACCTCTCAAAGAGCTACTTCTGCGGTCTCAGTCTCTCAAAAAACTACTGCAGCAGCCTCAAACTCTCAAAAAGCTACTTCTGCCGCCTCAACCCCAAAACCAAATGCTGTGACAGATATTACCAGTCAGCCTACACCAACTGAAGCAGAAGGAATGCAGACTGATCTAGTATCTCCTCCAGCGAATGAAAACTCGGATCCTCCTCCAAAGGAGACCGTCATGAAAGAAACCCGTGTAACACGTGGCAGATCGATGAGAAACCGTGCAGCATCAAACCAAAAAGAGTGATGTTAAATCTTTCCCAGTTTTAATATAAAGAGCTAGCATTTAATCTGTAGGTGAATGTTGATATTACCCCGGTAGATATGGACGTGAATTTGTTCAATTTCATTTGTTGCTTTATTTTTTGAATTTGAGACGCCAGATAAATTTGCAAATGTGGGTTGGTACGTGGTAGTGAGTAGTGACTTTATCAACACTAAAGTGACAGCACATATGTATGAAATCTGGATCTTGTGAAACTTATTGTTGACTATCAGTGTCCGTAACATATGCTTTTAGACACCCCTAAGGCCTGAATGTGACATTATTAAAAATAAAAAAATAGAGAGAGAGAATAATCTCCGCCGTTGAAATGTCATAATAACGAAAGTAATATTTCTTCGAAACTGTCACTTTCGGTCACTCTTCTCTCTCTCTCTCTCAAACAGTCGAATACCTCCACGTTCCCCCGCAGGAACACAAAATTGCTGCCTCACATTCGGAGCAAAGATTCTTCCATCAGAAGGAACTTCAATCCTTCTTCCGCCTCGAGAAGTGTCTCCTCCGAAGCAATCGCAGGATGCAACTCCGCATGGTTCCATCACCTTGCTGCCCGCTGATGATGATTTACCTGGTACTAAACTCATATCCTACTCTCCATCTCCGAGCTAATGTCGTGAAGATAATGTTCATTTATATTTTCATTTTGTATCTTTAATTGTTTGTCTGTGTTTCTGTTTGTGGTTGTAGTATTCGGACATTAAGATTTGTGTTTAGTATTTTGAACAAGTAGCGTGTTGTGGTCTGTTTTGGCTATGTCTTTTTGTTTTAAAGAAAATTCAGACGTAATAGCCAAACATGTGCTGTTCTGGTTTGCAATTAATTAAACTTGCTATTTGATTATTATTTGGACAATGAGAAGTGTTTTTGACATGATTTTGTTGTGTTTTGGCTCTGTGTGTGTGTGTGTGTGTTTTTTTTTTTTTTTTTTTTTTGCCTTAAAGAAAATTCAGACGTGATAACCAACACGTTCTGTTTTGATTTGCAATTAATTAAACTTGCTGTTTGCTTGTATTGTTTAGATTAGTTTGTATAGTTTTCGGCGACAAACAAATGTGTTTATGACATGACCATGTGGTGTTGTGTTCTGTTTGGCTGTTTGCTTGTAAAAAATTCAGACATGATTCCTCTCTGATTTGTATTGTAAACTCGCTCTCTGTTCGTCTGTTGTGTAGTACTAAAAAATGGTTAATTATGTCTTGGACTGGATCATGTTTTTCATCTGTTTGGAGGCTACATTTTCTGAGAAGATGTCATTGCCGAAGCCGATGCATACACTTGCTACAGAAGCCTCTATGTGAGCTTTTTGTTACTAGTGCACCACACATGCGTGTCTTGGGCTTCTACCACTTCGATTGATGTGATGGTGTACAAGATGAAGTGTTTGTGGAGATCGTGGAGTTTGTCATAGGATTTGCACACCTGATTATTGGGCTTTTGTGCGTAGTTGCAGGTATCCAATCCAATGCCTGTGAATTTCTTCTACCGTTGATCTCGGTTGGCATCGGATTCAAAGGACTTAATGGGAGGGTGTGATAGAGCAGCTACAAGCCCCTAAAGTAGGTCTTGGGGTTAAAAAAAAAAAAAAAAAAACTTCAAATGCTGGATTTCTATGTGGTCACTTATTTTTGTCTGTCCAAAAGGAATATAAAATTTGGTCTAGTCTGAGTAATTCTCCAAACTTATGCAAGAGGGTTTCGCAATTCCTTCTGGAAATCAGCTGGGCGTAATCAGCCCAGCAGTGTGCTTCTATTTTGAGGCTGCAGATATAATTTAGGCTTGGGATTGGCTTGTATCGGCTATACACCGGCGATGCTTATGCTGGGAATTGGTCTAAAGGGCAGTGTCACGGCTGTGTTGAGTCCAAGTGGGGTGTCAGACGGGAGCATGGCCTTGGGTTATAACTTACAACCGTTTCAGGTACAGTGATTGGACTTTCTTCTGGTGTGCTTATACAAACTGTGGATGATGATGGTCTTTTACATGTTATGTATTCATGTATCGTATGCTATTTGATAATTAAAAATGGAATTTTTAATTATCTTAGTTACTTGGAACACGTAGCATTACTGTTTAATTATGTAATTCATCTCGAAGTATAATGGTTCCTAAAATATATAAAACTAGAACCGTAGGGTCTTGTCACTTACGGTAGGAGCGTGGGATTTTTTATTATGTAATTCATCTCTAAAGTACAATCGTTCCTAAAGTATATAAAATCTTGTCACTTACGGTAGGAGTGTATGACAGTTTTTTAATTTTTCTTTTCTTTTTTTTTTCCTGAAAGATTTGACCAATCAACGGCGAATGGAAGCGGCGGCGTCTGGAACTGTTGTGGCTCAATCGGCATTCTGGCAATGGATTTCAACAATCTAAGAATAAAAGCGTGTACCCGTTGTCATATCAATTTTAATGATATAACAGTTTCTGTATTGGAAGCGTGTTCGATTTTGCTTCTCATAACCCTGACATAAAATCTCAAGTTAAGAATTTGATCTTCAACTTGAACGATTGTATTTGCTTGTTTCTGTTCCGCTTTCTTCACAACGAATCGGGAAAAATGTCTCCAACATATTAAGTAGTTTTTATAGTTATTTATGTTATTTATTCTAAGGTTTCCTCTCCTCAATTTTTGACTTGTTGCACTTAGACGGCAAAAATTCGTTTATTAGTGAAAAATTTTTCGCCGTCAGTTAATTTCGTGCTTGACTGTTAGTTGACAATAGAAAGACAAAAAAGTCCCTTATTGGATTTTCAATATAAATTGTTTTTCTTTCAAGCTTCCTATTTCTCTTTCTTCAAGTTTCGTGTATAGCTCTGTGTTAGAATCAAATCGAAACCTTTGTCATATGCAAACTAGTCCAGTGCTCAATCTTTACGTGAAGTAAAGGAACAACAACCACCACACCTTGTGTTTTGATTTGAGTTTTGTCAGCCCTTTGGATTGTTTTGGGGAAGCCAATTATAACAGGTCAATGTCAAAATCAAGTCTTGTTTGGGTTCATTTGGAGTGCATTTATGCTGCCTTTACTAAAAAATGTAGAATGCATTTTTTGATACTTGGTGGTGCCCGAGTATTTGTTGTGGGTTTATTTATAGTGAAGAAGCCTAATTTCTTTTTTTTGGGGGGGGGGAAGAAATTGGTGAGTTTATTAAACTGTGATTTTCCTGAAGCTTAAATGATGATGGATTAAATGGGTTTGATGTTGGTGCTAAATCAGAGCTTGATTTCAACTTAGATGGGTTAAAAAATTGAATTTTTTATTTTTAGTTTTATTTTTATGTCTAGTGATGCTCCTGATGTATTTGAAGAGCACTAACTTCAAAATTGTTACGCAAGTAGACTAATTGATGCCGAATTTTACTGAGTTAAAGTGAGTTTAATGCTAGTTGATGATGATGCATGCAAACAATTTTAAGTTGTCTTTCACCTAAGACACCATGATGCGGAGTTTTCTATTTGATTTTCTTTTAGTTTGCCCGATCTTAAAATTTTTGTAGAGTTTTCTATTTTTTTTTTGCCTGTATTTGATAAAGATTCTATGCATCATACATTGCTCTGTAGAGCATAACTTCATTCATTGCTTATATATGTTGTGGATTGTGTCACTAGTGTTGATGGATGTGTAAGTTATAGTTCCCAGCATCTTGAAAGTGGCATAGCTACAAAGATTGTCATGTGTCAGTCCAATGCCTGTGATAATGTTGGGATTTTAATTCCAATTCACATTAGTTTTTTTTTAATGTAGTCAGTAACCATTGGTATATGTTTAATATCATTTTTCATTTTGATTGTTTGTTTTTTTGCTTCTAGAAACCAAGATAGCTTACCCAAGAATGAAACCGCTTGACCCATAACATCTAGCAATAAAGCAGATCAACTAAAGGTGCATTGACAATAAAGCATTGAAGCATAATCTAATCCCACCAACTGATATTTGAAGGGATTGATTTGATGATATAACACATTTTGATAGGCAAAAATAGAAAAATGGATATATCATCTTCTTCTTAGACTATGTATAGGTTTGAGTTTTTTCTTATTTTGATTTTTTTGTATATGAAAAATTCATGTTGCCAAAAACAAGTAATATCGCAAGTTTGCTATTCCTGCAGACTAAACATGAGTTGTGAGAAGCCTATTGTGTGCAGCTATATTGCCTGCTTTGTGAATGTTGTTAATTCTGGCTATAACCAATACTGCTTAAATTATTTAATACTGAAATGCAATATTTGGTTTTATATTCAATATAAGCTTCACTTCTCAGTTGTGCTAAATTCAATTGAATTCATAGTTGAGTGAAATATTATGTTGTTAGTCCTGTAGTTACGGCACTAGACCGTGGTGGATTAAAATAAGCTATCGATTACTTTGGTGGCATTGAATCTTAATTTGTTTGTTTGTAGTGTGGCTACTGTTAGGTGCACACCGCTACTGTTTAGAACCTATTAGTTGCTGTTAGTTTTCATTCGTTTGCTTTTGTTTGATTCATCTAGCATTCTAGCATTCTATTAAAAGACTTTGGAAGGTAACAATTTAACGTTAATTTCTTTTTTTTATTTGGTTTTATTTGTAAATTTTAAATGTTAAATTAAGAAAAAATTATTGTATTATTTGTTTGATACAATTGTAAATAACATACATCGTGAAGGTAGTTTTGTCAAATTTTGTAGCAGTGATTTTGGAGCAGATGCTTTAATTAAGGTTTGATGAGGCATGTCAGGCGTGCCAAAAGTTGTTAACGGTAATATTGTGTTTTAAATATGGACTTGCAGTCAAGCATAAAAGTAACTGACGGTAGGGGAATTTCACTAATAAACACATTTTCACCATCTATCTACAAATATATCAAACCTCAGGGAGGTATTTAAAAATTACCCTTTATTCTAATAATTGGTTTTGACTTCTTTCTAGTTCAAGTCGACAATAAAAAAAAAAAAAGGGAGAGAGAGAGAAGAAAAAGAAAGTGTCACTAGTAACCGAGAATTGAACTAGACGAACGAACAAGTGGGATTTTTCACCACCCAAAATGTGGAAAAAGGGGGAAAAAAGGAAGAAGAAGAAGAAGGGGGCGTGATGAAGAGGAAGCTTCTGTTTGTCAAGAGCTAAACGATCAAAGTCATGTGAAGGTCGAGCGTTATTTGTTTATTCTCTCTGCATGCAATATAGCAATTGGTCATCTTTGTTGGTACAGTGATTAAGACATGGAAGCGTGAGAAAGGTGAACCTTAGGTCTAACCAACGACCGGATGGCAATATCAAAATTGTGGCAATGGGGTTAAATTTTGTTTCTTACAGAAAGTAGACATGGGTCAATTTTGAGTGTGGGAGATGAATTGGGGCCGACTAGGGAGATCTTGGTAGCTGTTCCGCTGCCAATTGAACTTTAATTTTATCTAATCTGTTACTGGAAAAAAAAAAAAAAGAATCCAACAACCCCCAAACCATTCAATTGATGCAACGTTATTTTCGGCTTTACTTATTATCTCTACTACTCCTCTCCATACCATTTTATTAGTAGAAAACGATAATCATTATGTGACATACAGACCAAGAATCTGCCCGGAACTCAGTCCACGGTAACCCTCCAAATCCTCCAGTCGGAAATTTTTATAATTGCAGCCTCTTTACATCTTTCTTTTGATTACCTGAAAGTGTTGATAGGCGCTACTTTTACCGTCATTGTGTTGATTGTGCACATGCACGTGTCCGCACGCGCGCACCCCCACACACATATAGAGAGACATACCCGCGCGCCCTCACACCTGTGTACACACCCACAACAGACACACACGCACGTACCCCCCGCGCGCGCATATATGTTAAAAGAAGTACATCTCTGTACTTTTACTTTCACTTTCCCCAGAAAGATTCTGTACTTTATAAATTTTAAATTCAAATTGAAACTTAAGGAAAAAAAAAATCATACTTAGTTTTATTAGAAAACAAGCAAGCGAAGCGATGATGAGACCGGCGAAACGACAACGAAAAACGTTGTGAAGCGCAAAGAGAAAGCTGAAGTTTTGAGCTTAGATTCGAAATTGTTCTATTTGTATCGGCAAAAAAGATAAAAACAAATAAATAAATAAATAAAATCCGTACTTCTTCTTCAAAAAGGGAAAAGAATCCCTACTTTAAAAGTTTAAACTCAAATTAAAGCATTAAAAAAAATGCTTGTTTTTGCAGATACGATGAACGGGAAGACGATGACGGTGCCGACTAAGAAACCACAGCGAACGGTACTAGAGCAAAAGAGATAGCTAAATATTTTGACTTTGATTTCTTAATTTCTGAGGCAAGGCTTTAACTTGTAGATTTTGTGTGTCGCCTTCGGTTAGATTGGGTTTTAAACTTTGAGAGTTCTAAATAAAAAAGCAATCAAGGGTTTGGGTTTGCTGACACGCAACACTTCTATTCTGTTTAAATCAGTTTGGGCGGGTCTCTTCGTTCCCGTACTTTTTTTTTTTTTCTCAAGAAACACGACAGCAGAACAGCTATTACTTGTAGTGTATGTACCCAACTTCAGAAAACATTAAAGGCCTATCAAATTAAGACTCCGATAATAAGCTGTTATTATCTTGTATAATAATATAAGATACATAATTGTCTCATAATTATTTGATAAAAATCTGAGGATTGTAAAAAAAATAAGAATTTACTACCTTATAATTGTACCATTATTAGATTTTCATCAAACGATTATAAGACAGTTATGTATCTTATGTTATTATGTAAGATAACAAGTGTTCCTATAATATTTACAAGAGGGGTTGTAAAGACAAATGCGACGTATAACAAATATCTTGTATTAAATGCTTTCAAGTATCTTAAGACTTGATTAATAAAATTTAAAAGACAATGGAATAAGAAAATATTTACTACTTCTAACAAAAATAAAAACAGTTTAAAACACAAAAGAATGAAAAACATTATTATTTTTATTTATATATAAGTTTATAAGCTAAATAAACCAATGGGAGGGCCTGGGCTAAGCTAGACAGCGGCAGTAGAGGCTCTGCCTTTATTTTCAATAGACCATTTTTCTCTAAGCTTTCCAATATTTGAGATTAGTTTAGTTGTTAAAAAAAATTAAAAAAATAAAAGAGGAGCTGCAAAATTTACAGTTCAACTGTGATGGGAAAATTTCATTCCGATCTTCTGATTTTCAACCAGCCACTGCTTGGTTCTTTCTTATTCACATTACGATTGCCCCTTGATGACGATTGGCTTGATGACGATTGGCATTAAGCTAACGTCGTAGCACCACACTAAGTGAAATCATCTTCAAGGTGAGGTCGTTTGCTGTAAGTTGCCGACAATTATGCGGTAGATATATACACTTCTCCGATGGTAAGATATAAGAAAAATAAACCTTCAACCTGTCCCAAGCACATGACCGGATCTAAATATTCTTGAAATCATCACTTGGTGAATCAAAACAAAGAGTTTAAACTTTTTAATTATTCCACAAATCTGTAATGCTGACTTCAGGATCTGATCGGAACCAATAATCATCATCGATCTGCAATGTTTCAGACACAGATAAGTTGGTTAAGTTTCCTATATTGTCAAGACCTCACAGAAAATAAATGTAATAAACATAGAGAGCCGGTTTTCAAGTTTTGAGACAGACTTACATCACAATCTGATGGAACTATCTTCTGAATCCCAGATGCTGCTTCTGAGCTCATCAAGCTGAATGTGTCACTAGAACGTTTCTGATTATCCTCATGTTCTAAGGACAGTCGGAAATTTGGCACTCCGCATGGTTCATAATTCCAAGTAGATGGATTCGCTGAATTAGCCTGCTGGAGAGTTATGTCCTTCACTTCACTTTGGTATTTACTGTGAACATCATTCTCATAACTATTAAGAAGGCGAAAGATGGCAAAAGCATGTGACAAGAGAATTAAAATTAAAAAAAAAAGCATAAATAATGACTTGGACCTAGGACAAATTAATACCCATGTACAGGTAGCTCATTACAGACTTACTCTGGGCAGAGACAGAGAGATAGAGAAAGGACCATGCAGATGATGTATGCTAAAAGTGTGCAAGAAAAGCAAGGATACCTCAGAAGGTACACATCTATTGGTCCTGTGGTGCTTCTGATGATCATTTTATATTGCCTTTTGGGGAAACTAATATCCTGTTCTTATTAAAGGCCAAAACAGCCAGATGTTAATACAGTTGAAAATTCACAAAACCCGTAAATTACACTAAACAGAGCACACCTCATCAGGATCAGGAACTTCAATATAACTGGCTTGAGGAGCTTTTATTGCAATCAGAGTTTGATTCTGTGATAAAAGTAGCCTGAGCAAATTTAGTTCAAGAGATAACTAAATATGGATTTCAAGTAAATCCTCAAGTTTACAGCAATGACCTGGAAGCAAGGAAGGCTAGCAATATCTTCCTCCGTCAAAAACATGTACCTATTGGAACAAGTTGGTAAATAAAGGAAGATAGAGAGAAGGAGATCTGGAATGTAGAACTAAATCTTATTTTGACTATGATCCAAACCATTCTGGAAAATAGAGCATACTTTTGGTGATTCTCATTTTCTTCTAAGGTCCTGATAAGCTCCTGTTTTTCCCTGAAGAAACAACAAGATGACAGTTTAATATGTGAGGGAGTTCAATGATCAGAAAACACATTGCAGAATCATAGTTATTCAACCTTATGGAATCATCAATCCTGCATTCTTCGGCATGTAAACTTTCAATCTCAGCCTGAGATGGAACAAAAGAACAGTAGGCAGTTAGAGAGACACATCAAATAATGGTAAATTGTTTCTTCCAACAAGCCGGAAACTAAAGTTCCACTTCGCAAGGGTCTTTTAATATTTGTTCTTTTTATAATCATTTTCAAACAAGACCAACCTCATTTTGAAGTTTGATACCACATACTCATTAGTCTATCAGCTATAAAGTAAATCTCAAGACAATCGCAAATAAAGTAGTAACTAATCTACAGAATTTTCAGAAAACGCATGTTTCTTAATTAGCACAAGGATAAAAATGAATGTTCTAGCACAATAATCGGTGCTGCATTGTTTAATGGCAGTCCTTTATTAGCACAATGATCAAAATGGATCTAGATTATGTCATCTGCCTCTCCAGTCACCTGTTGGTTAGCATACTAGTTTACACAGCTAATAAAACACTCGGCCATAGAACACCAAAATTGATTGCAGACATGAAGGTCAATGATCAAGTTGGTGGTACATTTTATCAGTTACCTCCAACCTGGCAACTTTTCAGACCAAGAAAAAAGGTTTCGGCAACAGTAGCATGCCTTTGCAATGAATGTGGAAATAAATGGAGTTCAATGTTGAGCGATGTGATATTGAACTCCTAGCAATAATATTAGCATAAGCAACATGACAGGGAATTGCAGAGTAAACCATAGAAAAGCTGATATGCTTATCATGCAATGACTAAATAATTCTTCACAAAATATTCAATGAGTAGAACTGTAGAAGAGAAATACAAAATCAAAGGTGCATGGGGGAGATCCAATTCAAATTCTACACCTTTAATCTAGCAACTTGATCATCCAGCTTACTGGTCCCTAAACTGTCAGATCCCCTGCTTATAAAGCCAATTGATCATAATTCAATTAAATTTCAAAGAAGTATCCCAAAAAAAAAATCATAATAAATGAAATAAACAATAACATAATTACTTCCAGCGTATGTGGTTCTTTGATGTTTTCTCTATCAATCCAATTCCTTCCAGAACATTTGTTATATCATATATCCTCCTCTTTTGGACCTGTACAAAGTCGATATAACATATCAGACATAAAGACATTAGAACGTCATAACTTATTATGTCGATACTCCCTACTAGATATCTGCTAGTACAAAACTTTTATGATGGAACATCAGAGTACCATTTTCTATACCTCTAACACTTCAGCCGTACGGTTCAGATCAAGGGTTCCATCTTTAGCCTCCTGGATCAAATTGATGAATTTCCTTGTTAATAAGCCTGCAATGTGTGAAAACATTGTTTACTATACATAGGTGACAACAGTAATAGCAATTTCAAAGTTGAAAGCCTCCATTCGACGATACAAGCAAAGTGAATTCAGAAATGTGTGCGCTTTCATGAGCAAGTGAAATAGAAGGGAACGATAACTCAAATAGACTTTTTCTTTTTCTCTTAAAGAACTCGAACATACTTTAATTCAACTAAAACTTACCTAAGGAACTGTCGTATCGACAACCATTAGATAGATTCAAGCCATTAGGAGCATCTGCCAACAAAAATCAGAGACCATATAAAAGGTCGGCGTCACGTCACGATGGGCTTAAGATATCAATACGTGCAAAGATATGCGAATTGATGGAGAGGAATGATATACCAGCATTTGATCCTTGAGCCCCAGACTTGGTAGATTTTAATCCCTTTAACTTCCTATTACTTTTACCGCTTGCACAACACTCTGGTTCAAGCGAAGGAGCATTAACAACTTTATCACGTCTAGCAATATTCTGAGCCGCATGATTGGCTAATTCATTTGTTTGTTTCAACTGCAAAAATCATTAAAGCAATTACATTAATTGCATGTACAGGAATGCGGTGCTGCCGCTTTTAGTCCACAACTATTCTTTTGAAATAGAAACATTAGCTGTCAAGTAAAATACACTTTAGATGTGCAGTTTCAAAGTTAAATAGAAGCACCACAGTTACAAACACATATTTCAAAAGTACGAATTGACGAAGTACCTAATTTTGACTAACCATAAGACTTCTACATACAATTCAAGAAGACCTATAAGAGATATCAAATAACCAGAAAATGTGTCAATGCAATTGAGTTCACAACAATTAAGCCTGAATAAAAATAATAAGGCAACAAATAATTATGAATTCAAGATACAAATTTGACATGCAATGAAACGGAAATACCGAAAGCGCAAAAAAAAAAGAAATTGAAAAAAGAAAACTAAAACTTACCTCAAGCCTAGAAAAAGCGGAATGCGCGTCGTCTATTTGGTTACAAATATCAATATCAGTAGAATTGCTGTTAACGTTAAGAGTATTATTTTGATTAGAAGAAAGAGGAATCCTGCCAAGTAAGGAATGGTAGTTTCTATTAGCGCCAAGAGAAGTAGTAGATGGAGATGATTTCATGTTATTGTGGTTTGGAAGCAACTGAAAATGAATTTGAGGCGGGTGGTTGTAAGGTCGGGTCAGATCTTTGCTGGAGCTAGTCATCACGCTACTCACAGAAACTGAAACTGCCGTTGGAGGGAAAAGATAAATAGAGAGAGGTTGGGTGGGACTGTGAGAGAGAGTAGAGGCGGCAAATAGGAAGAGTCTACACGAACAAAAGAGAGGAAGTAAAGATCGAAAAGGAAGCACAACGGAAAGAGAGTTCGAGTGGATCAATAAAACCGCGCACGCAGGCGAAGCGGCGAGTTCGAATGCTCCCGGCCCGCCTTTTGGCTGCCACCACTATTTCACTTACTATGTAATGTGAACGTACCTCCTTTTTCTTTCCAATTTACATTTTCTCTCCCTCCCACGTACATTTATGATCTCTTACTTGGGCTTGAGCCGCATCACAGTGGCCCAAACTTAAGTATCTTTTAGACGTAGTTTCTAATTATTTTCAAATTAAAACATTATAAGAAAGTAATTGAATATTAATATGGATAAAAAAAAATTTTTAAATTTTTAATTCTTTTAATTTTTATTAAAAGAAAGGTACTTGATTAATTACTCAGATCAAATTGTTAATAAAGGAGAGCTCCAGTCTGCTTCAGTATAAATAATGAATTCACTTCACTCATATAATATGAAACAAATTAAAATTAAAAAAAAACATGAGACACATTAACTCCAACTTTTGAAGAATATAGATTTTTTTCTCAAATATGATCTGAAATTATATTTATTAAATACTGATATGTTGCAATATCATTAAATATCTGATGAGAGTAGGCAAACCAATAGTATTATTGTGGAGCGTAAATCTAATTATATAATTGGAGCACACACAGGACGAATCCCAATTATTTTGTCTCAGCGCCGGCAGTGGCCCCCGCGGCGCCACGCCCTTTTTTCAGATCTTTTGGTTAATTCATTTTTATTTTTTATTTTTTCATGTTATCACTGTCATCTACCCAATTGGTTTATACAAATTTAAAATTATCTTTTTTTGTTCTTTTTTCAGATTGATTATTAACAGTACCGGGAAGCTGTTGCTTTTGAATTTTGTTGATTGAAAAAAGTCTAAAGAGAAGAATAGAGATAACAAAACTTCAAAAGAAGTTATTACTAATAAAATTATTTATGTAGAAAGTGAGGTAAGAAGGGTATAAAAAAATATCAAAAGTTAGAAAACTGTTATAAATTAGAAAAGACTCGCAAGATCATAATTTAGAAAAGAAGTGTACATCTTAAATTAAATGGAGTATAATTGAAGAAAAGGGAGTTTAAAAGATACTAGAGGGGTGTTAAGAGCCCGTCTCTTTTAAAATGTACGGTTTACAAATTGAGATGAGGACTCAGATCTAAAAAATTAATAACCGTGACTGCGGAAATAAAGATCTTTCAAACGTAGGGCGCCAACCAAATTGCAACGCCGCAGCGAATCACAATAATCAATCAATCTAAAGCAGTTGCATATTAGTAGAAAAGTGATGGCATAGATTTGTGCACACAATCCGAACAGAAGATGAATAAATCACTCAAACGTTAGTGTACATTTTTACCCGAAATAAATACTAGTGTACATTTGACAGGCACGAATTCTGCCCGCCAACAAAGTAAAAACACTAGTGTACACTTGGCAGGCAAGCATTTTGCTCGCCAACAAAGAACAAACAATCAACACAAACAAAAGCATGGGAGCATAATTATTGCTGGGAACTGGCATTAGTGGCTGTTCTAGTCCCGCTCAAAATGTAGCCACCACATCCACTCATCTGCATGCAAGGGTGAGTTCTTGATGGAAGAACCTGAATAATCATCAGAAAACAAGGCAATCAAACCAATGTCACTCTCCTGTAACGAAATAAAGTCTTTCAATTTTCACTTCTCAAGAAAGATGGTAATTCATAAATTTAGATAGAGACAAATTCCATACACAAGATGAATGAAGAAGAATCAAAAACAAAGAAAAATGAACCTGATATTCACGTAGCCAAGGCTCTGAAATTTGCAACCCAATTGCCATTTTCCGAACCTGTAAACTATGCATGCATGTCGCTAGAGGCTGCAATTGAACAGACGAAAAAGAAAAGCAAAAATTGAAGTCTGAGTTGATCCTCTTGAGTTAAGGTTTCAACCATGCAGAAACAGGAAAATCATTCAATTGCAGCCTAGTATGAAGCAGGGTGACAGTCTATATCCACAAGCCCAAAATCTTGGATATTTAGATTGGCACAGGGAAATGGCGAGAACAATAATGAACATGGATAGAAAGATTTAATAGATCCATTCAACCAAAATTATTGTACATGCACCAGTGTTAATATATTGATCTTTTCTCTTCTTAATAAGGATCTATCTAATAATCAAAGTCGCATTTGAAACAACCTGCAAATACTGGTGATAAATTGCGAATGGAGCTGAATTTGATAAAAGTGGCAGGAGATCTTTAACGAAGCTCCAAGGGTCAAGCTCCGGCGCAACAACTATCATGCTGCAAAACGAGTTCGAAGGTTAGAGAAGTGTTACATACAGTTAGGTTAAGAAATCAATTATTCATCAACATTAGCTACCTAGAGAAACCATTTTCTTTCCACAACTTGAGGGTTTCTTGCGATGCCTTCTCCCCCACCTTATGGGACTTAGAAATCTTATTTACTGGAGAATGATTGGCCTCTAAAATAAGATCTGAAACCCCATTTTCAGATGAAAGAGATATATCTTCCATGCTTGCTGATGAATACTTTTGTTCCTGCACAATTCGAAGCTAACAGAATTAGATAACTGCAAAAGATAACTACAGCAAACAGTACGAAGGGCCTCTCACATTTGACTGTATTTCCATGTTACAGGCACTGTCAAGTTGGTCACTTTGCTCAGAAGTTTCACTTTGGCTGGTCACGTCACTCACAGAAGCCCGCACAATACTGTACCAAGTAACACATTCAAGTACCACTTAAAAAAGGGCTGTAGTAGATAAAGGAAGAGTGAGGAAGAAGAGAAGCGATGAGAGTGATAAGTCTAGAATGGCCACAAAATGGATAAAGACAATCAGATAGATTCCAGGAAAGTTGGTTTACAGCTAAACACAATGATGTATTAAGTAAAGAACAGAAATAGAATTATAAGACCTATCCAAGTAACACCCATCCTCCAGACAAACAACTTCTTTTACAGTGCACCAATGAAACGGTTTAGATTCCACAAGCTAAATACAAGCATTTAACCTAAAATCTAATAACAAAATGCAACTTTTAAGAATATATTCATCTGCACCAACCTTTAGACCTAGTTACGCTTTGAAACATGTTTCAGCATATTACTAACTGCTTTCTCCGAGTCCGTAAAGGAACTAAAAATATAACATCTGAAATAGATGCACTTCTGAATATGACAAAGCTAAAAGAGAGATGTACCTCTTGCATATTTCATTGCTGAAGTTAAAAATCCTCACTATATCCATAGGATACGGTGAATCTCCAATACATGTATTGCACACATAACCTGTACCTGTTCATCAAGAATATTCTTCAGAAACCAAAGTCCATAAAAAATTGATCTCATTAGCATGAATGACCACAAAAGCAGAATGCCGGAATCTCCCTTCTGTTAAAGACAATTTGCAAAATTGTTCTTTCAATTTACAAATATATGATCAAAATAATGTTAGATGACACAAATGACCCAAGGAAATAATAATCTTCCAAACCTCCTAAGCGTTCTGCCACAGCACCAGTAAGAAGGCCACCAGCCATATCCACCACAAGGACATTGGAATTGGCAGCAACATTACCCATTGAAAGAAGAAGAGATAACGTATCTACACGCAAGAATCTACATACCAGGCAAACAAGGAAAAAATAAATTCCATGCATATATTCACAGTTCTAATTATTGGATAAATATGAAAGAAACCAACCAACTTTTCCAAACCATGAAGGCATGACTGGTCTACCGCAATAGAAAAACTTTTCACTAACATATGCCTGAACTAATATCAAGCAACGTGCTTGGTCCAAATACAAGATTCAAGAACTCAATGAAAAATGACCCCAAAAACAAACAAGTATATGATATCTTGTTTGCAGCCACAAAACTTCACTGTTCCCTTAGCTGTATATTGAGTCCCGTAATGTCTTTTGCTCTAAGTTCAAACATATACAGCCACAAACACTTTGCACAAACAAGTGTCTACAAAGTGATGTGGCTTGAATGGATTGGTTAAAAAGTGATAGCAGTTAATTAAAATAATTAGATGAGCCTTATGATGCTTTTATCCAACTAATTTCTCATGCAACATCACTTCACACACACTTTGTTTGGACAAAGTGCCTGTATCATTATTGTATTCTCAAAGAATCTCACCATAATGGTTTGACAAAAGAATATCAACCTAAATTTGGCCTTTCACAAAGATTAACAAATGCATAAGTGAGAAAAGATTACCCAATTCTAGCTGGATTTTTCTTGAAATATGCCTCACATATGCTGGGGGAAAAAAACAAAAAAAAAAGTTACAAAAAGGAGGAAATTGAAACGACATTATTCAGCTAATTCAAGTAAATAAAACCCATATGTATGTGAGAAAATAAAGTTAGGAGTGGCAGGGTTACCTCCGTGCAAAAGGACGCCTTAGAAGGACTTTGGGAGCATACTTCTTTTGCTTTTTAAGTTTATATTTCTCCTGCAGAAGGATCAAAGATCAGCCCCCCTCCACACAATAACATAATTAGCATTGACCAAACGTTAAACAAACTTACCTGTGAAAATGATGTCTTTTTCTCAAATGTTGCACTATTAGCAATAAGTGCTTCAACAATTTCCTCACCTGTTGCACCCTGTCTGCATGAAAAGTTTACCAACATCTGATCAAAAGCTAAATCATCACCCAAAAAAAAAGGCTTTTAAAGCTCGAAATCAAAATCACATCATGCATTCACCGTCGCATTTCATCAATATCTCCACCACTTAAGCTCTGAGCTTTATTATCATCAACAATAGCTCGATTGTCCCGAAATTCACCACTTATTTGAGCATCTTCTTTTTCTTGCACATCATCTGAAAGATACAAAAAATCCACATAATAAAAATAGTAACAATAACAATGAAAATAATTATTGAAACACTACATTATTTGATGCCCAAACCTTCTGTGGAGGGAATAACCCGAGAAAAATTAGGACCTTCCTTTCCATTATCAACTTGAAAGAGAGAACCGAAAGGGCAACCAATTAACGGCTGCAGAGAGCAATTCTTACTCCCAATTTTCAGCGTCCTGTAAAATCACAAATCATTTGATTAATCAAACTAGAGAGATGCATTATACAAAGCAATGACTCAAACAGGGAGATAATGTTTACGAGCCGGAAGTGAGGCGAGCGAAAACGAGACGGTCGCCGTCATTTATATCCAGCAATACACTGCAGCCTTCCCAAGTGACTTGGGCGTTTCGGATTGGATCCAATTGAACATTACTTTGTGACATTATTGAATTCTTGTTTTCTTTGATGAGAATCAGAATATTACAAATAACATTTAGAATTAAAGGGAAATAAAATATTTTCAACTGCTAAAGCATTCCGCCAGGTCCGAACTTCCTCTGGGTTGTGACTTTTTGTAAGTTAAAAACCCTGAAACTAGGGTTTAACCGTTGCGCGGTTGATAGATTAACGATGATGGTCCGGTGCCGGACAAAAAGTTGAGAATTGAAATTCTAGAATTAATTAATTAATGACCCGCGAAATTCTTCTAAACACCCCGCAGCAATCAGGAAAGTTAGGCATAGCCTATTAGTAAAAACTTAGCCCATCTTAATGAATCGCCCCAAGTGACTAGGCAATACGCACCAAAAAGAAACGAGTTCTGCTATTTGTCCTGGGTCAAACCCCGAAAATCAAAACGGCGTCGTTTTGATTCCAATTTGAAACGCTGCCGTTTTGAATATAACAAAATCTCTTGCCTTCGATTTCATTTCCCCCCTTTCGTTTTCATTTCCCCCCATCGTTCTTCCTCCCCTCTCCCTCACCCGTTCTTCTTTCTCACTCACCCGACCTGTCTCCCTCACTCATCCCCTAGCGAGCTGTCTCGTGTTTGGCTGTCACTCACCCGCAAAGCTTGTTCTCAGGCCACGCCCATCGCCGACCAGAAAATCACCGACATCCCTGCCACGCCGTCCACGTTGCCGATTGGACCTCTGTTTGGCCGTCACTCACCTGCAACTACGACGCTAGGCTCCGGAGCATCCAGTGTTGTGGGTCAGTTTCTTCGCTGATGTTGCCCTTTTTTGTTCATTCTGTTTATGCCGTTGATTGATTTATTTTCTTTGTTTTGATTTGTTTCTTGTTCTGGCAAAATCTAGTTGTTGCTTTTATTATTTTATAAATTATTTTTTGGGTGGTTTTGTGCAGTCTGATGAACATTGCTGCTGCTGTTATTAGTTGATCGCGAAATCTGTTTATGCGTTTTTTGAATTTTTGATCGCGAAATTTAGTTAATTTAATTTAGAAAATCTTTGGTGGTGGTACTACTAGAGCCATTGCTGCTGCTGTTATTAGTTGTTGTGGTAGTACTTGAAGCCAAAGAATTTGTAATATTGTTGCCTGATGAAGAGAAGCTAACAGCATCACCTGTAATATTTGACATGGTAATGGCAATAATAATATTGAAACCACAAGCAGATAAAAAATTGGGATTTGTTGGCAATATTGTGCAAGACAAAAACCAGAAAATCGTAATTCATTTTTCCTGAAGACTGAAGAAGAGAAGCAGAAACAAGAACAAGAGAGATGAAAATTGTGTTTTGAATTAATAGTGTGTTTCTGTGTGTGTGTGTTTGTGTCTCCTCTGTGTGTGTGTTTGTTTTTGGAGATCTGCATTTGTTTGGATAAGAACATGCTTTTGTTTTTGGAGATTCTGCATTTGTTTGCTGACATTTTTTTGAGGTAGATTCTGCATTTGTTTTTCTGTTAACTTTTTACTTGTACAGAAATGAGGCCTGCAGAGCTTTTTTTCCAAATGCATTTGCTTGCAATGTTGTCGAAAGCTGGGTCTGACTCTTCCTTAAGAGTTGAGTTCTGTCAGAGCCCACAGAAATGGGTTCTTCGGGCAATCCATACAAACCCTTCTTGTTTAAGATATTGGAAGGTTCTGCATAAGCTTTTCTAATGAATTGCTAAGTCATGTGTAAATTTTTGGAATGACAGGTAATTTTGAAGAACCTCTATTTGGATAGATTCCCTCCCGACTCCTGTCAATATAATCCGCTTCTTCTGGCCACCCAAATCTATATAGCTGATTGACTTGTTAACTGTGAAAATGTGCTGGAGGACATGTATTCTCACCCCCAAGGTGTCTTGTTGTGTATATTAAGTGATACATGTTGTCTTCTCAAAAAAAAAAAAAATGATACATCTCAGTATTGTCTGTATTAATTGATACATGCTTACATGTAAAATTGAGGAATTAGAAATCAAAGTCATTAGAGGAATTTTAAGCATTGTACCTTTTGACCAGGCCCCTTATGAAATTCAATGGTTGCCACTGAATTGAATTTATCTTAGTATTGCTGCTACTGGTTGTCTCTTTATGCTTTAGTTTCTGGTACTAATTTATTCTTGTTGAAAAATTATATTATAGGAGAGAACTGCAATTTCTTCCTTCGAAAACTAGAAGTTTGTGCATGAATTTTTTAGTCAAGAAAGTTTTAAATGAAAAGGTAATGCGCACATTAACGTGTAAAGATTTCCCCAATCCTTGGTAAAAGGAAAAATTGAAGTGATTCAAATTGCTCGAAGAGTATATTTATTGCATTATGCATTTCTGTAGGGAAATATAATACGAACAATTATGTTGGATCTGAGAGAATATGCAAGGGGTTGTGTTGTGAGATCAAGTCACCAGAAATCACCAGAGGCAATCAGAGGCACTATTCCAGTGTCGTCATACGCTTTACTCATTCTGAATAACACACCTCACAATTATTAGCCACAAAATCAAAGATTTGATCACTCTATTTTCAATATACTCTGGGGCCATGTAACCATAAGTACCAACCACGTGCCTTGTCAATTGCAGTCCGTATCCCCCCTGCTCATGCTCATCGCTCTCTGCACTTCTTGCCAACCCGAAATTAGTAATCTTGGCTCTCAAGTTGGTATCCAAGAGAATATTGCTGGTCTTCAAGTTCTTGTAGACATATGGGGGATTGGTGTACTTGTGGAGGTAATTGAGAGCATTAGCCACATCGTAAGCAATATGAACACGCTGCTTCCATGTTAGATTATCGGAAGTCTGGTACTTGTTAGAGTGGAGCCAGTCACTGAGAGCACCATTGTCTGCAAACTCATAAACAAGGTAGGTGTTTCCTTCATGAACGCAGAAACCAGAAAGCCGTATTATGTTACTGTGATTGATCTTCTTCAAAATGTTGATCTTGCTTGAGACACCCCCCTTCATCACCTTAACGGCAGCATCATCACCTTTGAAAGACCCCCGGTACACAGAGCCCTGGATTCTATTCTCTTCACTAAAACTCCCAGTGGCAATTTTCAAATCTTGAAATCTGTCACATACACGGTTCTTTTGAGCAAAATTCAGTGACCGAAAATAGGGAATTAAATTGTGCTGATTTTGAGCAAAATTTCATGACTTACCATACACGGAATTCGAATAGAAATTTTTTATTCGTAATCGAAACTGAAATTATTATACTCAAATATCAACTACAATTTATAAACTTGCCATTTACTAGGTAATAATCAGAATTTTTTTTTATTTTCTCTTTCCATTAAGAACTGAGAACTGTTATGTGTTACAGTTCACTATCTCAACTCATCAACATCAACTGCGGAACCAACAAAGATAAAGGAGAAACTTCATTATGCAATAAGCTCACGCACAACATTAACAAGTCAAAAACACAAAAAAAAAAAAAAAATTTCTAACCCCTGCAAATGCCGAAACAGTTCCTCACTTGCAATGCCGTTTTCGTATCTCTTGTTCCTCACTTGCAATGCCGTTTTTGTAGCTGTTGTTCCTCACTTGCAATGCCATTTTCAGGTGCCTTTAGTTTCTTGGTGCTGTTCACTGGTGAGCAACAAATCGAAGAGAAAATGCCCAAACCTCTCTTTGTTTCTGCTGACCAAAACGCGTGTTTTATTTTCGGGGTTCTCCCCGGGATTTGGCCCGGGGAGAATAGCATTTTCCAAAAGAAACCGAAGCTCATGAGCCCCAAACTTTATGAAAATAAAAGGAACTATTACTCCCCCCAAACAACTCTGAAAACCCATTTTTCCTCAATTAAACCCATTAAAATATCAAAATTTAAAATATATATATCTAAATTTTTAAACAGCCACCTTATTCCCAAAATAACCCTGTTTTGTGAACTCTAGTAATTACAATACAATAACACCACACTTGTTCCCAAGTAACTATTGAACTGTCATCTATCATTTTATTTGCGCAACAAAACAACTAATCGCAATCTTTGGTGGCTACCACTTGACACCGTAATTACAGAATAATCAATGCCGTCATCACATTAGTAAGAGTTTCACAGCTAGTGATTAAGATATAATAACAGTAACTGCGATGTGATAACACACATTTATTCCCAAATTCTATGGATAATAGTTACTGTCACCTATCCAAAGTTATCTATCATTTGGGATGTGATGGGAATTAAATTTAAACAGTTATAATTTAAAAATTTTAATATTAAAATATTTAATAAAAATTAAATATTGTAATTTAAAAATTATGTTAAAATAATTTTTTATTTATATAATTATATGATGTAAAATTTATTATATATTTAATTATTTTATCAAAATTATTATTTAAATTTTATTTTTGTCACATATTATTAACTTTTATTTTATAGTTAAAATTTTTTTAATATAATTATAACTTAAAAACTATAATACCTCAATTCAAAACAAAACCTTCATCTACTCAATAAAACTAAGGGAGGGCCTAAATTACGTTTTACGTAACTTACGTCATCTCATAAGCGTAACTTAGCGCCGGCCTAAAATTAAAGATCTCAATCTTTGGTAGCTATGATTTGACATCGTAATTACACAATAAATAATGCTATCGCCTAAAATTAAAGGTTTCAATCTTTAGTAGCTATGGTTTGACATTGTAATTACACAATAAAGAATGCTATCATTACATTAGCAAGAATTACAATTGCTATGGTTTTTGGGGGTTTAACAATAGTCTTCTGTTTTTTTTTTTAATCAAATTAGGTTATTTTGGGAACAATGGGATGTTATAAAAATATTTACTTTTCTCTTGTAGCATATTAATAAGGCTAATTGAGAAAAGGGTTTTAAGATTTGTTTAGATAGTTCCATTCTCAAAAAAAAAATATTGATATGGCCATTTTGCACGCTCCTCTACTATTGGATGACTAACCTTTACAATACAATCATAAATATGTTTGAACCTCTCCTACAAGATCTATAATGCAGTTTGGGTGAACCTCTCATGAAAATTAGGCTAGTCAAGGGGGCAATATATTCAACTCTCGGCAGACGTTCAGGTGGAGGTATATCTTTTTCCATAGTCCTCTAAAATCAACCACTATAGTTAATTTTTTTATTGCTAATTTAGATATTATATTGTATTGTATTGATTTTACACTATTTTTTTGGCTACGATTATACATTATCGCGCTTCTAAGAGGGTCCTAGAAGCACAAGGAATTTAAAAAAAAAAGGTTTGACTTTCTTGATATGAGCCAGCTTATTAATTTTATAGTACAATACCCAGCTGAATTATATTGTTAAATTATTAACTCATTGTTTTGTGCGCATATTAATTGATAGTTTCATTGGCAATGACGACTAAAACATATAGCTTATGTACCAGTTCTTCTTCAGAAAATTTTTTGATTAGTAAAACTGTTATTCGATTGTTAAATTGTTAATTTATTTTTATTTAATGCAGAGTCTACATCAAGTGTACAATGGAAGCTTGGACTTTGAATTGGTGATATTTTTACAATTTTGATAGCAATCATGTTCTTAATTGATGTTATTTTTATGATTTTGTTATGAATCATGTTCTTTTTTAAACTTACGCATCTTTATAACTTGTCAACATTATAATATATTTAGCAATTTTCTTTGCTGGTGAAAGAGCAAACTCAATTGATCATGGAAATTCTTAATTAAATTACTGCTAATGGAAATGAATACGATGAATTGCTTTAATGCTTTAGTTGGATTGTTTTATCTTATTTTTGATTTATATGCTAGTGAAATCTACTAGTTTTTTTTTTTTTCTCTTTCAATTGTGGAAGTTTATTGTTAGAGTTTATATTCTCATCTATTAAGAACTAATCAATTTTATTATAAATTTAATAATTTGATAAGTAATATTAATAACAATTTAATAATTATTATAATGATTTTAACATAATTCTAAAAAAATAAAAAAATATAACAATTTAACACAATATTTTTCATATTTTAATAGTAATTTAACAATTAATATGTATAATAATTAATAAGTATTATAATTATGATATAATTAAATTTACCAAAACAAAAAAATATTTTAATAATAAAATTCAAATCAAATCCAAACTAATTCTAATTGAACTGATTTAAAAATATTTGGGCCAATTTATGTTGGACCCAAATGTTTATAATTTAGTTTAGATTGAGTTTTACAAAGAGACCAATAGTTTCCAACTTGTTGACTAAGCTTTATTTTATACCTTAGCTCAGTTAGTGTTGCATTCTTTAATTGTTATTTAGCTACTGTAATGTTTATTAACTTGTGTTAATTCGAGACTCATTATATTTCTTAATTTGTGTTGTTGTAAGTAAGTAATTGAGTGATTCTCAATTCTAGTAAGTTCATTAGTGGATTGAGATCCGGTACTGACCTAACTTTTCCCTCAACTTTTAAGAATCCATTTATTTCGATTTATTCTTATTTACAAGCACTTGTTAAAAGTGAATTTTTTTTATTCCCCTCATTTTCTCTTGACTAATAAAATATCCTTTTTGTAATTACTTGTTTATTTTCGCACCCAAAATAACAATTTTATGGGCTACATTAAAAAATAGATTGATAACCCCATTCCTTTCCTACCACCATTAAAGGAACAAGTTTTTCGGCTGCTGAATATTTTCAATATGCGAAGATGAAATATTTTTTAAATTTTGTGGAAACTTTTCTTTATAATTTATAATCTTTCTTCAGACTTATGCGAAGATGAAGATAAAATATAAAAAAAGACTCAATCCTACCAAAATTGAACCTGCAACTCAGTGAACATTGAATTGTGAACAACACTCGTAGCGATAATTTTTTTTTTTTTTGCCCTTATCACAATCTAAAAACTTTCACAAACCCACCAAGAAGTGAATTAATTAATAAAAACGACAAAGTTTTTTTTTCTGCTTATTGAAGTCGTCATCTATAAAACCTATTACTTCAAGCCTTTCCTTCTCGCGGTGGCTGACCTGTGCTAAGATATTTTGTGGTTGTTACGCTTATGACTTGAGACGGGTGTCTGGGCGATAAACGTTGAGAAAAACGTTGTCGTTTACGGCAGACCAAAGAGGAAAAATAATGAAAATAAATTTTAGCCATTGAAAATAAAAAAATGCCACATTTCACCATCTCTTCAGAGCATCTTCAAAAACTTCTATAAATTTCACTCTTTCAAATATTTATTTACTTACTTATGTGATAAATAAAACGGTGAAAAAATATATTATTCTCCAAAGACTCTTTAAATAAAAATAAATTAATAATATTTTAATCAAATAATTATTTTTTTAAAAGAAAAGTCAATAGTAATTAAAATACTTCTCTCTTTTTCTTCAATAAAAAATAATAAAATATAAATTAAAAAAGAAGAAATCAACTCTCTAAATTTAAAGAGAAATAATTATTTTTTTATTTAAAAAATTTTAATTAAAGTATCTTTTAAAATCTTAAATATTTATGTAGCTCTTTAAATAAATAATAAAATTTTATTTAAATAATTTTTTAATGATGCTCTTAAATCTGAGAAAATATGCTAACACCGGATCGAAATCTACCTACTAACGCATATACGCGGTGGTGGACTAATCCTATCATTCGAACATGAGTGGCCAAGTAATAGCAGTCAAATAAAATCCCTCGCATGGGCTCTAATACAAAAACAATGACAGAAATTATGTCTACTAATGTACACAATAGGTCTAGGTGTAGCTAAGTAGCTGGTGTACATGGCCTTAAATTACACATAACAAAGTGGTTTTTTTTTTTTTAATTAACTCCCCATGTTAAAACTCGAACTCTAAACCTGAGTTTAGGTAGGCCACTCTTTAAAATTAGAGCTAGGCCTTAACTTCAAAATAAAAAATGCAAAATGAAAATTTATGATCTATATGTTTGTGACGAAGTGAGTTTTTTATTAACAGATTATCTAGAAAAATAAAGGTCATATAAATACATCTAGATCGATTCGTTGGCTAATTTGCCCAGTACGAATTTGAAGAAATACAAGCTGTAATATATAAAGGATTAGGTTATTTTCAGGAATAAATTATATATAAAGGATTAGGTTGTTTTCAGGAATAAATTATATTTCTGCTTGTACTTTACGAATATATCATTTTATTTATTTATGTGGTGGGTAGTGCTTGGTATTTGTTTATGAATGGCACCATAATGGTCTAATGGATCAGATCGAACTAAGGTGATCTGGTTCCCTAAGTTGGAGACGACAAGGAGACGCACGGCGTTTCAATATCTTTGTTAATCGAATGGTTGGCCAAATCTATATCTGACTTCTAGCTAACTAACCTCGATAGATTCTTTATTTTTTAAATCCTATATATAAATAAGAATTTACGTATAATTCTAATAAATTATTTATGACAAGTTTGTGCGAGTCATCAAGACAAGTTGCTGGCTAGAGTTTAGGAATTGAATAGCTTTTTATTGGCTTAATTATCAGACCTAGGCTTTTTTTTTAATTAAATACTGTAGATGTTATGTCAGTAAAATCTGTTCCATTTTTTTTGCTTAGCTTCATTTGATAAGTTGTTGTAAGTTTTCAATGAAATCTTTAACATTATATTAAAAAAATTCATAATTTATTCGAGTTTAAAAAAATTCTAATAATTGATGAATAAGAGCATATAAATCTTACAACATAAACGAAACCTGACCTCAATTCAAACAATGAAATTGTCACTGACTGTACTTTCCAATCGCCAGAACTCTTTGATAATTGCATTTTGGAGTCATCCAGAAACTTGATAGAGAGCCAGTGGGGAAGAAAAGGAAGTAAAGATATTTTTAATTTTGTGCAGAGAAAAAAATACAGCGAGAGACATTGAAAGTCTCAACTTGGAACAGAAACCCCAATTCCTTCTAGCTTCTACATGTTTTATATGATGTCTATTTGGCTGATGCCCTTTATCTTTTGCTAACTCTTGGAATCTGGAACCATGTACACATCATAACCATACACAAAAATAATTAACCTAATTGTCCACTACTAGTTTTCTTTATGTACCCGAAGTATTTGACATTTGTTTCACTCAAAATATGCGATTTCATGAGAATAGAATTAATCAGAGAAAAAAAAAGAATTATCAAAAAGAAAAAGATAACATACAAGAGAATAACACCAAGAAAGACAGCATGTGAGCATGTTATGTGTTTGTATGATAGTTATCGGTCCTAACACATAACATGCACTAGTATATGTCATGAATCATGATCATCTCTAGAGCAAAGCAACAGGACGAACATAAACCGCATGATGGAACCTGTTATCCACCATTGACCAGGTCAAAAGTAAAAGTCAACTATTCAAGTTGTATTTATTGTGGAAAGGTTCCCTGGCTTGTGCAAGACAAACACAGAAGTTAATCAAAAAGCGGAGTGAAATAAATGGAATAATAAACAAAGCGAGACGCCGAGGCCCACCTCACCATCCTCATTTCTGCCTCCTTATTACAGTCTAATCTTGTATCCCCCTCCGTTACAAAAAGGAAACGCTAAGCTCTCTCTCAAGTTTCAAAAGCATCTCTCTCTCTCCCTCTCTCTCTCTCATATGAAAGAGAGGGCTGGCTATGTTACAGTTCTACTCAATTTGTTAGCTTTTCTTTTCATGGCTCTAGTCACCTTTTTGCCAGAACCCACCGAGTCCAAAAAACAACCTGCAGCACCACCACCACCATTGAAACGCAATAGGAAGCAGCAAAAGGTGCAGAAGCAAAAGGAGAAACAACCATCCTCATGGGACCAAATCAAGAACTTACTTACCTGTAAACAGATCGAAGGGTCAAAAGTACACGACCCAGCTGCAAAGAACGTTAATGGGTACTCAAGACTTGGATCTTCTTGCAGTTCAATATGCAGTTTTAAAGACGTTGTCCATGGGAACACTAAAGTTGTACACAGAGCTGATAACTCGCCTGAGAGTAGCACACTAGGTCAAGAGACTGGGTTACTGAGTCGAAAAGCTGTAAACGGCTCATCAACTCGGTCTGCTTCCGTGTCGGCGAGATCCAACGGTTGTCGGACGTATTCGTCATCTTCCAAAGGCATGCAATTCAGGAAACTTTCTGGGTGTTATGAATGTCACACCATCATTGACCCCAGCAGGTACTGTCATATTATTTATGATACCTAATATTTTTATATATGATATTGTTACGTCAGTAATTAAGAAAATTATTTTAAAATTTTGAAAGATTGAAATTTTTTAGAATTAAAGTTGAACAAGATAAAAATGATCAGGTTTCCATCTCCACGGACCACCATTTGCGCTTGCTCTCAATGTGGAGAGGTCTTCCCAAAGATTGAAAGCTTGGAACTCCATCAAGCAGTTCGCCATGCAGGTCATTTTTTTTTCTCTAAATAAAATAAAATAGAAATAGTATAGCTACTATCACTATTATTTCTTATAGTAGTATTGCTAATATGCAATCAAGAACCACATAGACTACGGTTAATTTGTCTTCTAGAAGGTTTGTAAAATTTGATTTGAAAAAGGTGTATCAGTTATCATAATCATTTGTTCTTTGACCGGGGGGCATAATTCCCGTTAATTTTGGATTTACCGCACTAACTTTACTTACTTTTAGCCGAATCGTGCAATGGGAACACCTCTTCTTTTGATTTTACCTTACGGACCTGTCTATGTTACAGATTCTGTAACAAACATCTCCCGTCATCCCACCATCCGATTTTCTTTCGTTTAGTTTCTCACTCCACATCCAACCACATCCAACGGCTGATGCTGCAGTCTGTACCTTACAGATTCTGTAACGTAGTTTTGTCCTTTACGTTCAATGGGCCAGTTAGTACAATAATACTACAACTGTTCCTGGCTAAACCGTAGGAATGTTAAACTGATAGGCTTTGGTGGCAGACTCTTACTGGTAGATGACCCGTGACCCTGCCGACAAGTCGAAGTTAATGTACTTGCGTAATATTTGACGTCAGGACTGTATTTTACAAGTTTCGATTTTGGGTGCAGTTTCGGAGCTGGGCCCGGAGGACTCAAGCCGCAACATCGTGGAGATAATCTTCAAATCAAGCTGGCTCAAGCAAGACAGCCCGATGTGCAAGATCGAGCGGATATTAAAAGTCCACAACACCCAACGTACAATCCAACGGTTCGAGGACTGCCGTGATGCAGTCAAGACACGTGCACTCAACAGTACAAGGAAGAATCCCAGGTGCGCAGCCGACGGAAACGAGCTCCTACGCTTCCACTGTACCACTCTATCATGCAACCTCGGCTCGCGCGGCTCGTCCACATTGTGCGGCTCGGTCCCCGGCTGCAGCGTGTGCACCATCATCAGGCACGGCTTCCAAGGCAAGGAGTGCAAAGGGGTTCGCACCACGGCCAGCAGTGGTAGGGCCCACGATTCCTTGAAGAACTGTACGGACGAGCGCAGAGCCATGTTGGTCTGTCGTGTGATTGCTGGGAGGGTAAGGCGCGTGACGGATGATGCGCCGTCGGAGGAGGACAGCGTTTCTGGTGGCTCATACGATTCTGTAGCTGGCTACACTGGGGTCTACTCCAATCTGGAGGAGCTGTTCGTTTTTAATCCAAGGGCTATCCTTCCTTGCTTTGTTGTCATTTACAAATCTCTTTGATTTTGATCAGTTTAAATCAACCCCCTGGCTTATTAAGTGCTGCTCCATTACCGTATCCTGTGCATAAAATCTTTTTTTTTTGGGTTTATTTTAAGAATTTAGCTCAACTGCATCAATGCATGCGTCTTTGATTAACCGTTACGTAATTTTTTTAAAATCAGAATTGATTTCTTTAAAAAAATAAAAAAATTAAATTAAATACAATGAAGCCATTGATTGATCATGTGATGAAGGCAGTGCAAATTGTAGAGAGCCATTGACCTGTCTTCTTCAATGGACACCTTTCATTGTCAAAATCACTCATTCAACATGTACTCTTTATTTTAGTTGCTGGGTCTCCTGATACCCTTTATTCAGCGGTAGCCTGACATTTTATGGACCAATAAAGAACCATATTTATCTGTTTGACGCATTATTTTTTCAATGTAAGAAATGATTTTGATTTGATTAATAATAATATACCAATATCATGAAATAGACAACTAGGGCAAAGCTTTATTCAAGGAAATGATGCATTTTTTTTTAGTAGTTTGTTGACAAATCTTCTTCAATATGATTAAGTAATTTTTTTTCTGAAAGCTGTGTAAAAATATATAAAAGACAATGCAGTGAAATAATTAAGTACCACGTGAGATTTTCTTGGTTCTTGAAATAATTGAGAAAATAAAAATATTGACCTAACAAAAACAAGCTCGCCTAGTGAACGGATGGGTGAGGTGGTGTACGGGGTAGATGATTATTGCTCTCACATGCTTGGCCAGTGCCCATACGTCCATTCATTGTTTCTTCTTGTTTCAAGTGTTTTTTGTACTTCTTGAAATATGATTATTCATTATCATTATTTGGAGGAGGTTAGGCTTCTGCTTGATTTAATAATTAACGTTATCTCTGGATTGAAGGTACCGAAAATCTTGCACGCAAAAATGTAGAATATATAGATGTATGCATGTATAAGGATGGGGGACCATTCTCATGATTTCTCTAATGAGAAACTTCTTACTGACAGTCCAACTAATGACACACGTAATCGCTAATGACTGAGATTCGCAAGCATTAAGTAGGCACGCGTTGACAGTATGATAATTGGCCAATCGTTCGTAATCGAGGTAGCTGTAGCACGTTACTGGCGCCAATATTAGGCAAATTGGACTCACTAATTGAGAATTCAGTATCTGTCTCAAGCCTCAAGTCTCAACTCAAACTTAAAATATTATTCAACGCATTGGTTGCTAACTTGCTATTATTGCTTCTTGCTTTGAAGGTGTTCTAATTGCAACACTTAATTTATATATCTATATATATATATATATATGACAGATTCCCATCAGTCATGATCATCAGTCAAGAGATGGATGTCGGTGGTGCCTTGGCGGGCGATCCTGATTGGACATTTCTTCCGCTTAAATGACCGATGTGGAGATATTTATAGACAAGTCAGTTCATATGAAAAATTCGGACTCGGAGATGAAAGTAAAATGTGGACTGTTCACCGTATGAAGTATTGCGTAATTGCATGCTCTCTGTCTCTAATTCAAATAATTATATTTATTGCACATAAAAAGTTATGCATTATTTTTCGAAAATGAATCCAAAAATTGACAAAAGTATACTTGCCTTCGCAATGAGGTAAAATGCTGGATACTGTATATATCGGTCTATCTTTTTTCTTTTTTTTTTCCCTTCACACAGTTCCAATAGAAACAATATTTTCCGCTGGAATGCTTCTTTTCATAAGATGTGTTTAGTTTTAGAGATTTTAAATTTGCAAATCTAATGATTCGATATCTACATTTTTGTTCCATTTGGAAAAGTACAAAAATTCCTAAATGCAATAGGTGCGACAAAAATTCATAGACATTCAGGATTGTGGTTGTGCTTAATCCCAAACATCTCGTATTGCCATTAGAAATAAGACCAATCAATTAATTGATTAGACTCACCAGTACTAATAAATAATTGACCTAAGATACACTGCACATAAAATATCGTATCATTCAATGTGAGCTAAAGTATTTATTAAAGTGTTGCACGCACCGACCAAGTTTATTTTATGCGTACGATTGATTTAAAACGATGGCATGACATCACTTGTAATTAAAAGCCCCGATCAATTGTCTTTGGAAAGGGCCCATATTTAATGCGGCTTCGTCTTGGGCTTGTTATTAGAAATAGGAAGCCCAATAATTGTCCAGGCTTAAGGCAATTATCTAAAAGCTCCAATTCACAATGGCTAAAGCTCTCATTCGGGTAAATAGAAACGAAACCCAAATGGCAAGATAGCCTATTTAAAAAGCCGAGTAATTTTGGAAAATCATGCCCCTTTACATAAACTATTCACGAGTTGGGATTATGCTTTAGGTAAGTTATAGACCTCATCATTGTTACGCTATATTTAATGAAAGCAAGTACAAGACACAATTGTAGTTGTCTTGCAGAGTCATTATGTCTAGCATTCCCTCTTAATGATATCATCTGAATTGTTCTGATCAATCTCATCATCTTTTTCACTCTTCCCAGATTAATTTGGTCTTCGAAATGGCCTTTTTAGCCTTTGAATTCTTCGGGCAGCTTTAGTATGATTAAAGCCTACGTGTACAAACAAGCCCACCTATCGATTTTCTAAATGACCACGGCTTGCTGTTACGCAATAACTAAGGCTGCCACAAGTGTAAGATAACCAGTAAGATCGATCATCATTTGATTGGATTCTTACGAGTAAAAATTTGAGATTAATATCTGTTTAATTTTTATAATTTTTAAAATATCTCAAAACATCTTTATCATTAAATTATTAAAATTCTTATCATTATTTTTTATTCATTTTAACTTATTTTTACAATATTATCATATTACAATAATATTCTTTTTTAAACATTATTAAAAAAAAATTAAATTACTAGTTTAACATTAAAAAATAAAATAAAAATAATATATATATTAATTTTTGTGGAACACTCTGATGAGAAATTAAAATATTAATTTTTTAAAAAATTGATAATTTAATTTTTGCAAAATTAATTTTTTTTGGACACACATGAGCTTCCACAAAAATTAATATATATCTTTTTTATTTTGTATTTTATTTTTGGGTTTATTTGATAATCCAAATTTTTTATTAATAACTAAAAAAGAAATATTACTGAAAGAGTGTAAAATTGTAAAAGTATGCTAAAAAAATAATGGCATAAGTGTCAATATTTAATAATAAGGACGTTTTAAGATATTTTTAAAAATATAAAGATTAAATTAACACTAAACTCATAATATAGGGACTAAATAAACTTTTACCCGTTTCATATTTAAACGAATAAACCAATCAAGACCAAATGAGGGTTGGTTTAATTGATTTTACTTGTATAACTACCAATTAAGCATCTATAGTGTTGATGAATAATGATCGCAATAGTTGGACAATATCATTCGTTTAAGAGTTTGATTTGTCAGATGGGGTCACTTATGTTTAAGTGCTCATTTGCTAGAGATACTTTCAAGATTTATTATGAGACAAAGATGCTAACCCATCATTCAGGAGCATTTAAATGTTATATTAAAAGGTTTGGGAAGGCCACTGTATGGATTGGCTTCACATGTAGACAAGGGATAACCTTTTATATTAAGCTATAAATCTATTCTTTAACATCAAATCATCTAAAGGAAGGTAAAGCAATCAACCCATTCAATGTTCCCAGCTTGTTCACTCCCACTTCATTATCTAAACGACAGATAAATTATACTTAACGCATCCGTTTATTAATTCTTCATTAATAAACTTATTAAAGGCTGTCCATCAAAAGTTAGTAGGATCACTACACTGATGATTTGCTCTAATGAGCTAGGTATGAAGTTGGAGTTTATATGTGCAATCTCGGTTGAATTTGAGTGTTTTCATCCAAATTTAAATGTGTGTGACTATATATTATAATAATAATGTCAATTTAAGTAATGTTCTGATAGATAAATCAATCTCTTATGAGTCAAATAAGAAGCATGAGGTTCGAAACTCACTTAATACTATTAAGATAAATAATTTTTTTCCTTTAGAAAAAAGAGTCATTAAATATATGTATTAATTTCCTTCCATATAGCATAATATCTTAAGCCTACCCCCGCACAATTTTATTTTAAATCCACCCAAAAGATCTAATGTTGTTTGAAAATGGATTCATCATAACCATTGATAACAAAAAGATGCAAGATTTCTAACACCTCTTACCCTTGGGAGTTAAGATATATAAGCGTTAAATAAGGAAAAAGAAAAAAAGAAAAACCATTAAAAGCCATGGTCAATTCAAGCTAAACCAAAAGCTATGCGTAGTCTTTCTTTGCAATATATAGTCGAAGTTAATAAAGGATCTAGTCTGTGAGGACAAGTGAAGCCCATGCAAATGATTTGGGCACATGGTTTTGCTTGTGAACATGCTTTTTGAGTGTTCCCAAATAGAATAAACACAACCTTTGAAAACCTCAACTCTTTTTAAATCCTAACAGCCAAACGACATAAATGATAGCAGTACACTTCCCGGAGGGCATCTGGGAAGCAAGCCAAGAAAGAAAGAGACTTATAACAATGTCAATACGCAGGCCTCAGACTCAAAGAGAGAGCTTTGTTATACAAGTAAGAGCTGCTACCGATCATCAACAAGAAGTCCCTCAAAACAAGACCTTAAACTTCTCTGCAATGAAACTCTTTAATCGCTTTCGCAAGATTCTCATGCGGCTTCTATTTTCTTTCCCTTCTCATGGGACGTCGGCTAGCACATCAAGCACGGCTTCCAAACAAAAAGCTTGTGACAAATATGAACCACCGAAGAATTCTTGCAGCTCTTATTACTCGTCTCATTCACATTACTCAGAGGCCATAGCTGATTGCATTGAGTTCTTCAATAAGTCGTCACAAGAAGGGATTTTGGATGGCCGAAATTCTGATGCGTGGGTTTAATATTCGTATTAAATATTATATGCTGTTAAGTTTTATCTATTGATGCATGCATGCACGGTTAATTACCTTGTCTTGCTTTTGTTTATACATATAAGATTTAGTGCTGTTTCTGTACTGTTGAATCTATTAGCAGTTTCTTTTCGGTAATATGTGGGTTATATATCCCACTGTCAAATTATAGAGAAGATCTGCTGTTTGTTCTATGTGTACATTAAGGCAAATGACCTTGATATGAGAAATTCATTGTTGCTCTCTTTTCTTCTTAGAATCTTATTGATGATTCTTTTTTTTTTTTCCATTTAATTTCAATGTTTTTCTGGTACTATGCTATAAATAAATACACTCAAGTTAAACATTCCCTATTTTTTTTTTACCCTCCAAATCATGTCATGACTATTCGGGCATCGACTAGAAAACTTATAAGAGCAATTCTTAATCTGTAAAATGCAATTCGTTTGTCTCAAAAAAAAGGCAAAAAATGTAAGTAAAGGGTGTGTGTTTAGCGCCCCTCATTAATGCAGTTGCAACCCCATGTTTGATGTAACAAGTAACTGCATTGGGGGTGTATTATATGGATTAAGATTCTCTTCTGATCTGATCATATCTTGAGCAAATAACTTAAATTGCTAATTGGTTATTAATAAATAAAAAAAATAAAAAAGTTAAATCTTACCTATACACTACCATTAAAAGACACATAGTAAAAGATCTTTAAAAGTTCAGGAAAGCTCGGATCATGAGAGGATTATATTCCATATTATATGTAGCCGTTTGCTAAAAGTCGGTTTAGTTAATGTACGTTAGTTTTTTATAATATTATTTTTTATTTTTATATTATAATTATTAATATAAGTTAAATTTATAATTTATTATTCAATAACATTATATTGTTTTTTATTTTTATATTAAAAATATAAGTAAATAATTTATTATTTAATTATATTATAATAATTAATATATAAAATTAATTAATATTTAATAAGTTAATATAACTAATAATAAATATCTAAATTTAAATATATTAATTTAAAATTAATTTGAAAAATAATATAAATATTATTGCATATGTTGCAGTACTCTTATTTAGATTATTTAGCACAATTAATTTTATTAGTGAATATGTTAAAACAATTGTCACTTTATTATTTTGTGATATGTATAAGCTTTTATTTTATCATCCTAAGATGACTTTTAAACTAGTATTGTAGGTTTTAACTATTTATTTACATTGATATATTATTTAGAGATTATCTGATTAAATTATTTGCTTCAATCTTTATTTCAATAGTTATATATTTAGAAAAATACTGAAAAACAAATGTCATGCTTCCGAAAATTTAAGACTATAAGCTTCGATTTTGTAAAGAATTATGATATTTTTTAACATTTATATTAAAAATGTTAAATTTTTAAAACTTAAGACTTCTATATTTAGTATTTTTTAAATACTAATATCTATTATTTTTTAAATATTTAATTTAAATTAATCATAAAAAATTAATACAATATGATGTAGCACTAAATATAATATAATTTAAAATCAATACAATATAATACAACATCAAACATTGTACAATATTGTTATAATACAGTGATAATATAAATAATACAATACATTATACTAAAATAATGTAATATAGCATAATAGATTATATTATAACAAAAGCACCCAAAATGTAATATAGGGGCCAGGCCATTAGTTTTGAGAATGATTTTGATGTCACGTTTTTAATTTTGCACAAAGACCCGGAGAATTGGACCACTTCTTGATTAATAATGATAGTCAGGCTGATTAGGCAACAGCAAGTTGGTACTACTTGCTTTATTTTGGGAGTAATAATATTCAAATAAAAAAACGATGATAAAAATAATATGTAATTTCGGGTGGATTTAAATATTTTATGTCCAACATATAATTTTTAACATAAAAATTTTCAAGTAAATTTATACATTTTTTTTTAATCGGCGTTTAGTCTTCTTTTATCATTTTTGTTATTTTGGACCACCTAAGAACCTCTCAAAGTGAAAGAATGCGAAACACTGACACGCGGTTCCCTACTACAGACAGTGGGCCGGCCTCATCTAGGACATACCCCTTAATTATTGTTGGCTGTTGGGGTAAGGGTCTCGCCCATACTTCGGCTATGGCTTTGAATGAAAGAGCCCAGGGTCCTCCAGTCCCATACCTTGGCTATGGCTTTGAATGGTAAAGCCCAAGGTCCTCCAGTCCCTGATCTTTGATTCATTTTATCAGAAAATTCGAGTGGACTTAACAGATTTCCGATTCAAGACGTGCATTTAGATTGTTTATGCAGGAAACAAAGCTCAGAAACAGTACAATATTTTATCTCATGAGCTCTCTCAAAGAACAAACATACTCCGCTTACAATGTTATCTCATGGCAGGCCAAATGTACCGGCTAGAAAGTTTGTAAAGTAACAAAATAAAAAATCATTCATGGAATTCAACTGTTATTATGAAATGTACTCAATAGCGATTTTCTTGGCTTCCTTTTTTCTTAGAAAAAATCCCACCAATTAGAGGGATTAACGGCTTCTTCTTCTTCTTTCTCAAAGAAGGGTGTCGTTCCAGGACTTGAACATCTTTCGGGACGATAACTTGGGCTAGAGATGGTGGATTGGCAAATGTCACGTATCTCTTCTTTTGAAGTTCTATTCCATCTTCAGGAGACTTGCCTGTGTTGACTTCAAATTTTGTTGAATCTTCAACGGTCTTGACTTGTTCAATCTCAAGTTCCATCATCTGTTTTTCTGATTCCATTTCCCTCATTTGCCGGAGCTCTCTCTTGGTACGTTCAAGCTCTTGTTTAAGAGACGAGAGATAATTTGCCATCAATGAGCTTTCTTCTTTAGCCTTCTCGAGGTTTTGCTTTGTCTCCTCTAACTCAGCTGTGATAGTTCCAATCTTGGATGTAGCTTGCGCATTTTCACTTGCGTCACCACGCATCTGTGTGTAAGCAATTAGGCAGGTGAATTAGCACACCCTCAGGTCAGCAGTTGGTGGCATCTACTTTAAAATTTAACTGTACGTAACTAAAGATTACTAATGGATCTCTTTCGTGCTACTGCTTCCAATGCGTCCACGACATATGATTTAGTAAGGAAACCAATGCAACTTTACGTGGCATCTCCTTAATTAAAAGTTCTACAAGTATGTATAGATTTTTTTTAGAACATATATTCTTATCCAGGACGCCTTTATTCCATCACATGATAAAGAAAGCACAAAACTGTAGAAGCTAGCCGCATGCAGCCATGCCATAGAGAAACCTTGTACTCCCCCACAAGCAAAGCACAAGGAACTATACAAGTTTGGGTGTGGATGAAATTATTTGATAAACAAACATTAATTAACCGAAAGAAAAAAAAACTCATTATTCAGCTTCTTGTTTCTTGTTTCTTATGCAGTTGCCAGAAGAAATTTGAGTGCACTAGCTAATTAATGGTTCTTTTAGAGGGAAAAAATTTATTCATCTTCCAAGTGTTTGATAAATATATGTATGTATGTATGTATGTACCTCTTTGAGCTTGTTGGCATAAACCTCACCGGCTAAAACCTTCTCGCCGAACAAGGCGACAGCTTCTTTAACCGAACGAAATGGCGCTCTCGTATCAATCTCAGCCCTCTTAATCACTACTACTCCATCTTCACTATCCATAATGTTCATACACTTGTTTGTGTGTGTGTGTGTGTGTGTGTGTGAGAGAGAGAGAGAGAGAGAGAGAGAGAGAGAGAGAGAGAGAGAGAGAGAGCTTGGGGACAGATTACAGAGAGAGAGAGAGAGAGCTTGGGGACAGATTATATTAAAGAATATAATGGAGATGGGGGGAGGCACAGACGTGTGCTGAGTGAAAGATGGCAACAAAGATGCGCTTTTAATATGATTTTTTAAAAATAAAAAATAAAAAAGACAAAGTGGGAGAGAGAGAAGGTGGTTACGATAGCTGATAGGTCAAAGTCTAATGTTGTTAAACAAGTAACAAAACAAAACAAAACAAATATCGTATGCGGGAGGCAGAGCAAGAGCTTCGTTGCTTCGCGTCCACTTCACTAGAATTCTGTTTTTATTACAGCGTGTGTTTTGTTGTGATTCAGAGGCGGTGGGTGGCTGGTCTATTGGTCTTAAGTTAATTTGGTCGCCGCTCTCCAATTGTATTTTATTTGGCAAAAGAGAATGACTCTTCACCAATAGCCAACGGATCAACGGGGCCCGGGTATCTCAGTTTCCTCAACTTGTGTGTTTCTTTGCGGGTCCGCTTGCATAATGTAACATGAAAATTTCTGACTTCTGATCAGAAAACCTCTTTTCTAGCTAGCTAATTTTATCCAATGTTACTTCCGTTTAACCCAAGTATGCCATCTACACTCAACAATTTACTTTGCTTCATTAGCAAAATGATTCACAACTATATATTCGGACTTTGAAATGGCTTCTAATCAACCACAACTGAGAGTTGAGTTCAGTCAATGATGTATACAAATGATTACTATTTAACACTTTTTTATGTCAAAGGAGGTCGTTAGATCATCTCCAAACAAATACACAGCGACCCGAGCCAAATATTTTAGTTGAGCTTACGATGAAATGAAAGCAAACAACAACAATGGATTCCATTCTTTTAACTATATATAGTACTGGCTGCCTACCTTTCTTTTCGTCTATTTTCTTCGATTTCTAAAAGTTCTCAATTCCTTTGCAATTACCGATAACCTGAGATTCTTGCAAATCCTTCCGATTTAACAAGAAAAGAGTAATGACATTTGACCCCTTAATTTATTTCATTAATTCTTTTTTTTATTGATTTCATTGTTTTTAAAAATATTTTTATTTATTATTTTTTTATAAGCATGGCAATGCATCATGTTTGGGCAATTTCGTGTCTTTGATTTTATCGTGCTATATTAAATTATATATACTCGAACACATTTGTTACCACGATCATGTTAATTGTACCAAACCATTTAACCTGCTATTTTTGGTAAATTTAAAATAATTATTCAAAAATAATTGTTATGTAGTTTTGGTTTAAATGCATTACAATTCATAAAATAAGCTTTTTCATAATTTAATACCGAATGAAATAAAATACTAATATTTTTCATGTTTGACATGATCTAATAATATAGTAAACAAATCAATAATTTATTTCTAGGCACCAATATCAGTGCTTAGAATTTTAAGAGAAAAGAATCATAGAAATAAATTTTAAATTTTGTGTTATCTAGAAAAATAAATAACGACTTCAATTTTTACAAAAATATCTAGGGATTTTATTTATATTCAATTTTTATATAATATTAAAAAACCAATTTTGTTTTCTTTATAATTTTATTTAACCATTAATATTACCGTTATTTAATTGAATGAGTTTTCATGCGTAAACCCAAATCCCACTCTTTATGCAATGAGATTTTATGGATTGACTCATTAATCACCAAACCTAATAAAGGTCAACTAAGCAACCATTTATATGATACCGGTTCATATGTGTTTGTGGATTGTATGCAATTTTGCTAGACCTTTTTTTTTATAATTATTATTATAATTTTTTGACTTTTTTTCTAAATCTAAATTTTTAACATTTTTCAAGGTAATTTTTTTAATTTTTATATTCTATGATTTTCAGCGGCCTTATTCATTCAACATATGGGTCAAAATATCTTATATGTGATTGAAATACTGATTTTTAATTATTAACTTCAATTTCAAAAAATAATTTGAAAAAATCTAACATCTTCAAATATCTTTTTAAAAAAGTAACACGTGCATGTGCTCTCAATCCTTCAGAGCACGACTTTCAATCCCATAATTATTGAAACTTATATTTCTCTTTCAATTTAATTAGGAGTACGGGTGAAATGCATGTCTCTCTTCCTAGAATATTAGCAAGAGTAAAAATATAAAAATAGTTCGTAATATACCTAAATTTAGGGTAGTCATAATAAACTTGTGAGGTAGGCTGATAGGCCCAAAGGAGCGCGTAAGGTGCACTGAGGCACCTATTGGCATACGCAAAGAACAAGAAGAAGAACTTGAAGAATAGGACTTGCTCACTTGACGTTTGACAGTACAAATTAAACCGGAGATATGTTGCCATCAACATCGTCTTGTCAGCCGAATCCCAGCACTCCAAAAGGCCAAAACTATTTGACTTGTCGCTGCAGCAAGGTTACCCAATACCAAATACAAAAACAATTATTATTAAAAAATTAATAAACAAATAATTTTTTTAAAAAAAATTAAAGTAAGCATATTGGAGAAGAGAGAATTACAAACATAGAAAATTTGACATGGAAGGCAACGAAACCGTTAGGCTGTTAAACGTTAAGCTGGCCAAAAGGAATAACCCATAAACTGAAATATTTTTCATTTTTTTATTTGATAATAATAAATTTTTGGAACCAAACTGTTGAAACCTTGCTATCAAGAAAAAAGTGAAACAAAAACACAACACACTATGCACTCTCTGTCTGAACCTCACAATTTTCTTCACTCTTCATCTTATTTTATTTTTCTTTCTGCTTAGATCTTACCGTCAACCGAAAATGTTCGTTACTGCAACAGCAATGTTACCGGCCGTTCGATCCCTCTGCATCTCGCGGTCACCCACTGGCGGGCCTCGGTTTACGATGGCCGTAAGATCAAACGTTAATGTGTCAGTTGCTCCGATCTTGACAAAGCTACAGAAAGAGTGTGCAGCTCCTTTGCCCGTTCTGTGCAACGTGGCGGATGCCATGACTGCTGATATGAGAGCTGGGCTTGTCGTTGATGGGGGTGGCGAACTCAAGATGATACTTAGCTATGTCGATGCTTTGCCAACTGGGTATGCTTAGACTGATCGAATCCGCTATATATACGCTTTCTTCACTTGTTTTACTTAATGAAGTTTCTATATTGAATGTTAAATGGACATGAGCAACTTTTTAGGGGCAAAGAACTTTTCCAATGTTTGTGCATGTATTACTTTGTTTTTATTTTATTTTTTAATTTTAATTACTTGTTGGTCGTTGGGCAGCCATTTGTTTGCACTTCATGAACAGATTTATATTGCCCAGTCATGGAAATGTAATCTAATTTCTTTAGTTGATAATATATTACGCTTTGAAAGGAATGAGAGAGGATTGTTCTATGCATTGGATCTTGGAGGCACAAACTTTAGGGTGCTAAGGGTGCAATTAGGTGGGCAAGAAGAGCGTGTTCAAGCTACAGAATTTGAACAAGTTTCTATCCCTCAAGAGCTCATGCGTGGTACCTCTGAGGTTGTTTGGCTCCAATTAATGGGTCGTTAAGTCTGTTAATACATTTTGTTTATACTTCTTAACTGTTTCAACTCTAGGAGCTTTTTGATTTTATTGCAACTGGCCTGGCAAAATTTGCGGAAAAGGAAGCTGGAAAATTTCACTTGCCCCAAGGGAGGCAGAGGGAAATTGGATTTACATTTTCTTTCCCTGTGAAGCAGACATCGATTGATTCTGGCATACTAATTAAATGGACAAAGGGTTTCTCTGTCTCTGGTGCGGTTAGTATTTCTGCAAATTCAAATTACCGTATATGGTTAGTCATGCTTTTGTTAGAGTGCCTGCAAATCCTAAGAAAGGTGTTAAATCCATATAAAGATTAGTTTTGGGAGTACAGAATGGAAACAGTGATTATAAATTACGGACACATGATCGATTTTTTTCATCATCTATTGGCTAGGAAAAGTGCTTCCTTATCTAGATATCTATAGCTATTCTTCTTCAATTATGATATTTAATTGTTTAACTGATACAAGCATAATGTAGAACTCAAAACTTTCTGCAGCCGGGAAAGGATGTAGTTGCTTGTTTAAATGAAGCAATGGAAAGGCAAGGATTAGATATGCGAGTGTCTGCCCTGGTATGCTTTGCTAAGTACCCCCCTCCTCACATGAAGTTTCCAGTTTAATAGTGACCAATTTATGGATTTTTAATGTGAATTAGGTTAATGATACCGTGGGCACATTAGCCGGGGCTAGATACTGGGATGAAGATGTCATGGTTGCTGTCATTTTGGGTACTGGAACCAATGCTTGCTATGTAGAACAGATGGATGCAATTCCTAAGCTACAAGGCAATAAATCTCCTTCTGGAAGAATGGTGTGTAAGGGTGGCAAATAACTTGTTCAATAATCTCAGCTTGAATTTCAAATCCTAATTTGATGGTTTTCCTTGGTTCAGATAATTAATACTGAGTGGGGAGCTTTCTCTAAAGGTCTTCCCTTAACCGAGTTTGATAGAGATATGGATGCTGCTAGTATCAATCCTGGTGAGCAGGTAAGTTTTGTGCCTAGTGTCATCGTTAGTTTGCAGTTTTAATTATTGATGTAGAAAACTAGACTATAAAAACTATTCAATCATCAATCACATTCTCAGCAGATATATGAGAAGACAATCTCTGGAATGTATCTTGGTGAGATTGTTCGAAGAGTGCTTCTGAAGATGGCTGAAGAAGGTGCACTGTTTGGCAATTCTGTCCCAGAAAAACTGTCCATGCCTTTTGTACTCAGGTAACTTGTGTTATGCAATATGGGTAATATGTTGCATAAATCCCACTATGGCACCTCTTCTTAGGTTGGTCAACTGTGTGCAGGGCACCATTTTCCCTTCATAAATTCCAGTATTAAAAGAGGACAAATAGATGAGGTGCCTTAATAACTTTTATCCAATAAAAATTCATTTGAAAGTCACAGGCTAACCTGAACTACCATATTTATCTTCCATCTTTATTTAGTGCTAAATTTCATTTTTTTTTTTTTGACTTTGGTATTCTCTGCAAGTTTCCTAATCTTCTCTGCAATACATGACGCATTACACTTGGATCAAAATAAATTTCTTTTTGTATTAAACTATGTTCTCAAAACTCTGCTTTATAGGACACCGCATATCTGTGCTATGCAACAGGACTATTCAGAAGATCTTCAAGCTGTTGGATCAACTCTATATGATGTTGCTGGGGTATATTTCTGTACTTTCTCCGCGAGTTTAAAATTTAGCTTCTGTAATGTAAAACTGAACTAGAGGTGCAGGAAAGTATTCACCATTGCCAGTGATTTGAACATTGAAAATTGCTTATATCTCAGAAAATGTAGATAAGTTTTGATATTTTAGTAGCCTCAAATGAACTCATTTACTAAAAAGTTCTTTTAATCTCTTCCTTAATTTTTTTAATTTCTTTTTTCCATTTTTCACTCATTTGAATAGGTGGAATCTAGTTTAAAAGCAAGGAAGGTAGTGATAGAAGTGTGTGATACCATTGTCAAACGAGGTGGCCGCTTAGCTGGTGCAGGAATTGTCAGTATTCTACAGAAAATCGACGAGGATTCAAATGGCACCATCTTTGGGAAGAGGACGGTTGTGGCAATGGATGGTGGATTGTATGAGAACTATACTCAATACAGAAGATACGTGCATGAGGCAGTGACGGAAATCCTGGGAACAGAAATATCAAAGAATGTTGTCATCGAACATACAAAAGACGGCTCTGGCATTGGTGCTGCTCTCTTGGCCTCGGCAAATTCCAAGTTTGATCACGACTATTAGAATGCCAGATTCTGTGTAATTTAATCTCTCATCACAATGTAGTAGATGAGGTTCTGTAAATAAGCTTGCTTCGGCATTTGGTTGAGAGTATGAGATTCAAGAACGGGTTGTTAATCTAGGAACTCCCTTCAAGATTGTATTTTAGTAATGTTATTAAAACAAATAGTTGTGAGATCACAAATTCAAGATTTTGAAAGCTTGTTGGCGGAATGATTTTGTACTATTTCTTTATCTGCAATTATTCAATGCCAATAAACAATGATGCCTCGTGTTTATTTTAAAAGTCAAGTTTCCAATAACATTTTCGATGTAAGTGCTGCAAATTAGTGTAGATAACTACTCTTTTAGTAGTTCACCTCCTTATTTGTTATTACCGTCAATTGGCAAATAAGGTTGAAAAATTTATTAACAAGATTAATAATTCGACTTCTATAATTCTGAAACCAGAGGCTTATTTAGAAGCACAGTGGTTAAATTGAGGACCTTAAGGAATGAAACAGCAGGATCGATATGAAATAAAATAAAAACTATTGTAATTTGTGTAAGTTTACAAAAAGTAATGAACCTCTCCGTTATTATCCCTTAAAATGAAACCAATTTGAAGTACCAGCTTTCAACCAGGCCATACTTCAAAAAAAAAAAAAAAAATCAACCAGATCAGCTACTGCTTACGCGGAAGGAAGAAAAAACACTATCGTGATCGCGCACTCAATTTTCGTCATTGTCAAATTTTCATTCAATCTATCAACAATGGTAGCGTTAGTTATCTGAATCAATTTAATTAAAATTAGGAGCATTTCCATTACATGATTTGAAATTGTAACACTGATTTCGATATCTTCTGTTGACGTGGCAGATCCGGTTCATATTGTTACAGAACAGGCAAGGAAAGACTCGTCTCGCCAAGTACTATGTTCCTCTCGAGGATTCCGAGAAACACAAGGTCGAATACGAGGTATGATTATGAACCTGATCTTGCGTTTTCTGCAGTTATTGTTCTAATTATTCAATTTTCTAGGGTTTTGAAATTTGGATGCCTTTCTTGTAGGTTCATCGGTTGGTGGTCAACAGAGATCCCAAGTTTACTAATTTCGTTGAGGTTGGTGATTCTCCACAAATTATAATGCTTAAATTGCGTAGGCCAAGTTTCTACACTGTAGCTAACTTTTATTTTTTGTTAATTTATTTGCTGAGAAATGTAGAAATAATAATTTACCTCTTTCAAATTATCCCGACGCTGATGAGTCTGAAGATTATGAAGTACTGGAACTCAGACCTTCGGTTAATTTTGACTGATGGAAATAAATAATATTTCAGTTAAAAACTTTTAGAAAAGGAAATGGCATTTACTTAATACATTTTGATGGGAATTTTCTCATAATTTTGATGGAAATTGATAAAATCCCACTTAAACTCCTATTACGAATTCTTTTTATGGGAAGGTGGAAAGCTAAGAATTGGGCAGCTTTCTTGTCCGATCAGTAGTACTCTTTTATTTTCTTTTTATTATTTTTTAATTTTCAAAAATCCCAGCCGGACATCTGATTTTTACCTATTGTAAAATTGTACGATTATATTTGAAAGCCTATCTTCTCTACTAGAGCAATTTCACTTTGTGCTCTATGCCTTCGTACTGAAATATCTGTGTGCATGTGTTTGTGTTTGGTCTATGTGTACTTTTTGCAGTTTCGTACACACAAGGTAATCTACAGGCGGTATGCTGGATTGTTTTTCTCGCTTTGTGTCGACATAACAGATAATGAATTGGCATATTTGGAGTGCATCCATTTGTTTGTGGAGATATTGGATCATTTCTTCAGCAATGTCTGCGAGCTAGATTTAGTATTTAATTTTCACAAGGTATGTGATCGCATTTTCATTTCAAGTTCTGTTACTGTTTCTTTTTGCATCTGCTGAATTACTTACTATTTGATGCTTATATTATATCATTTTGTCTTCTGTGTACATGCTGCTTTTCTCGGTAGTCTTGATCAGTAATTCACAAATGCTTACCCCAACCGAAGTGTTGACTGGAGCACATGTAGCTTTCTTTAGGGACAGACAAACTTAACATATTAGGTCTGTTGATTATCCTTAAAGATATATGTTTCATAATGAGAAACTGGTATAGCATGTTATGAATTTATTTCATTCAGTACCAGTACAAACTAAGAAACACAAGAAAGCGAAGGGCCACTAAAGAAGCTATAGCGACGTCTCTGTGCATTGTTTCTGGGAATTTGATGTTTCTAACCATTTGCGCTAGAGCTTATGTGAGAGACACTTTATGTTATGCCTTGTTGCTGGTACTGCAAATTTGTAAATCTAAGCCCTATGATGATGCTGTTGTATGTCATGCCTTGCCATCTTTAGCCTGCGAACTTGCAAGTTGGCTCTGCTGCTTTGCCATGCTGATACCTGAATGTTATATTGTTAAACCACAAAATCTAAGTTTGGAAATCAAAAATTCATTTTTCATATGTTCTTTACTATATTTACTCCTGTTGGAGTATATACAGATACCTGATCATTGAAAAGTGAGAACTGCTGATGTCATTTGTATTGTCTGTTTCTCTAAAGTTTAAATTTAAGTGGATCTGTTCCTGTATATGGGGAGAATTATCACTAATCATAATTTTTTTTTTTTTTAATCACGGGCCACCACGATTTGCTGCTTTTTTTTACATGAAGGTTTATCTAATACTTGATGAATTCATTCTTGCTGGGGAGCTTCAAGAGACAAGCAAGAGGGTATGCACTTTCAAGGCACCACTAAACTATATTTATTTATCTGTTTAAATTTTAATTTTTTTTGGTGTTTTGTAGGCAATCATAGATCGAATGGGGGAACTGGAGAAGCTAGAATGAAGAGTTATGATTTAGTAAAGGGTGTTAAAGTGAAGTTTGGTTTTGCCTTTTCACATTTTTCCATTTGATGGATTGGTTCTATTATAATTTGTTTACCTATTTTTTGCACAGCCAATCTTTCTCTAGTATTCTCAGAAATCGAAATCCCAATCCTACGGTTGTATTATCATAAATTGTACGGATAACTTGCAATTTGCTGTCATTGTTTGCGAGGCAATCCTCACTGAGTAACCAGTAAAAGATTCATGCTTGAAGCTGTTGTCCGTTTATCATTAGTTGATTTCATGGCTTAAGAGTGTTTTAAGAGTTAGTTCATCTGTCGACTTCATTGGATGTTGTTTGGGTGTCTCTAGTCCTGTGCGAGGAATCTAATTTCTGCATTGAGCCTTTTTTTTTTTTTGGCCAAATGCATATCAACCAACCAGCGGACATCTCTAGCAATTTCCAACTTTGAAGCTGAAGGTGCAGAAACTTGACATTAACCGACAAATACCCCTTTCCATTTTCTTCATGTCTTTATCTACTTAAAAAACTTTTCGGGGGAGTATTAACCGAGCAACTTCTTTGTACATTTGTTCCAATAAGACTTCTTTGTTAGGGAAGCCTATCTTCAATGCAAGTGCATACGAGCATCAAACATGGTACAAAATCAAAGATAACACTTTTCCAAAATAGCGTATGTGATACGAGGAAGAGAATGTACAAACTAAATATTTCCCTTATCTTTCTTTATATATGAGCGACAGCGTGCTTCAAACAAGCTGAAGAAAAGACAACTACAATAAAAATGTTCTCGTAATCAAGTTCCTGTGATTGATACTAATATCCGATTGCCTCTTCAGTTCTACCGTTCATGAGAATGGGATATTTGATGGCGCACAAACAGGATACCCAGCCATTCTCTTAATAGTCATCAATTCCAAGAAAAGAAATGAATGAAATAATGCTATTACGGATCCATTGCCTTGCCAGCCAATTTCACAGCCGTTCGTTGCACAGCAGTTGCAATGACAATGAACTTCCTGTTCGAAATCCACCTTCAAGTTCTTCATAGACTAGAGGGAGATGGTGGTCTTGCCTTTTCACCCTCGAGGAAGGTAATGATGAAGTTATGGTCATTAACTGCTGGTGCTGAAGCCAATGCTGATGCTGGTGTTGAGAGTTTGTGGAATACTTGGACCTAAGTACTTCCAGTGATGTGGGGGCAGGTGATATCAGGGACTGCGGACATGGGATCAGTGTAGGGTCCTGTCTCCCATTTGGCCAATTTGAAAATTGGCTCATCCCTGTGGAATGTCCAGTAGGTCTGCATTGAGCTGCTAGCTGAGCCGGCCAAAGCTGTTGCTGCTGCTGTTGGTGTTGTTTTGTCAAGATTGTAGAACTTGTATGAGCTGGGCCTAGGAACGGGCTGCTAAGATATGAAGGTAATTGCAATTTGACCTACAAATAAAAATTACAGCCTAACATAATTAGAGATTTTTTATGCCATGGCAACTTGCAAAGCAATATATGCAGCAAAAGACGTAAATCAACCATACTTCAGTAGTTGTCTATTAACAATGGCTAAGGATGAAAAATGCTTACAGAAACAAGCTAATGAAAGAAGTTGGAGAAAAAAATCTGGCTTGGATTGAGGTAATCCATAACATAACAGTAACAAAGCAAAAGGAAGGAACCAAGAAAAACCTGCTGTGTTGATCCAGTTCCAGATGTAGAAATTTTATCCGGGTATGAAGAGGTGTAGTGAGTCTGGGGCATTGCAATTGGCATGAAGTTCGGATGTTGTGGAAGAGAATGAAGATGAGAAACTTGAAATTCTGACGATGGTTCTAATGCATTATTTCTGGTTCTGCTAAAGCTGTTTGTATCTTCTGCTCCCAAGCCGCCAGCTGACAAAGACAAAAAGTTGAAACTCTACAAGAAAAACAAATTGATCAGGACATTGGGAAGGGGAAAACAATCATCTATGCCAACATAAATTGTAGAGCTTACTTGCTTCTGCAAAGTCTGTAACCCAGATTCTGTAGCAGTCTGTAGCTGATCATGATGAAGCCTCTTGTGCTGAAGAATACCACTTCTAGCTTCACTTGAATTTCTTTCAGCAGTAGTACTACCAATACTGTTAACAGATATGACTCCATTTAAACCTTTTCTCGTCTTATCAAAGTCATAAATCACCATATGTGTTTCTTGCCTTTGTCCTTCATCTGGTGGTTTCAATTGACTACACTGTAGATGTGACTTTTCTTTATTCTCTGGCATTTGTAAATCTCGAATCAGACGGCTGATGTAAACATGGCCAGCACACCTCTTTAGAGACCTATTAGTGGTGGCCCCTTTAAAAACCTGTATAGTTTATAGTCCACTAGACACTCAGTGAGATGCTCAAGAAAGTTCACAAGCATTGCGAAGTTTGGAGTAAAATCTACCTTTCTGGTTGAAGGACCATTTTCTAAAGAATAAGGCTTGGAGGCACCAACAGCGGCATCCAGCCAAGCTGGAATTTTGGTAGCTGAGGACCTGCAATGACTACATGAATGAGACGATAGATAGAAGATATATAGGAAGGTCTAAACTCATAAGAACTAAGACAATTACTGCAAAGAAGGTCCAGAACTCCCAGAACCAAGCAACACCATTGGAGACAATCCCGGCCACAATGCAAGGCCTTTAAACAAAGAATATGCCAGTGTCAGCCTATAATATCCAATAGTATACAAAACAACCATGTTTGACAAACTAGGCAGAAAAAAACAGGCCACAATACACTATCAAGAAGTATACCATTTCTCCAGGACTCCGTGGCCGCATCTTGTTGCACTGGTTGACTTCTGAGGGTGGTGGACTTAAAAAATAAAGCAAAGCCTCCATTTTAGTATCAGTTCAATCGCTAAAGGAAATATTGTTCTAGGCTTGAAACTAATGCTTACCCCAACTGCAAGCTCAGGTTTTCCTGTAAGTGAGGTCTCCTGAGTCGAGTGCTCTAAACTACTTCAGGATGGATAACACAAAGAGAACTAAATTAATAACAGGACAACTGAAAAGAAACAGGAGCACCAGATATGATTTAAAAAGAACCCACCTAGAATCCCGACATGGCTCAGGCAAAACCTGAAAAGTTACAGGATTGCACAACAGCTCATCACTGTTATGTTCCCTCTTAGCCAATAGAGGCACTGTGCTGTGCACATTTACCGGAGGAACACAACTATCAGTTTTCACATGGAAACTTTTACTGTCAGGTTTTTCTTCTACTTCAGCACTGGTTTTAGCAGTTTCTTTCTGTGAACTTTCTACATTAGATGAAGGGGCAGCCTCAGAAGTTCTCAAGGGGAAGGTTGAGCCCAAGTCCTCCTTGGTAACTGCAGAATCTAATGAGAACATACAACTTAAGAAAGAAACAAACTGGAAAAAAAATATATAATCACTAGAAGAAGCACTAGGTGGAAAAAAACTAATATTACCTTTAACTGCAGGTGTACAGCTCTCCCTATGTTCTCGCAAAGCTGGAGGCTTTGCTTCTGAAGGAACACTCTCCAATTTACTATTATTCACACTATCATTTTCAGGGAACATTCCTGCCATAGCATATAAGGTCTCCACAACTTCTTCTTCATCTTTAGTGATTGGCCCAATAACCTCCTTCTGGGACCAGTCCGAGCTTCCTTGTTTCTACAAAAGCAATCCCGTGAATATAAATTGAAATGCTCAGCCAAAAGAATATGAATTTTGAAATGGTCAGCTGGAGATAACTGACAACAATGTTCAGCTTGGACTTCTTTAGGCCATCCTTTTTGAGTGATTCCATTTCACCTACTGTATGGTTCAGCTTCTTTGAATCTGGTAAAGGTGGAGACATAGGTTCGGGATTTCGCTTCTTCACCGCTGTAAGAGTTAAATACAAATTTCTCATACATTATTAATACTTCAAGATATTCTTTTTCTTTCCCTTCAAATAAACAAACATTTTTTGTTTTCCATAGAAAGTTAAAAGTATTTCCCTTCAAAAAGTAGCTTCAGAACAACAGTAGGCAAAAATCTCAAATACAATATTATTATTTCAAAAGAATCAATGCACCATCGAAGTAGCAACACCAGTGTACTAAGTATAATTAAAAAATAAAAACAAACAAAATCCTGCGTACACGGGGAAAAAAGGGGGGAAAGAAAAGAAAAGCAAAAAAGGAAACTTCCCGGAAGACCCACTAAATAGAACATGATATTTAAAACGGTAACACTTTAACTATTAGCCCCACAACTAACAGAAAAAGTAGGAAATTAAAAAAAAAACTGTATTTTTAAAAAAAAAATAATTTGAGATATAAAATGAAAAATTTATCATTCTTGATTCACAAACAACATACCTGAACGTAGCTTACGCGGAATGGAGGAATGATCAACACCATTGCAGTCATCCAAAAACTGGAAAAAAGAAATTGAAAATTAAATAAACAGAAAATTAAAATTAAAAAATTGAAAGAAAAGTAAAATTAAACATACCTTTTTAGGTAATTTAAATCTTTTGGCAGTAGCATTACGCATTGAAGACTGAGATTGTGAAGGAGTTTCGTTTTCTCTATCAGACAAATTATTACTATGATATCCCATTTCAGAATCTTCGAAACTCGAAATCACAGCTTTATTAACAACAACACTTAATTTTTTAACAAGTCTCTCCTTCTTCGGTTTCTCCAAACCTTCAAAAAAATAAAAATAATAACTAAAAACAAAGGAGATAAAACAAAAAACAGGCATTATCTGAAAAACTGTTATCACCAAAAAAACACGAAGAGAGGAAGAGCGTACACAAAAGAAGACGACAAATGAGGGGTTTTGTTTGCTTGTTTGTTTTGGTTTTGGAAATAGAAAAAATAAAAGAGGAGAGTATAGTAAATTCATACCTGCTAAGAGCTTCTGTCGCGAAAACCTACTGCTCCCTCCTCGCCTCACGTCTCGAGTCTTGTCCATTTCTGTATTCACACAATTTTGAAGACAACACTAACATCAACAGCATCTGCTCTCACTCACGCCTCCAATTCAATCTATAATTCAATCAAAACGCATTAAAATATAAGAAAAATGAGATTCAAAGAGCTTTGTTTTTTTTTTTCCTCAAACTTTAGAGGAGAGAAAGTAAAAGGAAAAACAAAAGTGGCGTTTGAGATTTCTAAAGAAAGAGAAAATCAATTTTAGTTGCCAGATATTTCTCCGCTGCTTTCTCTGTGTGTGTGTGTGTGTGTGTGAGTGTGAGTTTTGAGTAGTTTTAGTTCTAGCTGCTCAGAAAAATTAGCGAGAGAGAGAGATAAGATGAGATGAGATGAGACAAAAAGCTTCATATAAGAAAAAAAAAGTTGAAAAAATAAAAAAATAAAAGGAAGGAAAGAAAAGAGAAAAGTAATTCGTTCCTCGTGTTCAGAGAATCAGGTTCTTCGTGAAATAAAGCAAATTAAAGAGAAAAAATTAAAAGAAATGAAAAATGTGAAGCAATTGCAGCAAAGTGACAATTTAACAACCTTCATTTAATTCTCGAAGACAATTAAGAGAGTTGATTCATTTCTCTCTCTCTATCTTCTGTTAAAAGCTCTCACACACAACACAAACTCCCAATAGACGGAAAATCCGAAGCTTTGGCTCTGTTAAATCGCCTTTTAAATGCATCAGAAAAACGGCCATTCTTTTTCCTTCTCTCTCACTTCACACTCATTTGTACACAAGTCCCATTCCCACGTCATTCCACCATCCACGGTCCCTATTCTCTCTCCTCTCACAGCCGTCGGATCTTCTTTGATGGCTTAGACCATCAAGTCTCACGTGTCAGCCACGTCGGTTTTATAAACCTTGTTTACCTGTCCACGTTGCACTCATCATGCATCATCCGAAGGCTCGTTATCAAACGGCTGTGGTGAAACTCTCGTCTTTCTCACTGTCTGGACGGAAGTCGTTTTAATCACAGTAACTGAAACAAAACAAACGACTCTCTTTCATCAACGGCCATTATGTCAAATCTCATGGATGTTCGACACGTTTCATCCACAGGCCTCCGTACTACCAGAGACTGTTCACTGTTACAAGAGAAAATATTCTGTACCTTTTAATGACTTTTCACTAGTCTCTTAAAGAAACTAGTATTAGATTTGGTGCATTTGCATGTGCTGTAGTCAACACGCGCCAGTAACTCCCGAGTGCGGAGCAGAAGAGTGATTTACGATTTTCATTTGTTTGATGTTGATGCTCACGCGCCGGAGGGAGAGTGAAATTGTATGCCAGTAAAATAATGGTAATCTCGCTGGTAACGCTGAAATCCGCAAAGCGGATTCTAGTGAAAGTTTGGCAGTCACGAGAAAGGATGGGCAGAGGGTGTTGAACTCGGCGATTAATTGCTGAGTTTACGGCGCGTGTTTGATGAGGATGGAGGAATGTGATGATTCGATTCTGCGCACCTCGGCGTGGCAGGGTCATGCATGCTGCGTGACTCCTAGTTCCAAGTCGTATCACTTTGCGTCAGTTCTAATTACCAAAACACCCTTCGCTATGTTCAGAATTACGTGCTTGTAAGCTCCTAGTCCTGTGTGAAGCTCGCCGGCTCCTATCTACCATCTAAAAAGAATCGGTGAACCACCTCTCTTCGATTTTAAATGAACGTTTTGATTTTTACGTTGAACAGGTGAAGGAACGTTTTGATTTTTACGTTGAACAGATGAAGGTTTTGCTTTGAAAGAGATAATAACTGGATCGATGAAAGAATTTATTTATATATGCATGCAACTGCCATTAATTTATTTTCGCGAATTATGTCTTAGGTGTACAGCAAATAGATGGACAAAGCCCAAAATATATCTTTAAAAGATTTAAACTTGATGCCCAGCCTTAAAAAATTGCTTAAAATGCATCGGGCTGGCACACCGGCATGGAATGTATATGTGTGTACATGTGCGTTAATGAAGGGTCTTAATAGTTCTTTTACGTGGAAGTACGAAGGAAACTTTTAAGGGAAAAGTGGAAATTGGGTCAAATAATTGTTGAACCATTCTTCAGGCCCACCATTGATTTATAGCAACGTTTGGAGTTTTTTAAAACCTTCGAATTTTTTTTTTTTTAAACAAGAGATTAAGTTATGAAAGGATATTTAGGATAATCTCAAGTATCGTTAAATAATTTTTTTTTTAATATCTATTGGTGGTTCATCCCACTAAATATACATGAAACAAGATAAACCCAAGTTAACCAAGTAATCTACTACATAATTTTCTTCTCGAAAAATATGAGAGCATTTAAAAATCATATTTTTAATCAAGCTACGACAATTAATCCATCTATTACAGATGCACCATAGAGGAGCAAATCTAAGATTTTGGAGACAAGATAGTGCAGCAGTAGAGTCGCTCTCTAACCAAACATATTACCACTCTTTATTAGTTGCTTCTTCTATAGCCACAATGATACCAAATATTTCAGCATAAAATGAAGATTGAAGGCCTAAAGGCATTGTGAAGCATCCTTTAAAGGCCCCATTAAATCCCCTGAAAACAACACCACAAGCTGCCTCTCCCAGATTTCCTTTTAGTAAGGCCATCCGTATTAATTTTAACCTAAAGAAATAGAGAAGGATGGCAAAATACTGAAACTGCCTTTGGAGCACGTTGCAATGGCTTCTTTATGCCCAATATATCATCACTTGGAACTTGGGTAGCTACATGTCCTGGACAATAAGAGCTCAGTAAAATAATGTGAGAAGAAATTATTGTCTTTAAATGAGACAATGAAAGCTCATAATTTTCAAAGCGTAACAAGTTCTAAGCTTTCCACAAATAATAAAGTAGGATGAAACAAGCTATGCGCTAGAGGGAGGCTGTAGGATGAGAAAATCTATCATCAAGATTTAATTTTCGTAAACTCACAAGGTCTCCATCCATGGAAAATGTGACTCTAAATAAAGAAGTGAACCAACCTTAAAGCTATTGAGAGAGCCTGCATAGGAAAAATAAGTGGGCAGCCGTTCTATCAGATTGCAAGCACAAAGGGCAAGATGAGATGACGCATAACCCACATAAATGCAGCTGATCATCGATTGGAACTCTATTATAAACAACCTCCTAGCAAACATAGAGTATTTTAGAAGAATAAAAGATGACCACAAGCATTTTTTCTAGGGGCATACTACACGGTTACTAAGTAAAAAATGATAAGCTTCTGCCAAAGTAAGATCACCATTTGCTAAGTGGCACCATACCATCTTATCTTCGGTGTCAACTACGAGCAGCTCTGTAATTTTTATATATGAACAATCCTTATTAACACCTCTTTTGAATTTTATCCCTAAGATACCCTAGCTTAATTTACAAAGTACTAACTCACAAATTAAAACCAATCATCTTCTTATTAAATCTTATCCTAAAAATATATTTATTTAAGCTTTTATTTATGAATACATATAACTCTTAAATTGTTTTCTTATTGTAACATACTTTCTATCATCATAATTCTTAATTCTTAAAAGTTTCTCAAAAGAATATTTTTAATTCAAATTTCAAATATAAATGTAAAAATAAATTATGAAATGGGGTGGGTGAAAAAAAATTAGGTGAATAGTTAATTTAAGAGTTCAATTAAATTTTTATTCAAGAAAAAAATTGAATTAATTTATCTTTGGTTATTTGTGTAATGTCAACTAAAGAAGAGTTTGACAAGGAAATTTATAAGAGTGCAAAAGGTCTTCTCTTATAGCACACCATGGATTATGGCTACACATTTGAAAAGAGTAATGATATTTTACCCCTTCAATTTCTCTCATTAATTCTTTTTTTTTTTAAATTTTAACCTAAAGTGAATAAAATATCCATTACATAGTTTTTTTAGATTAAAGATTGAATAGTAGCATATTTTCTAGCATTTTCCTCTTGCTAACGACAAGGGGATATTTAACTTTGTTTTATCCGTATTTGTAATTCAACCCGATCATCCACGTGCATTTAGGAATGGCAACTGGATCACTCCATAATGGATATTCACAATGTCCATTCAATTGGATCGGATAATATCCATCCAAAAAATTTTGGATCTTAAAATTGAGATTTTAAAATTATATCCAGATGAATATGGATGGATATGGATAATTATTTTTAGAGTGATGATAGAGTCACAAACTCTTGTACAAATTTATCTTATACAAATTGACGTGACATTAATTCATTAGTTGAATAAAATTACAAAATAACAAAAATAAATCATATGGGCCAAGAGATATTTAATTCAACCAATAAATTAATGACACATCAGTTTGTACAAGATAAATTTGTGTAAGAATATGTGGTTGTATCATTACTCTTATTTTTATTCAATGGATATTCGTTTAACCCAACACAAGTTTAAAAAATTTTAATTTTATAAAATAAAAAAATAAAAAATATAATAAATAAACAATTATAAAAATATTTATATTAACTAGTGAAAAATTTAAATCCCTCTTATATTAAAAACTAAAATTTTTAAAATTATCCTTTAATTTTTTAACTTATTTAATACTATTAATAATTATTATTTTATTTTATTAATTTAAATTAGAAATAGACTTTCACCGAAAAGTCGCCGGACCACCACTGGATCTCGCCGGACCACCATCGGATATCGATGAAGGTCGTCGGACCTCGCCGGAAGGTCGCCAGACCACTGTCGACTTTGCCGAAAGGTTGCCGGAATTCACCGGAAAATTGCCGGACCGCCGCCACGACCACTAGACCGCTATTTTAATATATTTTATTATATATATATATATTAATATAAATAATTTAATAACTAAATTTAATATTGAAGTTTTAATTATTTAATTATTTTATTTTTTATTTTTATATAATAAAAATAAAATATCTATGGATCTCCATAACTTTATGGATAAAATCCATATCCATATTCAATATTAAATATTGGATATGAATATGAATATATCCATTATGAATAATTATGAATTTGTGTTTGAATGGATATTATCCATCCATAATTAGATATTTGTCATCCCTACGTGTATTGTCGCTTGATTTGCTTGTTTTTATGTCGCTAAAATCTTTCTTTGGGCAAACTAAATGTGAAAGACACGTCGTTTATGCGGTTGACAAAAGTAAATAACATTTCTTTGGTAAACAAGTCATTAACAACATAGATTAGCAGAAAACCACATGTTTTATTCTCATCCTTGCACAAGTTTGTGTACTAAACAATTTAGGGAGTATAATATTTTAAGGGCACTTGTGGCGACCGCCGTGGGTAGTCATGTTGGCGTAGCAGGGGCATGCATCATAGTTACCAGAAGTGCCGGGAGGAACACAGTCACAACGAGCACAACACGTCCCACATGCCCTCTTGCACAGCCTTGCCCTTGACGATAACTGGCATCTTGCAGCACATGCTCCGTCACAATCTGAATCATGGCGAACCAATAACCCTCTGATCAATTACCAATCACGACTCCACAAAACTTATCATTCATTTCAATCAAAATCTTCAATTACAAAATGAGATCAGAAAATGCGGGGTATAGTTATATGCATACATACCAATCTTTTGTGGCATAGGACTCTCTGCCACGCTCTTGATCACCTGAAAAATCCAACACTCAGGTTTGTTCGGTGTTAGAGAATAATGACGAAATCTGATCATTTCGTAACAAAAACGGAAAAGAAAAGAAGGATCGCATAAAACACGTCACCATTAGGTCATCGGATTGAGCAAGCTGGAAGACATGTATAACGAGGGAAATGATGAGAAGCGAACCCGTCAGACTCTTGGAGAGAGCCATCTATTAATTAAAATACTTGTTATTATAGCTCCGGCAATTTGAGGCCTTAACCAATATTCTTGCACGTGCTATATACATATAGCAGGTGAGATTCGTAGAAAGGGAGCCGGAAAATAATGATAAATAGAGATTAGGTGCATTATTTCACAAGTTAAAATCAGAAAGAAGGTGGTTGCAAGGATGGGGTATTTGGTGAAACTATTTAATCACAAATGAATTAATATTTAGCAGCGCACAAATTATGATGAAATCGTGCCTTCGAATTAATCATTCTATAATACGAGAGAATTAATGAGTAGTTTTCCTTTCTCTTTAACCTTGGTGGAGGATGCTTCCTTCCTGATAGCTGAAGTAGCTTATCGTTTTTTCAAATTTTGGTTTGCACATTTGGGTCTTTTACTTGTGAAGAGTCATGCCGTGTTGGAATCCTCAATTCAATTTACTTAGTTGAGGAACGTTGCAATTTTTGAAAATGAAGTACATATCATCTGTGATAGCTGCCACATTAATTAATTTATTATGGTTCATCCACGTCCTGAAATTACAATTCTTCTAACATTAACGCTTGTTTGTGTAGGATTTTATTTAGCCAATTTCAACATTTTTCTCCATAGGCTGCTCACGTGAACACACGCAACCACCCACCGGATTAGGTTTGGTCATTTTCACGGCTGCTTAAAGAAGCTGTTTCACAAATTAAAGTAAATCAAATTTGAAACATATTTACCCCAAAGCAAAGCAACGCATACGTGTCAATAAATTAATTTCACATAAGAAGGACCCGGGCCTCTACCTCCTAAGCCCAAGAAGGAGGGTAGTGGGCTGTTTAGCTGGAGCTGCACCTTTCCAATTGTGAAACAGACCCACTACTAAAAGTATCTCTCTCGCTTTAGCGTTTGGACAGTTCGTTAATATCGCAGAAGATAATTTTTGGATTGAATTAATTTAACTATGAGTCTTTAAGTACGAGGATACAGATATATTCTCTTTTCAACATTTAATTTGTTAGCTTAATCAAGTAGAGCGGTAATTACAAAGACTACATATGTATATAGCAGGCAGGCATATTAGCCTTTATTATTTTTAGGACGACTTTAGCTTTCAGTTGTGCTAAAGAGATTGTAATTGTCCACCGTCCCCGTGTAAAGAGAGAACTGTGAACAAATTAACGAACAAACATTAATTTAATTAATTTGCACACAGCAATGAGCAATTAACATCGCTTTATTTAATTTGATGATACATAAATAGATGTATCACTATCCAGTTGCCACAAGCAGCGACGGACAGGTGCGTGTATCATGTATCATGCACAATCATTGTTTTTAAGGGCACTTGCGTCTGCCGTGGTGGGTGGTCATAGTGGCGTAACAAGGGCAGACTTCAAGATGGCCTGAAGTGCCAGGAGGAACACACTTGCAACGGGCACAGCAGGTTCCACATGCCCTGTGACACAAGTTTGGCCTCGACGATAACTGGCACCTGGCCTTGCATGCAGCTCCACAGTCTGCAAAAATTAAATTTTTAAAAAATTTAAGATGATACGTAATCCAGTCAAACAGCAGTATGTGTATGTGCCGCGCGATTGCTGATAAATTTAATTACCAATTGTTGGAGTGGGATAACTGCTATCTCCTTCGTTTGTGTTAACCTGAGCGATTCATGTTATTTAGTTAATGTGTAAATAATAACTCCCTCCAAAATCAATTAATTGAGCGTCTAACAATTAATAATTTGTTATATAGAAACTGAAACTTTACCATCTGATCAGCTGCAACAAGATGGAGAACAAGAATAAGTGAGAGGAGAATTGAAGCAACGAAAGCCTTGGACGACGAGATGGCCATGGCTAGCTTAAACGCTAGAAACTATTGAAAGTAGGGTTTTGATCGGAGTAACTGGTACCTAGCTATTTGAAAACCTAAATTTTTCTTTTTATTTTTGGTGCAAAAATGAGAGCAAAGATGTGGGTATTTATAGCGTAAATATCAGATGGAAAGACAGGAGAGCTTGCAATAAATTATAAGAGATAAGAAGGCCAGGACTGGGAAGGTTCATGCGTGTTAATTTCTCATGGTTTAATTTTGTACGCTTACTCAGCTTTTTCCCAAAAAGGATAAAAAGTCATGGGCCTATGGACATATATGATTTAATCGCTCGTCATGATTATCTGGCGAAGAAATGCCATTTGGAATCGTTCGGAGAGAAGCTAGCATGTTTTATTGCATGGCAACTTTGCTTTTTCATTTATCTCTTGGCTTAATTTTAATTGAAGTGTACAGTACAAGAGATGTGGAAAACATTTTCCATGAAACCTTAACACAGTCTCATCGTTAACATGGATAACTCGGGCCAATATCATTCCACATTTCTTCAATATTCATAGTATTTATCACATTAAATCATCCGAGGAGAACTTGAATACTTAATTAGTAGTAATCACCCAGCCGATAAGTTTAAAATGAAAAGAGACTGGCAATAATTGAAGAGTTCGTATTCAATGTACTTTAATTATAGTCGCTGTGCCCAACTTCACATCGCCTTTTCTGCATTATTTAGTACATATATTAAAATCCATTTTCTTTTTTATTTCCTGCACAACAATATATTCCTTCTGCTACTTACCTAACCTATCCAACCGGAGTCCATACGACCAAACAAATTATTTATGAATTTAATCAAATCCAAACACGGGAAATAATTAAAGCTGGCTCCGCTACTTATGACTCACAAATTAAAATTGGAATAATGCCTACCTAGTTCATTATCATTTATTAATGCAGGCCTTTCTAGGGTTTTAGGTTTGTTGAGGATTCCGCGGTTTGCCAGCCAAGACTCATAATTATTTGCATATCCTTATGATAAAGAATAATGATATGCTTTACAAAATTTGTATCTTAAATAATGTGTATCATGTGGTAATAGATAATTTCTTATATCATAAGTTTGATACTCATTAATTGAGGGATGTCCACTCTACGTCTTCACTCAAAAATTCTTACACTAGACCAAAGACCAATTGATATAGTCATTGATGAACTTAAAACATTAAAATTGCACAATTGTTATAAAGTTTAAAATGTGCAATTAATCTTATTCATTTTATAGTTTATATTTGTAAGAATTATTACAGATCATTAATTTCCTTATTATAGTACAAGATAATATTAGTGTTATTACTAATTAGTGCCATACCAGGACAACAGAATCAGACTGATAGGATGAATGAATACCAGATATCATTCTAGGAAAGCCTAAGTGAACTTGGTTAAGTTACGTTCTAATCAAAATATGATTAAATTTCGTTCTAACCTAAACAATTCAATGAAATTTTGATAACACTTGGTAGCAAAATTAGATGATTTTATCATCCAAATAACTCGATAGGAGATATTTTAATAGATAATCGCAAAAGAAATTGTAAAAGAGGAGTTTTTATTAATAAAAAAGTTATTCTAAAATAATGACAATACCTTTTTATTTATAATAGAGTAAACATACTTTTCCGAGTTAATTTAAATAAGAAAACTATATCACAATAATATTGAAAATGAAAGACCAAAAATAAATACCATAATTAACTCAAATTAAAAGAAAAAATAGAAAGGACTTAAAATAATAAACTATAGAACCTTCTAGACACGTTCTATACCATTCTTCCCTTTTAAAACAAACTCGTCCTTAAGTTCCTCTGGATGATAAACTTGAAGTGAAGCATCAATGCATCATAGAGCTTTGAACTTGTAGCTTGATTCATCAATCTTCCTTGAAGCTTGAAAATCTTCATGCTTTATTTTCTTCTTTATCTTGTTAGTCACATAGGTGAAATTTTATGTGAACGAATCATTTCTATACCTCTCAAGTCTTTTGCTTAACTCACTCAATGTACTCACCAATTAACTTTTATCTAGAAGGGCAAATTCTCTCTTAAGAGTAAACTTCTTGTCTTCAATGTGAGAGGTATAATCATTTCAATTATTTGTTGGGGTCTCTTCAACTTGTCTTTACTGTGCAAATTTAATTATATTATAAAACTCAATGTTTAAATTAATAGTTAGGTTGTACCTTTTCTTTAAAAATCTCAAATCAATGCGATCATTATCTTTTACTTTTATTGATTTTAAAAGAGATGTTCGACATCATTAGAGTAAAAAAAAAAAAAAGAAAACCTATCTTCCATCAATCACCTTATATCAAACTATTCATTTATTTATTTTGCCTTTGTTTAATCCTTAATTCTTGTAGTTGCTTCTACTAATCTAAAGTATCGCCTATCAACTTAAATGATACATGGGAGATAGTAACTTTCGACAAGACATTTTGAAGAAAATCTTCCATTATGCAAATTCAGTAAAAAATATCACCATGTTATGATCAAAATCTGGGACATCTTTTGATTCAAGGAGACAATGCAACACTTAATATTCTGTCTTTATCATTCTTTTTCAAATTAAAAATAAAATAAAAAACAAAACTATAAATATCCTTAACTCTTAACTCTTAGCTATAGCCTATAGGTATTGCCAGCGCTTCTGGTGGCCTTGATTTAGAGTCATGAGGGTTAGATCTAGTAGATATGATGGCAAGGAATGCAACAATGGCTACAGATTGATCAGAATCGCAGTGGTTTGATCAGAAAAGGAACTTGCGTTGGTGACGACTTATGTTAGTTTGGCTGATGGTTTAAGGGTTGTTTGGCAGCGGTTCTCGATTGAATTTGGACGATGGCACTTAGGATCTGTTTAGTGGCTTGAGGGGAGGTGGACAATGTTGACGACTGACAGAAACCTGTGGAGGTTTTACGGCAATGAACCGGTGGATCGCTTGCAGGTTTGGGTGATTTGCTGCGGTTCTAGTGGCAGCTACTGAATTGTGTGAAGTGAGGTGATGGTAGCGGTGACAACGGCGGTAGGTGTGGGATTTTTGTTGTGTTTTTTAATATTATTTTCTTTTTGGATAAATGGCGATGGAGGATTCGTGGTGGATGGATATGATAGTCCAAAAAAGTCGTGATGCCACAGTCTTGCTTGATATAAAAAAATGATGTAGTGGGGTAGTTAAGAAATGAATTGAAAAGATAAATTAAAATTAGATAGGCTGGCCCAAAGTAAATACGTTTAGGTTACATTTTAATTAAAGTCTGATTAAATTTTATTATAATCTAAATAATTTAAGGAGATTTAGGTAAGGTTTTATAGTAAAATTAGATGATGTTCTAATTTAAATGATTTTATGAGAAAATTTTTTATAAATAATCTTAAAAAGAATTATAATGATTTTTTTATTAATTAAAATATTATCTTAAAATAATAACAATACCTCCCAATTGATAGTTGGGTAAATTTACTTCTCCAAATTAATTCAAATAAGAAAATTAAAACACAATAACATTGAAAATAAAAAACTTAAACTAATTCCATAATTGACTTAAATTAAAAAAATAACAAAAAGACCAAAAAAAAATCTCCTGAATCTCAATTAATATGAAACAAAGTTATGAAAGAGTCGTCTCTATGTAAAATACATGCACAATCTGAATTCTTTTGCACCATTTTACTTTGCGTAGATCATTTTATATGGCACTCAATTACCATAAAAGACTTTGGTATTTTCTTCTGATAATCATGATCGTCAAAACAAAACAACAATAGCTTTTAAATCATCTCTTATACTCAATGAGTATAGTTTTCACCGCACGAGACGATGACTCTTTGATTTTAGAACCACAACATTTGCTTGATTCTCCAAATAGCATAGATTTATCTTTACTTGTCCGTTGCTTTAAATCTTTATCTTTACATTGTATGCACAATGTACGTGCAATAAAATATGTTCTGTATAATTAATTATAACCATTTAGTGTAAGTTCGTAATATCTTTCAACTCCGAATACCTTAGATTTTTCTTGAAAAAAGAAAAAAGGAAGAAAGTTTATATTATTAAAAATAATGTTTTATTACAAATTAAATTTAAATTTTGACACTGCGCTAGTGTACTTGTGCCGAGGAGATGGCATCCGTTCAAGTTTCAGTAGTGTATATTACAGTAATATAGCAAAATGATAATATGATAAAAGATATTTAACTTGTGTTATAATAAAAATAATTTATAGGTTAGTTTAAAACATTTAGTAGATTTTTAATCGTATTATTGGTATTTAAAAAAGAAAGTCAATTAAATATTTTCCAATTATTAAGTACGAATATATGGGCACACCACAGTGGTACCATACCACTGCTGGTACTAGCCCTTAGATCCAATCTACAGTAGATTCAGTGCTGAATTTAAAGACTGGTATCAGCAGTGTTATGGTACCATTGTAGTACCATAGGCGGATCCATATATATATATATATATATTTGTTTTATTGGAGGAATAATGAGAGTACGATCGAAGACATGCAGCGGAAATTGCCAACTTATTTAGGTAACAGAGATACTAAGCCACACGTGCCCTAAGGGGAAGTGATTGGTTTTGAAGCTCAAAAGCTTTTGGAGACAGAGTGGGACTTGACGGATATGATAAAACTCATTACGAAGTAGACTTAGACCCACATAGGCCTCACAGGCCACAGCTGTGCAAAAGAGAACCACAGCTGTACTCCGCTCACGCAGTTAAATCAATGCAAGATGTTTAGGATAAGCACAAGCGGCGGAACAGACATCTAAATAATTAATCTCAATCAACTTTTAATATAGTTAAAGACCTTAATTAATATATATTGAGGTGGTATAATTTTTAAATTATAATTGTTGTAGAATAAATTATAATTATAAAATAAAAATTAATATTATACAATAAATAAATTTTTAAATAATAATTTTAATAAAATTAATAAAAATATAATAAATTTTTTATTATATAAATATAAAATTAAATTAAATTAATTTTTAAATTATAACAATTAATATTTATAAAGAATTTTAATACTATCCAATTTCAATTCCAAACGAGATCTAAGATTATAAATATTTTTTAAACACTACAATATTGTATGTTACAAAATTAAACTGAGGATGAGCTGAAATTAAAATAAAGAATGAAAATCAAAATAAATTATTTACTTACACTGTAGGAATCGAAATTTGAATGAGTTAAATTACCATTAATATATTTATTTTATCTTAAAATTAAAATTAAAATAAATTAAATTATTACAAATTACTAAAAAATCTTTAATAATAATGACAATAAATTCTAAAATTAATATTTAGATAATTTAATAATAATAATAAAATTCACTAGTCCTTTAAAAATCAATCTATCATTTTTCATTGAGTAAGGTCCACAATTCTAATTCTAATTCTTTTTTTATTTTATAAAATAAACACTGTCAATAATTTTAATTTATTAATTTGTGAAATAAAAATTGCCTAAAATTATATGGCTCAACTAGACACCGATTCGAAAATGTAGACCTTAAACCTTTGAAGCAGTTTTTAAACCTATGAAGAAAAATGGAAGGAAAAAACCGTAATTATCAAATTTTAAGCATGATAATATGATGCCTTGAGATTTCATCTTAATTAAGAAGAGATGAAGAAGAAACATTTATAAGAACTGAGAAACCTTTCTAAGTATTCCACTTAATTTATCCTGGTGAAGGAAAAATGTGAAGAGACAAAAAGTTAGGAATGGTTAATGAATTATTCATTTGATTTTATTTGTTTTTCTTTCAAAATTATACGAATGATCGATGCTGTATTGATACAAACGCGAACTGATGGCCATCCTCAAAGAGAAAGACAATCGGCCAAACTCGAAGATTTTTAATAAAGTGATTTCTCTGAATCTTCTGTTTTATGCAAATTTTGAACAGGGACAAATTAACTGACACTAAATCAAAGGGATTTACGAGCGGTGACGATAGCAGTATAGCACACCGCTCGGCAACTGATTAATCATTTATTGTTGTTAGAAGATAACAAACACGACACAAAGACAAAGTAGACAATTTAAAAAGGAGAAGAAACCTCTTATTATTATTCTCTCGAAACTTATGTATCCACAATAAGTAACATGAAATGGATTTATTTATTTATTCATGGGAATACGGATCAACTCTGTTTTTCTGGCCACAGGCAACACGCACGCGCTCACACACATTTATACATATAGAGAGAGAAAGAGAGAATGTAAAAGCTCCAAAAAAGTCAATTAAGAAAGTAGACGACGTCGTTTCAACTTAAAATATTTCAAGGGCACTTGCGTCTGCCATGGTGGGTGGTCATATTGGCGTAGCAAGGGCAGACCTCAGTGTTGCCTGCAGTGCCTGGAGGAACACAATTGCAGCGGGCGCAGCAGGTACCACATGCCCTGTGGCACAGGTTTGGCCTCGACGATAATCGGCACCTGGCCTGGCATGCACCTCCACAGTCTGATTGATTAGAAAATAAATAAATAAATAAAATCAGATTAATCAGCTGTACATGGACATTAATTTAATCGAAGTAAACAGAAACAGTAGTATTAATTTGATAACAAAACTTTACCAATTGATGGTTTTGGATAACCAGTTCCTTTGCTTGAGTTAACCTGCACGTACGTTTATATATGTATTTCAGAATCATTCATGTTACAAGTTTACAATTAACTCCAATATTCATCAATTATTTGAGCATCGAAGGTGCTGGAAACTATACCGTATGCTCAGCTTCAACGAGATGAAAAACAACAAGTGAGAGGAGGACTGAAGCAACAAGAGCTTTGGAGATGGCCATGGCTTACAATTAGTTATGCTTAGTGTCTGCTTCTCTTCTTTGTGCATAACTGAGTTTGTGAGTGTTGGTATTTATAGGGGAAAGAAATACAACAAAAGGAAGGGGTGGGTGCATTCTAAGGGCATTCCTCCTATGGTCTGTACACGTAAGTTAAAATATTAAAAAAGTGGTGGACCTACACTATACATGAGAATCGCTTCTCCCTTGTCGGGATTATCCGGTGAAGAAATAAATGCCGTACTGAGAAAAGCACTTTTTGTGGTGGATGATTTTTGGCTTTTGCGTTTCATTGATCTACGGGCATTGGCTGGTGGCATTCGGTAATCGAAATTTGAGCTGAGGATGGTTTTTTTTAAGGTGGGACTATTTGAATTTATTAATTTATTTAATAAATTTATTTTAAAAATAATTTTTTACTATTAAAATATTTTTAAATTAAATTACAGCTATAGACACTAGAATATAATTAAAAAAAAGAATTTTTACTCTTTAAACTCATCTTTATATTCAATATAGTTTTATAGAACCCTAATTAAATTTTCATTAAACCCTAATCAATTAAGAGGTGAGATTCTTCTCTCAAGCCATATATATTGTTAAATAAGCACATGTGAGTTGATTCAGAGTAACAAAATTAATGATTATGGATTTGATGGATATTGATTTCATGGAGGATTAATTATTTAATTGTTATGATTCATTTGGGAATGACCCCTCACTAAAAATTGTTTAATTAATATTGATGATTAAATTTTCAATTAAAAATCAATTATTGTTTTTTTCCAAATTCTAAAAAAAATATTTTTTCTTAAATTCCTCATATTAGATTTTCATACCATCATACAAGATTTTTCTCACCAATATAATATAACTCAAAAAAATAATTTCATGGTGACAACAATTTTCTCCATTTAGAATGTTTTGATTCATTTGTTCTTAAATGAATGTCATTCACTCAAAATTAATTATTAAATTTTTAATTAATAATCAATTTTCAATCTAATAGGTTTATAAATGAATATTATGGGTTTAATGAGTAAAATCACTATTATTATAAAAACTGGGTTTAGAAAGGGCATATTAAGTATTTTAGTGGGTTTACTGAGTAAGATTTAAAATTTTAAAATTTAAAGAAGGGTTTATTTAGTAAATAGGTTTATTAAGTAAATTGGTTGATTCAAATAGCCCCACCCGTTTTTTTATTTCAATTTTCAGCGAAAACTTTTTAACTCACTACCTTAGTTTAGCGTAGATCAAATCAGGCTTGATATATTAGTTGGACTTGTTGACTGGAATTGCATGCCTAAACTTACGCGATATATTATCAATCTTTTTATTTTAATAATTTTGAAATGAGTATATCCACTCTCATGTTGTTGAGACACTCATAATTAGTACTTACTCTTACACAATTGACTGAAAGGTAAAAGAAAATATGATAAAAATATATCAATAGTAATTACTCTTACGTTATTGATTGTAAGGTAGCCTGAAGATAGGCCGCCCAATTAAGCAATATGGTTTTCGGCCAAAAAAATACGCACAAGTATTATTGAAGAGAAATTTAATTGGAATTGAAAGTGTGCCTGCCAAACTGTACATTGACTTTGCATTATTATGAAAGAAACCCCATTGTTTTATTCGCGCAAAATAAGATATCATTTCTTCTACTTACCTAACCTGACAGGACTCCACAAGACCGAGCAAATTAAATTAATTGGCAATTCATGAAGCAAGCATGTTCAGCTGCTCATCATTAGTAAATTCTGTTAGTGGGTTCAGTATGCCAGCTACGAGTCATAAAATTTTGTTAATATTAAATTTTAATGAAATTAAGAAATCTTGTTACCTAAAATAAGGTTATCATATTTTTGGGTGGATGTGATGAGATCAAATCAGGCAAAGGTGATGGAGGTGAGTTTTAAGTACTTTCAAGTGAATGTACTAACGTTTTGGATTCAAAATCTTAGCCAATGGTAATGCTAGTTACACTACTCGCCACAAAGCTTTAACTATCACATGATTGACTAAGCAAGATATACATACTACGCATTTATTTTTTGTAAGAGCAGCATACATAATCAGAAAATGATCGAAAATAGGCGGCGTCCGAAATTGCCAACCGAACTGACTGACAAAGATATAGGGAAATCTGTGGAAGTGATTGGTTTTGGGGACCGGACCTTGTTAAAGATTTTCGAAACAGATCGTGACTTTATAGAAAATGGCACAATTACTACTCTCTCTCTCTCTCTCTCTCTCTCTCTCTCTCTCTCTCTCTCTCTCTCTCTCTCTCTCTCTCTCTCTCTATATATATATATATATATATATATATGTGGCTGATGTTATGTTTTAAACACGAAATATACGCCACACACAATAATAATTACAGGTCTCATCACAAAAATTATTGCTATTTGTATAAATATAAATTACGTTAAAGGGTCTCATCACAAAAACTATTGCTATCTGTATAGATATAAATTACGTTAAACGTAACGCAGCATAATCTTATATTCGAAAACTCTTAAGAATTGATTTGAAAGTTGAATCAATGATCCCCAGTCCCCCCACTGAGAAGAGCTAGACTTGACAAACAGCTGCACAAAATGCAACACAGCTGGACTCTGCTCACGCGAATGGAATTCAATCAACGCGACGCGTTTACGTGGAAAAAGATGGGAACTTATCTCATCTGTCACACTCAACGGCCCACACTTGATTGGAATAAGTACTTGTAAGTCGGTGTGGGTGTGGCGACGAAAATGAACAAAATGCGAACAATGCTTTTCTCCCTTCAACAGAGTTATGATCGATTGATGACTTCTCGCATTTATTAATTAGGTAGCATCTTTGGATAAACAAGATTTGGCTTAGAGAACTTATTTTATTTGGATTTTGATTAAGATGGCTCTGCAATCGTTATTGGAGAAATCATTTGAACCGAACCCAAACCATATATAAAATACAACACAAAAGAATCGGTAATTATATTTATTGTTGTAGCACCCGAGTACATATACCAAACCTAACTTCTAAAGACATACGTATGTTCCATAATTGTTAGATTGCCTTTGGCTCTGTCAAGCCATAGAGTTATATAAATAAATGTTAAACTAAGTAAACTATACAAATTAGAGCCCTTTCTTTATCAAAAAAGCATAAACTATACATGTTATAATTTAGAAGCCAGATGCCAAAAATGCACGCGAAACTGCACCATGGAAATAATGTGGATACGGTTTACTGAATACGTTTCATTTTTTCTTTTCGGATTGTACATGCTAGGGATTGCAATATTTGATCTATTCTGTTTCATATCCAAATTTATAATAAAAATTAAGATACGCATCTGCTCCAGATTTGTTACAAATTCATATTTTTCGCTCCATATCCAAATCCAAAAAAAAAAAATAAATATCTATATTTGCTCCAAATTCGAAAAAAAATTAAAATCTAAATTTGCTCTAAATCCGTCATGAATTCTAAAATTCAGTAATAAAACAGTAATAATTTTTAAATTGAAAATCGAAGGCTAAAAATGTATTGATAACAAATAAATTATATAATTTTTCTCAATAATATAATAAATATTGTAGCTTATACTTTTACACCAAAATAACAAATAAGAAAGTTAATAAAATATCATTCAGAAATAATTACAGGAGTAAGATTAATCTAATATTCTATTGTCTCATTCATCATTCTAATATCCACAATACACTTACCATTATTCCTACAATATTAGATAATGACATATAAATTATATAATTTATATTCAGTCAATTATTATTTTTATTATGACCATATTTAACTAAATATATGAATAACTATATTTCTTAAAAATTATTTGGCCAATATAATAAAATAAATTACCAGGTTATATTACTTGGCTTACAATTTAAATATTGCATGTAAATAGTTGAGACTAACTGATTTTTAAATTTACAAAACTAACCTTTAAGTTTTAAGATTTTAAATACATGGTAAATACTCCTAATATGCTATGAATAAAATTTATTATTATTATCATTCCACAATTATTAAGAAACTTTTAAAATAAAATAAAATTAAAAGATGAGTGAAAATGGATATGGATTTAGATATTAAGATAAATCCAAGTCTGCTCCAGATCCGTCTTAGATCCGCACATCGATATCCAAATCCGATCCAAATTCATTTTAAACCGATCTAAATCCGATCCGATTAGATTTGGATCACGTGAATCTTGAATAAAATCCAATCCATTGCCATCCCTAGTACATGCTAGTAAACTTTCTAATGGTTACATATCAGGGTTAAAAAAATAAATGAATAAATTTCAAGTTCTATCCTAAAATATGAGCTTAAGTAGTAGATTTTGATGCCATTCCAATTTGATAATCTTTTTGCACTTGTGTTTAATAAACTGAAATGGTAAAGACTTAAAATCGAAATAGACACGAATGAAAATGAACTGAAATAGAAATGGAGAATGAAAATCATAATAAATTATTTACTTAAATTATAGGAATTAGAATGAGTTAGATTGCCATTAATATATTTAATTTGTCTTGAAATTAAAATCGGAACGAATTAGATTGTTACAAATTATTAAAAAGTCTTTAATAATAATGACAATAATATTAATTAAAACAATAAAATTAATAAACTTTAATAATAATAAATTTTAATAATGATAGTATTAAAAAAATAATAGTAAAAATAATTAATAATAATTAAAATATTAAATTTAATAATAAATAAATAAATTTTATTAATGTTATTCAAAATATATATTTTTATTTTAATTACTATTATCATTAATTTAATTATTATTATTAAATAAAAAAGGACCTATTTGCAAATAATACAAAATATTTAGGTATTTTCATTAATTCTGTAGGGATCAAAATACAAAAATGACAAATTAATTGTGAGCAATTTAAAAATTATAAAAATTTAATGAGATAAAATGAGAAATCTAGGGAATGATAGACTAATTCTCAAGGGATTCCCACATTTGAGTGCGACCCACAATTCTGATTCTCGTCTCTATCTTGCGAAATTAACGTTGTCATTAATTCCAATTTCAGAATCTAATTTCCTAATCTATGAAGTAAACACTGACACGACCATTATTTCTAGTGTTATCTTTCCAATTTTGTACAACAGGCAGTTTTCTAGCGTCATGGGAAATGATAATTGAGGTGCATTGACACGATCCTGTATCGTCAGTTCCTCAATTGCACATCACAAGGCATATAGGTGGCCAAAAATAAAAAAACTGCATTTTAAATCAAAGAACAATCCGACCAGCCTGCTCTAGGAGCAATTTGTATGTATGACAGAGCAATTGCCAAATTAAAGAGATTAGCTTCAGAATGAAACACTACTCAAGAAAAAAAATGTAATCTTAAATTCGGTAACGTTTGCTAAATAAGAAGGGGATACTCCTATAGTTCCAATTGATCACAACAAAATAACTAATATTAGATTATCTCTCACGCCAGAATATAGCTCATCCCTAACTTTACAGTCCAACTAGCATAACTCTACGGCTGCCAACAAGAAAAATGTGTACAAAGTATCATGAATCAATGAAGTGAGACTTGAGAAGAGCAAGGCAAACACGTACCCAACTTCCAATTATTCAATATCCCAGTTTACTCATTTTGTAAACTTAACCATTAAATTCATACCACTCCAGATGGAAGTCGCAGAACAAGTTGTCCACCAATAAGGCTGCAACAAGATCACATTGTATAAAATGGCCTGAAATTTCAAATTTGGAACCTTAACGGTTGATGCTCAATACCCACCTTTTGACATAGTAGTAACAAAAGTCTGCAAGAATGAAGGTTTGGACAATTTCAGAGAGGAGAACCATGGATGGCCATAATCCATAACCCAAGGCTGTCAATAAACGTCCTCGCGTATCCAATACCTAATTAAACAAAAGAAGATGTCACCTTAGACAAACTATGAATGTGAATCAAATCTACGTCTGTCATAATGAACCCTCACTTGAAAAAGATATCTAAATGCTATTGCCCGAGCACAAAATAGAGGATAATTAATGTTGACAGATAAATATAATTAATACTATCAGAGATCAGTACACATCAAAGTAGACAATATTGATCAAACCACAGCAAGGCAAATCATACACTCAGACACAAAATCTACAGGACTTGGATGTTTGTAGAGTCAAACCTGAAGGATCCAATGTGCACAACTGAGAAACCTTGCAACTCCAAGGGCAAATACATAATGTGCTGTGAATGGTTCAACAATCTAAGATGTAGAGAAATGAAAGGAAACAAATTGTAAATCCATTTATAGAAGGGGAAAAAAAAATCAACAGAAAATTGGTCCGAATTTCAGTGTCAAAGACATTAGAATGATTTTTGTAAATCCTAAGATATGAACAAGCAATAATACAAAAAATAAACAAAGCTATAACCGGGCCAATCAAACCTTTGTGTTCTGCATGACTCGTAGCTGGGGTAAGACTGAAACGGCTTCAAGATAGACACAGAAAGCCCAAGAAATCCGGTTAACTAAATGATGGTGGGTTGATGGATGAATGAGAAAAGATAGAACAGCACAAGGTATCAACTACATCGAAGTAAAAAAAGCGAGAGTCAGAAGACCAACACAAAAAAAATTCACGAAACTTTTAACAAACAAATTAAATGAATAAGACAAAACGCTTCAAAAAATATGATTTTTTAATAAGCCTAAAAATAAATAGCAGATCCAAGAAAGTCTGCAGGGACAATAGAAGACACGTGAAACAATAAAACCAAAGGCAAAACCAAGATGCAAAGAGCTACACCATACCAGATGCAAAGTTTTAATTTCAGTTCAAGTAACTCCCTAATTGAGATAATCAACAAAGTCAAGAAGTATCCCAAAAAACATAAAGAATTAGAAAACCAGATTCCAGAGTACAAAATATGTAAGCTAAACACAGGTTGAGGAAAGTTTAAGATGCTTTTTAGACCCCATAATAAACACAGTGAGAGCATGATTGCTGATAAGCCCATTAGTTGAGTTCCAGCATGTTTTGATTTTGGACTATAAATTGTTTGGAATGTGAGAAAAGGTATCAACATCTGAAATGCAAACCTCCATAGAAACACTCATCAAACTACTAAGAAAATGTTTTAAGCACTTAATAAAAAGCAGGACAAGAGCTTAGAAATTCAATTTTCGAACTAATCAACATATGTGTAAGCTAAGGGAAGTGCCCAAAACTGAATCTTAGGATTTATCCATCCTAGCTTTCGCAGACATTGAGCCATCATCAATTATTGCAAGAAAAAGAAAACGCCACAGTTAATATTCAAAGCAAGCAGGCAACATTCACGACACTAAATGAGAGGACTTACAACATAGTAAATAGCAAAGTTGTCTTTATCATCCATGTAACTGGCCCTCAATTTAAAACGCATCATATAAATAACCCAAAGGGTTGTCACCAATGTAGCTGAATCAAGTAGCGTATGTATATCATATTCCATTACAAAACTGCAATAGAGCCTAAAGGCTAAAAAGATGGCCGTTAGTTCCTGAGATTTAAGTGACAATCCTGCATACAGATAATAAATAAACCCATAAATTACGGCCCTCGATCAAAATGGTAAATCGATAATAATAACACTGAAAATTGATCCCGTAATTTTTCAGAAAATGACCAGATTCAGAACAAACCAGCACAAGTTCTCTCCTTGGAGAGCTTGTAAATGAGAATGGAGATTCCAATAGCGTGAACGGCCTCGGCAACAACAAAAAGGCTGTCGTGATCTTCGACCACCATTCTTAGAAAAACCAAAGCTGCTATGGCCGTGATTACCGCCAAAAATATCTTAATCTTCGGAGGCTGCCGGCGAACCCACGTCGCCGCCGCGTGGATCGGCGTCTTATTTCCCTTCATTTGATTATTATTTGTTACTCCTTGTGGACGCACTACACTTTCGATGGAGTTTTTAAGGGAAAGATAATACGAGAAGAAAATAATCTTAATGCTCTCTTAATCAAATTTTAATTAGTTAATTAGCGTCTTAGATTTGATGCGCGTCCAAAGTACTTGAGAGCAGAAGAAACATGAGGACGGACATCACATTGGAATTTAATTTCGTCATAGCGGGACACGTGGAGGCCAGTAAAAGTTGGTGGGAGTTGGATTAATGGCTATCGGATCATTTTGGTCAGCTACCCACAGGAGTGAAGATAGAGCCAAGGCCACCCCACTCAGTTATCTTCTTTTTTTTTTTTTGGTCTTTTTTGGCCTTGTCATTGCCTCATCGCAGAATCACTTTAGCTAAAGGAATGAAATTTAAAAAAAAAATGCAAATCCTATGTTTTATGTACGGAACAAATATTCTGAACATATAAACTTTGTAAAAAGGGTTAATAAAATCCTATGTTAACCGGACGTTTAGGTAGAAATCATATATGTTATTTTTCATCTCAGATATGATGTTAACGAGTTATGTTTCTGTATCGACTAAAAAGGTGTTGAGTGATGTATTCAGAAATGGTTTAATTTAATTATAATATAATATATTAATTCTTGTCAATAAAATCTTTTTGGATAAGAATTCAATTCTAAACTGAATGTCCCAAAATTTATAATTTAAATACTTTACACTCACATCTTAAATGCTCAAATACTGATCATTGATCCACTACTTAAAATAAAATTATTTGAGCCACTAATCTCATTATTCTCTTTTATGTCCAATAATCATCAAAATTCTACTATGCCAGTAAAAATCATCGTCCATTTCGAGCATCTTGTAATTCTCATAGTGTATTTTTCTCAGCTAATCCTAATAGATTACAAATTAATTGAAAAAAAGACAGCCAACCAATTATAGAGTCGAATTTTTTGTGCTGCAGTCCCACTAATCAGATCGTAAAGTGCACGAAATTGTCTACTTCAAAATCTAAGGATTCTTACTACTGTTGAAATAAAGAAACGGACGGACAAATAAGAAAAGTAAAAGCTTAAAGGTACCAAAACGTCCACGAAGTGGATTTTTTCACGAGAGGCCTCGAGAGAAATCATACACAAATGAGAATGATCTTCAAGCATCATTTTGGCCACCAAGAAACCAGCGATGGACCATGTCTGAAATTTACGAGCCTGCTTCACAACATATCGACCATGCTTTCCGTCGTACTACTCAGGCCTATGATCTTTAGACATTCGGCTTTCGGCAAGTTCAGTGGCACGTCTCCCAATTTGGGGCCGTCCAGTGTTAATACAGGCTGCAGTTAGCGGTTTAGTTCATTTATCAGTTATGATAGGATAAGATAATTAGAAGGTCACCTGGCCAAGATCCTCCATCGCGATGACTCCACTTAGTATTGTTTGGGTCACATCCGGTTACAATTCGCCATTCATGGCTTCCAATGGCGGGATAACAAATCCTCAAAGGCTTTTTTCCAACCAATTCTTCCCAACGGGATTCGATGAGATCCATAATGGCTGCAGCTTGTTCAGGGGTGGCCAAAGATGATAGAATTGCCGCACAATTTCCTAAACAAAACCAACGAAAAGCCATTCTCGCATGACTCACATTTCCAATGAGAGAATCCGGCATTACATTGAATTTGTTAACTGCTGTATGAGAGTACTCCTGTGTTTTATACCTGCATATGTCATTAAGCTGCTTCATATCAAGCCAAAAGAATCTGCTGTATGGAGAGTCTTCAATTCGAAGTTCTTTAAGATTTCTAACCTTCCGCTCATTAGAAAAGCAAGGCACTATAGGGACAAAATCTCAAACCAAATCCTGCCCGTGCCACGTACGACAACAAAACAAATTAAACTAAGGACTTAATTTTCTGTCAGAGAGTGCATGGCCTTGTGTATAATGTACATTTGTAGCACCAAAACACTGTATATATTTTGTGAAGAAATTAAAGGAGACTTGCCTGATTATAATTAGTTCCTCAGCAGAGTGGTCCTGTGCAGCAATTGTCCCAAGTAGCTGCTCTCGGAAGTAAAACAAGGAACGCCTCAAGGCTCCCCCTGCAATTGGAGCCATTGTTTCTTGGTTTCTAAAACTAGAAAGGAACGGACCAAATGAAAGTTTAAAGCTTCAACTTATCTCAAATTTTGGGTACGTAGGTAATCAGCGACAGAGATGCAGCTGTTTTGGGGATGATAATTCATTGGTAGTCGGCTCATATTTGAATAAATTTTTACCGAGGTAGAAATTTGTGAAAGTCAAATCAAGTTTTTTTGACAAAGAAAAGCTTTATGATAAATGCTTGATAAATTTGGTCAAAACCTGTTGACAAATTAGTTAGAGATTGGGTACCGAATACAACACATATCAATCATCTTGATAATTTGTTAGAGTGAGATTTCTTACCCAAATAATATACTCTAATAATTGTTAATGATACAATTATTTTGTGCGTTTGATTCTACATTTTCACGTACAACAAGTGATATCAGAATTGACGATTCGTACTTGAGATCGATGTAACTGTTCACGTATACGATATTATTTCTGTATACAATATTGTTCACGTACTACAAAACATCAACTATCTGCATTTAATCCACAAAAAGATAATGTGTGTGCATATATTTCTTCCCGAGTTAAAAACATAACTGCTGCTCATGGATGTATATAAACTGGAATGTACTACGTTGAAAGCTCAACAAACTCATCAAATCAAATGCATATATTTTCCAGAAAATCAAATACATACACCGAATACCTACTAAAAATGCATAAAAGATCATAAGCAGAAAACATAACAGAAGAAGAAAAACAATGGTAGCTAGCATGCCAATTCTGCAACACTGGATAACACACGCCAACGAGGAAGCTATGGCTCCGGTTACGGAGACTTAGTAACAAAAACCACCTAGCAACAAGAAACTACACCACCTTAATTCATGGGCATCAACGAATGAAAGAAACTTGCTCAATCCATTATCGGTATTTTCATATGTGATATCTAGCTAGTACCATAATAAAAATACTAACTGTAAAATAAAATTTACAGCTTGAACCGGTACACAGTGAGCGTGACTGGTTGTAATCAGAAGGATATATCTTGCAAGAACCGATAAATGGCTTGGAAAGTCCTGGGATTTCTCTCATAATATTGTAATCTCAACTCTGTAAGACGAATATATATTAGCACTGTCTTGTATCATGCAACAATGAATTTCAGAGATGTTTGGCGGGTAGTTCGTAAATCATCCTTAGTTCGTACATCATGCATTCCAAAATATATTATGTATAAATGTGTACTTTAATACAGGTGAATGTGAATATAACTGTGTAATACAGGTGAAAAATACAAAACATTTCTCAAACACATAGTTCGGTTCATTTTGCTTCTAAATCGAACTAAGGACTAGACTAAATCGAATAGAAACAGTTTGGTTCGGTTCTTCAGTTCAATTCACGTTCGATTTAAATTATAATGAACTGAACCATCAGCAAATTGTTTGTTCAGTTTTTTTTTTGGTTTTTTTTTATGGTTAACATGAATTAATGTTTCATAAACTTCGCTACACTAAAACTAAAAGTCTCCTCATTTTTTTTTTAAAATAAGGTGGCTATCATATAAAAGTTTGAATGTTGCCAAAAAATAAAAAATAAAAATGACAGCCTCCAAGCTAAGCAAATTGAGCGTCATTAGTTTAGTAGGAAAAAACTGGGTGATTGACTCAAATCGACATTTTATAGAAAACATAGGCCACACTTGAACTTGATAGTAATATATTGAGGTTATGATATGAATTGTATCTGTTATCCAATTAGTGTATGTACTTGAATATTTAAAACTCTTATGAAATCCTGTTGTTATTTTTATAGTACTTATTTTAAAAATAATAGAGAAAAGATCAAAACATTGTAATAAAGTTAATTAAATTTTAAACATAATTTTTTTATATATTAAAATCTCATCATTAGGTAATTTATTTATTTATTCTCTCAAAATTATCTTTAAAAAATTAATTATATCTTAAATTAGGTTTTAAATATGGGAGGGTCATGATTTACTGGCATAAAGATATTAAAATTTGGTTAAATCCATAATTATTCTTTATTGTAGTTTCTTCTAATAATAGAACTATGATCATAAAAATAAGGTTTTAAAGGAGTCAAAAAGCACTACTGGGCTACAAAACTAATGGGCCGAATATGTTGCACTGGTGTTTTCTTTCTGTGCAAAAGGCCCAGTTAACAAAAACTTGTATGTCATTCAGAATTAGAGGATCGGGAGTTCAGTTCCCCATGCCCCATTCTTCTTTATTTACCTCTTTTAAAATAGGCCAAGACTCGACCGTTGAATCTCAACGGTAGTATTTTGCTCAACACTGAAGAGCGCTAATTTCTTCTTCTGCTCTAAATTACAAATTTTATCGAATGGGAAAAACAACGCGCTCTCAAGCCTCTTTGGAACGTCAAAAACGGGACAAAATCCTGGTCAAAATGTTGAAGTCCCAACAAGAACAGATCGAAACTCTCGTTAAAGAGAGAGAGATTCTCGAAGATCACTTAAAGATGCAACATGAGAAGTGGGTATCTGATGTTCGTCTCTACGAAGATCATATCTCTCAAGTAAGCCCGGAGTTTTGTTGATTTTTGAAGCGGGGGTTTTGATTTTTTTGTGATTATTTATGTATTTATTTCTTTCTTTTTTACTTTTAAGGTTTAATTGATATTTTGTTTATGGGGATCTTCTTGCGATCGTTTCGTTTGTAGATGAAGAGTGAAATTGTGGCACAAGAACTGATACACTTGCTTGATGCGGCGAAGTCTGATATGGTAGTGGGATTGAAGCTTAGAGAGGCTTCTCTTTTAAAGCTTATGTTAGGTCAGTATTTGTTGTTTTATGTGTGTTCTTGTTTATTTATTTATTTTCACATTATTGGTTCTATTTTTGGGATCTTTGCAATTAATCATAGTATTTAAGTTCTCTCCAACCCTGATGGTCTAATATGGCGAGTTGAATTATGAATTATCTGCTAACCAAGAAAACGTATCAGTCCTATAACATGTGAATTCAGCAGAAACAAGTTAGACCTCGTTAATTGGGATTTCGAGTGAGGGGCTAAATGGGTTAATTTGGTTTGAGTTTGTTGGGAATTATCATTTAAATTTACTCTTTATAATATCAATGACACTGTCTTCTCCATTTTATATAAGTTACTGTGGCCAGGGCAACAATCATACACTTAGTAGTATTTTTTACTCAAAAGTTTTCAGATGATTAGGTATTGAGGAGTATACTTATTAAGAGGCTCGACGTTCTTGTTTAACATAATAAAACGAATTTCATTACATTGTTCGTAATTGCAGAGTACACAGATGATCAGTTAGCAGATTTCATGGCCTGGTTTGACTTACTCAGACAAAAACCAAAAGTATGATCCTTTACTTTTTCTTTTTTCTCCCTGGAGATCTTTAAGGATTTTTTTTTTAATTTTATTATGTAGTGATATTTTAATGTTTGCAGGATGGTGAACCGAAATCAATTGAGGTGTCTGCATTCTTGGATGAGAGGGCATTTCTATGGAACCAGTATAAGGTAATGGAAAATGATCTCACAAGTAAAATTAATAGCAAGCGTGCAGAAGTCGATCAAGCAAATGAAAGGATTGAGAAACTTCTTGCTAGCATGGAGCAGCTTCAGCTGTCTAACAATGAGAAGGATGAAACTATTGCAAAATTAAAAACACAAATTGCTCAGATGGAGACTGGTTCGAAAAAATGGAATACCGAAATCTCCAGACTTACTCAGGAGTTGGAGCTGTTGAGAAAGTCTAGAACTGCTTTGGATACACCAGTCTTAAATCATTGCACTCTCATAGCAGGAGCTACAACTTCAAATGCAGGGGACAGTGTTCAGAATAGAAGTAGTACTGCTGGGATAAAAGGGCGGTTAAGAAAGTCTGGAAGTTCTTCGGTGACGCCTCTGTCAAATCATTCCACAACAACAGCTCAAAGTCTGGGAGGCAAGAATGGAGATAATGTTGTTGTGAATAAACAAATGCCAGCTGCACAAGTACCTCTTCATGTGGACTCTGAAAAGGTACTTATGAGTTGATTATTACCTAAGTTTCAAAATTGGCTTTTCTTTTACTTTACTGAGTAACTTGTCAACTTAGATTCATGTGATCATTTTCTGCTTATTTCTGGATGCTTTTTGGATACATCAATTAAAATCTAAAGTAAATTTTACCTTTCCCAAATGTGTTTTATGCAACATTAGCATGGCTTTTTGCAAGGGACATCTTACATTCTTACTCTAGTTTATTATGAACTGATGCGACAATCCTTTTAGATTTGATATTCAAGACTTAAATCAGCCTTATTAAATTGTGATTGAAGTTGGTATTATGTGATCAACTGAAAGGAAGAGTAACTTATGTGACTACTTGGCTAGTTCTCAGCCAAAGCCAGTACATTTATTATCTATCTTTTAGTTTAGTTAGAGGGATATCAGAATATGACAATAACTTTGCCATAATGTTAAAATACCCACATTTGTTTGGTTGGGGTTTACTATACCAGAAGGCATTATCACAAGTAAAGTCTTGTTGTTCAATGTAAAAGTAGAATAGATGAAATAATGAAATATCCCTTTATTTATTTTCATGCAAGCTCATCAAACAAATCTCTGTCGATCAGGTAACCAGAAGTTCAAAGAGAAAAGCAGTTGATGTAATTCCCATTTTGGACACTCCGAAGTTGTTCTCGTCTACATTTAAAGTTCCCAAATTGAAGAACTCGCTTCCTCATCTAAATGTGAGATGATCCTTCTAAACGGTGCCGCTGCACAAAATTAGACAACGTGTGGCTATATTTTTTTTGTGTTTGTTGAATGGGCTTCACTACCAGCTCTCTCTCTCTCTCTCTTCTTGTATTTTCTCTAGTGTCTTCGTGGATTTGATGTAAATTATATACTCAGTACCGTGGAGGTAAATAGATCTGTAATTCACAGTTTCATGACTCCTTTTAAGCTCACATCTCTGTACTTGTTTATGAGGAATAGTTCAATGGAGCTTTTGGAGCATCATGGTTGTAACATACATTCGTATGCATTTATATAACGTTGGATATTAATTGTGAAAAGAAAGAAATCACAAGTGCATAAGATGATCCCTTTCAGAGGAACCATGAGACAAAATCAATACAAATTAAACTAGCTCTTTTAACTTAATAAACAAAGGTACAACGTCCCTTTCAAAGGAAGGACAACGTTTTTTCAGTGGTCTAAAAACTGGGAGTCCACATGGATTGAATTTGAGACTGGTAAGAGACCAAGACCAGAAGCACAATCACAACCGCCACCATAGACCAGGGCACGTTACTTGCCATATCATCCAAGCCTCGCCTTGTGAAACCAAGCCTAAAAGACCAGACTAACTGCGCAGCAAAAATCACCCCCAAAGGCAAAATCAAAAGAAACAGCTTTAAGTTGAGCATAGTGTACTGCATCTGCAACCTGTACTTTATGTAAGATGAAACTGTCATAAGAAGAATAATAATCCCAAAAATGGCAAGTAAAGGAAGAGGAGGTGCTGAAAGGGAGCCTAGAGTCCGCTCTGTCCAGCCTTGCTTCCATGCTGGCCCTCTGCTTTCTCTGTGAAACAGACCCATCTCTCTTTGATCTTCAAGCTTTTTATTTGTTCTCAAACTTTAGGTTTTGTGAAGCTGGCTAGATACATTTATATATGCAAACTGCAAAGTGCTTGCTTTGGTATAAATTCTGGGTTTTGATTCTATCTTCAACCGACCAATCTTTTTGGCCATGGCGTTAGATTGTTGATGCCAAAATATTTTTTTTACTATTTTTATAAAATTTTGTATCAGTATAACTACATATAAAGTAGGAATATATTCTAAACGATTTTACTTGCACTCTTTATATATATATATATATATAAAATCCAAAATTAAGTTCCTTCTGACGTGACTGGCTTCCCTCCTTCCCCTGTACGTGGTAGAATCGATGCGCGACAAGTGACATCCATGCGTTGCACCGACGCATGAGATTGTGAATAGTGGGTCCGGCCCAAAGTCAAGCCCAAATACATGAAGTTTTGATCCGTCAAATTGGATTAGTCGTTCACTTTCTTCTGAAACGACACCGTGCGGCTAATATTTTCTCCGCTGCGGTTTCAGTTTTTGCGTTGAAAACCTTAAGCCCCGAAACGGCCGGCTTTTCCACCTGACGAAAATAAGAAAGCCCCACAAAGGGAGCAGCAGCTTCCCAGCATAGCGACCACTTTACCAAATACCAATACCTGGGTATCAAAATCGAACTTCAAAGTCTCTGAAGATGCCGTCTGACGATGCAAAGGCAGTGAAGAAAGAAGACGAGAAGAGCTTGAGTTGCATGCTGGAGTCTCGTAAGAAGAAACCCACAAATGGCAAAGTTAAGAAATTAGAACCCAAAGATGAAGATGACGATGATGATTTTCAGAAACCCCTCAAAAATGCTGCGTCTCGCTCTAAGGTCAAGAAGGAAAACAATGCCATTGATGATGATGATGATCACAAACCCATCTCCCTTAAGAACTCCTCTACTTCGACTAAGGCTGATAGCAAGGTTTTTCTTTTTGCTCTCTTTTTGTTAGTAAAAATTACTTTTTTTATCTATCTGAAAAATGGAGGGAAGTTTTAAGAATAAGAGAAAACCCTCTCTCAAGAGCGCGTTCTAGCTTAACGGCTTCTTTGATTTTGGAAAATTTTGTTTAGTTTTAAGTAAGGCACTAGCTTTTAGTTGATATTTTTGTGGTTTATTTATTTACTTTTAATTAATTAAATTGAGGAGAAGGAGGTGAAGAAGAAGAAAATCAAGGCGGAGGAGAAGAAATCTGAAGCTCAGCAGAATGGGAAGAAGAAGGAGAGGAAAATTTTCGATTTGCCGGGTCAAAAGCGGGAACCTCCTGAGGAGGTAAATTATTGTCGTGTATCTTTGGTTAATTTTCTTTTAAGTGTTTGTTTTGGTTCTTGTTTTCTTGAATTCTTGAATGGTTTTTCAGTAATGGGGCATTTTGAAATTGCAGAGAGACCCCCTAAGGATTTTCTATGAAACACTGTATAAGCAAGTTCCCCACAGTGAAATGGCACAACTCTGGTGAGATGCTTTTTCCTGTTATTGTTTCCTTTTTTCTCCATAATTTAACACTTTTTTGTCATGCTGCATTTATATTTATTACCTTCAGCATTTGAACTTAGAAAAATAAAAATAGAAAGGAAAGAAAATTGTTTTAGTTCCCTCTATTTCCTCATGTATCAAGAAATACACAGACCATAAAGGTTATAATCTTATATCTGCTATTCATAATTGAAGAGGAACAGAAATCATGAGTATCGGGTGTCATTACAGCCAAACATTAGGATTGCCTATGCTTATATTGCTGGAGGCTGGTGGAAACAATGAAAACAGTGTTAAAAAATAGTGATATGGAAGTAGACTGCAAGATCTGAAAGGGATAAGCAAATTATTTAATGGGTGTGAAATGGAACTTCTCTTGGTAGAAAAAACACTATTTAATCATCGTTTCACAAAATCTTCACCTTAGGGCAACAAATTAGATGTTGCAATTGGAGAGGACTGGAGAAATCCTGCATTTTATAGATTTTTGCTAAGCTTTGATGTGCAAGATGACTGAATTGGATTGAGACATTATGACATTCATAGTAGTCATAGTGCTATTTATTTGTGTAACTTTTGAGTTCGTATTATTGCAGAATCGGTATATTATTTGGACAAAGTGGAGTATTGAGCATTTTCATTTTCCTGAATCGGTGGGATTCAGTCATCAACTTGCTACTACTATTGTGCTTCCTTTCTTGCCTCCTTATAGGTGTCTAGCATTTGCTTTCAAGGATGGGTGTTATTTTCAATTGTAGACTACCTTGTTTGGCAGTTCCTAACCACCACTTCTCATATATGAGTATGTAGGATCTATATCCCTAGGCAGCCCAATTTTTGCTTCTAGTGAAAGAACTGGAGATACTTTTTGCTAACAATCTGGTATTCATTTTATTTTCTCTGAATTAATTCATAAACTTGCATTTGTTTAATTCTATTACATTTTAAGTGTGAAAAGTTGTCCTAGTATTTGCTCTTAACCTTTCTTCTATGAAGCTGATAAACATTAAAAGCTATCACAGTTAATTTCTGGTAAAATGGTTGTAAACGAAAGGTTTCTTTCTTTTTTCTTGTATAATCTTCTCATAATGGAGTGGAACCTCAATGTAACTTTTTTGGTCAATTGATAGTGGCTGAAATACACATCCACGATTCTCATTTGTCTGCTCTTTGTTATCTTAAAGAAAAAGGATGAAAGACAAAACAGTTTCCATGATTTGAAACTTTTGATGTTGCTCAAGTGGCAGGTGTATGAATTATTAATAATGAATGTTTTCTTTCTTGTTGATCCAATTCCCAAAGGGGTAGGTGGAATTGATTACTGAATTTAATGCAGAATTAGTGTATGGATTGAATGCTCTACTTTCTAGATTCTAGTAAATTAAGAATATACATTATGATCCGAATCTTGATCAAACTCCTAGTAATTGGAGTCTTGTCTTATAGATCATTATTCAGTTGATTTAGCTCATTTGAACCAGTGAAAACTCAGTCTTCTACTGTTTTCTTATACCAAATTATTTACTTTCTCTGCACTTTGGTCTCTGTGTTGACACTTTGAAGCCTGTATTAATAGAAATATACATATCTCTATGTTATTGCAGGATGATGGAATCTGGTTTACTCTCATTTGATGCGGCAAAGAAAGTTTTTGAAAGAAAACAGACAAAGAATAAGTTCAGTTCCCCAATAAAAGCAATTTCTGCCGTAGAGGGAAATACCGATTCTGTAACTGTAAACAAAAAACCACCATCTTCCCCAGTTTCTCTAAATAGGAGCACAACAGAATCAAAAGTTGCTGCAAAGCAGTCAAGGAAGCGGAAGGTTGATGATGGAAGCTCCGGGGATGACTCTGATGATGACTTCTCAGTGAAAAAGGTGGTGAAGAAACCAAAAGCCAAGTAATTGAGTATTTTTTTCCACCCTTTATTTACTGTCACTCGGTAAACATTGTATTTTTAATGACCTTGTACTGCTGATTAAAAATGAAATTGATTTTCTTAACAACTGTTTAGTAAAATTTATGGAACATGCGATGGCATGTATTTCTTCTTCTAAATGACTGGCACTTGTAGTTAACATTTTAGTTACATGTTACTGCATATCTAATAATTACTATCCACGATATTATTTTTAGAAGTTCAGAAAAGCAGGGAAAGAGCCCATGGAAACTCCGAATTGGTGGCCTCAATGGTTAAAAAGTTTAGATGAAATTTCTGATGGCAAGACTGCCAAAACATGCTGTGAGTCGCATGATTACCAAAGCAATGGCTACCAACCAGCGTGGACATGGTATAAGGTTTATTCCATGATATTTTATCATTTGTGGCCCGAAATATTCGAACGACTTTTGGCCAAGAAATATCACAAATGCAAATTTTGAGAAGGAATAAAACCAGTCGAAACAGCATGATCAATGATGCGTCCATTTGAAAACCCGAAGAAAGTCCATCGTTCGGGTGCCACTGGGGAAATTGGAACTATGACTGACAAAAGTTTAGAAATTACTTATTTCAATTTAGCTTCAAAAAGTATAATAATATTGTCTTCACATTTTTCGGGAAATTGTTCCCATTAATTCTGTGGCTATGTGGCATCAGGTATATCTTTTCTAAATTCTAAATGTTCCTTGTCAGCATGCTGATCGACCTCATTGCCAACGTGGTTTTTTTTTGGGGGGGGACATAAAAGTATATTGTGAAATTCCAAATACATTTTATTTCAATAATAGCATCTTTAATTAATTAGTTAATTTGGTAAATCGAGATTTGAAAATCGATAGTGAAAACTAATAAAACCAATTTTCATTTAATTCTCTTGTCGAAAACCTATAATGTAAAATGAAATTATCTTTTTCTGTTATTCCAGACCTTTTTCTCTACAAATATTTCTGTTTGCAAGAGCTTTCGCTCACTCGAAATTCGGAAAGAGTAAAACCAGGCCCAGAAAAAATTCCTGACCATTTTATTTTTTTAATTATTAGTATTATTATTATTTTCTTTTCTTTTAAGATTGTGCGTATGAAATCTCAATGTTTTATATCATTTTTCAACGGTGCACGGAAGATTCAACAGCAATGCCTCACCAACAGGAAACTTATGCTGGAAAAGTTGTGACATGTTGCTTGGTGACGAAGAATGCCGGTGACACGACGCTTTCGGCTTTGGTTTCTCGTTCTATGTTATTGGATCATTTTGTTATTTTGTGCCTCTTCTGTAGCAAGATGTGCAATTTCATTATCGCACGATGTTGTTAGCGCAAGTGCGCAACACGCGAAAGATTCAAAATTTTCATCAACTTTAAGCGACGTATGTATTGTAAGGTTAATTTTTTTTTTAAACATTTTTCCTCTTTCTTATTTAATTAATTAATCGTGCATCTTTATTTTCTCTTTTTTACTGTTAATTTTGATTGCTCAATATAAGCATTTATGAACTAATTCAGTGAAGGAAATTAATACTATTGTTTTGACAATAAATCAGATTCATTAAAAACAAAGGTGATATGATTGAAAAAAGTAAATCATGATCCAATTAATCAGAAATTTTAAAATGCATCAGAAGTACTTTATTAATCAAGACTCAAAATCATCATAATTTATTTGCATAATGCCAACGATTATCTTAGACCTCATTTTATATGAGAGAGTAAAAGCATTTTTTTTGTTCTTTCAAATTCAATTAAATAAGTGAATAAATTAAAGAATTTCACCAAAAAATTTTGTATCACATACTTTAGAAAGTAGAAATCGAATATTATTTGGATCAAAATATTAAAAATTTTATTTTTAAAAAATCACATATTATTTGTATCAAAATATTCAAAACTTATTAAAAATTGTTCTTTTAATAAAAATTATTGCCTCCATCCATTCAGACTCAAGTGGTAAAACAAAATTACTTAACCACCCAACCAAATGCTCAGCATCTTTTTTTTTTTCAATTCAATTTCTTTTTATTTTATTTTATTATTTTTTTAGTGGATAGTTTAAAGACAATTTAACTAAACAGAAAAACAAAAATTACTTGACACGAAAGAAAGAAATTGTGCCGAAATTTTGAATTAATGATTAGGAAAGGAGTGCAGCAGAATATGTTTTCGTTTTCCATGCGGGCGCCCAAGTTTCAGTGAATTGTTAGATAGATTTACCAGAAGTTATGATTGAAAATATTGTAGGTTAATAACATTTAGATCCCTCAATGTATATATTTTTGGAGGAATGATATAGTGTACCAAACAGGTGTCGTTACCAGTATGGGAGTACGGAGCTATATTAAAGCGAGAGAGAAAAGATAAAAAAATTTAAAATAACGAAAAAGACCATAATAAACCCTAGACTAATCTGAATCTCCCATGTTTCGCCACGTGTCACCAGACCACCCCGGGCAATGATTTCTCGTGCCAATATTAACGAAAGAAACCTCCCTTTCCAAGCTAATTAACACCAAACAATATCCAGTCTCGCCTCCTCTCTCCTCTCTACTCTTTTCTCCTTAATTTGTCTCCGCAGAACTTACGTTCTTGTTTTAATTAATCATTCTTTTGATTAAAACAAGAAATAAGTTTAAGCAATGAAACGCAGTGGCTGTGGCGGCAGCGATTATTATTCTCGGTTTCACAATTTAAATATTACAATGGACGAGTCCGAGTTGGAAGCCGCAGTGGTATTACTAGAGCTTCCTTATCTAATGGCCAGATCAGAGCCTCCGTCTCGACATGAATTTTCCCTCAAATGGGGAGCCACGAGAAAGAGGTCCTCTCTGCTATCATCATTACAATCACAGCCGTCCGTTCCTGTTGCGGCGGTGGGCCCTACCCCTACTCCTACTCCTACTCCCACTCCTTCAACATGTGAGACCGAGAAAGAGAAGCGTTCCAAGGCTCTCAGCCCTGCATCGCCGTTATTGTTTTCGCCTAGTGAATCTGATGAGAAAACTAAACACCACTCCAAACCAAAGCTTTCTTTAAAAAGGGTATGTTTTTGTTTCCCTTATTTTTATTTTTATTTTTAATTGCGGGTTTTCAGGGTTTCTTTAGATGTGTTTATTTTCTTGACTTTCAGTTTTGGCAGTACTTTCTTTAATTTGTGTGTTTACCAAATACCAATTGATGTTGCAGAAGAAAGAAGAGTTCTTGAAGATGGAAAAAGAGTTGACCGAGAGCAACCGGATTTTCAAAGAAGTAATTTTTTTTTTAATTAATTCTTCTAGTACAGTTGATTTGTCCTTTTCTTGGATTTTACCCTAACAAAAGAGCATGTGTGCAACATTATCTCTCTCACTCTCTCTTCCAAAAAGAATTATTAATTTTTTTATTTTGTTTAATTGGAACAGGAAATAAATAAATTAAAGTGTTATTATGATCAACAGAAAGCTCTTAACTTGAAGTTAAAAGACGCAGTGAAAGAGATGGTAATTTTTCTCTCCTCTCTTTTTCTTTTTTCATCTTTTTAATGTGGTTTTGGTGGGTCCTAATTATTTATTTGTTTATTTTGTTTATAAATTATTAATTTTATTTACTTATCTTCTACAACAGATGATTTATGAACTTCAAATGCAACAACCACAGAGCCAATTGAGCTTGCATAATGCAATGGAATCGACCTCGATCCAAGGCGCAGTCCAGTTCGATGTTCGGAATCAGCACCAGCAAAGTCCCTACGTGGCACATCAGCAACCGCTCATCATGGATCGAACGGCTCACAACATTAAAAGTTCAGAGTACCAATATGGGCAAAAGCAAAAGCAAAACCTCTCCTGCTTATCATCCAACGGGGGAGGATTGTTCATGGTCAAAGGTAACAGAGTGGGCCCGTCTCTTCCCCTTGATCTGAACGCCCCGCTAGAGGAGTCTTTCGCGATGGAGTTCGGAAATAGTGGTGACACTATTTCTAGGGTGGCCCTGGCTGCTCAAGCGAGACAAAAGAGGATTCAGATTTGCAGGTCTAAGACTACTAACAAATTGCGTACTCCCTTTTGTAGATGAGTTTCACTTGGGTGAATTAATTAATTAATTCGGCATTATAAGCATATTGTTTGGAGTTGAGTAACTGTTCAAAACTGTATATTAGAGAGGCTCTAGAGATTTTTGTTTGATTTTTTGTTACATATTCTTAAATTTCTCGTTTGAACTTCTTTCGCATCTGTATTCTCTCATTCTCTGCGTGATTCCAATTTCCAAAATTGGAAAGTCAAATCCTGTGTGTTTTTTTATTTATAGTAGAAATAACGAAGCTTTGCTAAACATTTGCCCCGCGACGAGGCAGGGTTGCCTTTTGAGGGTTTTATTTCCCATCTTTTCGCTAGTAACCAATTTGGAAGAATTAATTTCATATCTTAAATCTCTTTAATTTGTTATTAATTAGCTTGCTATTAATTAATTTTAACCTTATTCACGTATTATAAAGGTGACACCCAGTGCCCAAGTTATCGCAATATGTTTCTGGTTGCGGTAATGGCATTGCTGAACTCTCACTAGTTACTCGTTTCAATTACTGATTTGCAAAGAATTAATGAGTGCTGTGATACCTCCACGTGTATCTTTCAAGCCCGATTCTTCTACATACAATTCCCTTTCTAACCTCGAGACGGATGCTTCGGCGATCGGTGCAGTAGCGATGGCACTTTTGGACTTATCCGAAAGCAAAGCCACCCCATTTTACAAGTAGAGAATACAAACAGAGCAGTGCAGAACAAATACTGACAAATGTCCGGTTATGGTTGATTTATGCTAAACAAAGACTTGTGAATCGCGCGAGGCGAAAAAGGATATCTCAGCCCAGCCACCCAGCCCTTTTGCAAGCCCAATCTGCTGTCAGAGGATGTGACCGTTTTTCACGAAATGAAAATGGAAAAATGGAAAAATGATAAGAGACTTGTACAAGACAAAAGAACTTAACCTTAGTTCAGTTTTAACTAACCATTAGTTGAGTCATCCCTCAAAGTCTTAACCCTAGGGTTCAGTTTTTGTTTAGATATAAATCATATTGTTAAAGAAGGCCACGGCTGCCTCCCTCCTCTAACTTCGAAATCCGGCGTGGCTTCTTCTTGATCGCTTAATAACTAGCGAATAATTTCTCGCTCCCTCTTCCTCGTCACAAATTTTTTATTTCCACTTGTTTAATAAAATGTGTTCTTTTTTATTTTTTTTTAATATTAAAATTTGAAGGGTAAGGGTGTGCAAATGATGAGGATTATATTGAGCTATGAGAAGCTCCCGGTTTATGTATACCGGGGGGGCTGTGTTTCAACTTGTACTTCCATGACTCTGATGCATACTTATTTGTTTTTTTTTTCCTTTTTTTTAAAGTTTTTAATTAGGGTAATTCTTCGAGATTCGACTGTGTTTCATAGTTAGTTTATTATGACCATCTTTTCTATTCCTTTAAAAAATGAAGCTAGCCAGTCGGGCGGAGTCTAGTAGGTTCGAATTCGATCACTTGCATTAGAAATTTAGAATCCATCTGTTTGTCATAATAAACAAACTAAAGACTAATTTGCATACTTGTGTCTTACATAATAAATATAGTTTTTCTTTGAAATTATAGGATAATTCTATCAACTTGTCATATGGGTGATCGTCAGGCGTATGCATTGTTCGATTATACCTAGAGCCTGAGGGTTTGCTTTCTGCTACTTCAGTCTGTAGATTAGTTAGGGGCTCCCAACGGCCCATACGGCTGCATTTGATCAGGACTCACGTCACCTTGTTGAAATTTCATGAAAATTATAGAAGATTTTACGCTGTTGCAATTAATTGTCTATAGAATAATATAATATTAATCAACTGCTAAGGGTCATATCTAGCGTTAGCGTATTACTCTCCGCAAAGTAAATTGTCATACACACTCATATATGTGTGTACTCAAATTCCACAATCAACGTTCCAAGGAAAAATAATTCACATTTCCTCAGAAACTGGATTGCCAAAAATGTGAGCGAAGCTATTGGTCTTTTCCTATTTCTAATTAATGAAATAATTCTATATTTAAGTAATATTTTTATATTTAAGGGTGTTTTTAAATTTATAATTTAAAAAATATATAATTTTTTTAATACTGATTACTGAACTTCATCACATCTTTATAACAGCTATTACATATTATGCCACATCATAGCATTTTTATAGGCTTAAATTGGAAATTAAAGCCCTTTCTAAAGGTGATCAAACTAACAATTCTTTATTCAAATGCTCGAAAAGAACAACAAACAATATCGTCTTAAAAGACAGAAATTGTAAACAACAACAAAAGAAGCCACAGTACAAGGGGGTTGGTCTCATCAAGCGTTCTTTTTCTGTGGTTGCCCTTTGATTGCTACCCTTTCTTAGACCTCGTAGGTCTCGTCAAGGCCCTCCTCATACTCTTCCTCATCATCAGCTGTTGCATCCTGATATTGTTGGTACTCAGCCACCAAGTCATTCATGTTGCTCTCTGCCTCAGTGAACTCCATCTCATCCATACCCTCCCCAGTATACCAATGCAAAAAGGCCTTACGCCGGAACATGGCAGTAAACTGTTCACTCACCCTCCTGAACATCTCTTGGATGGATGTTGAGTTACCAATAAAAGTAGATGCCATCTTCAGACCACGTGGTGGAATATCGCACACACTGGACTTCACATTGTTGGGGATCCACTCCACAAAGTAGGATGAATTCTTGTTCTGTACATTAATCATCTGCTCATCCACCTCTTTGGTGCTCATCTTTCCTCTGAACATGGCTGAGGCTGTGAGGTAGCGCCCATGGCGGGGGTCAGCAGCGCACATCATATTCTTGGCATCCCACATTTGCTGGGTCAGCTCTGGCACAGTGAGGGAGATATATTGCTGGGATCCCCGTGAGGTGAGTGGTGCAAATCCCACCATGAAGAAATGAAGACGTGGGAATGGGATCAGATTAACAGCCAGCTTCCTGAGGTCAGAGTTGAGTTGCCCAGGGAACCTCAGGCAGCAAGTGACGCCACTCATAGTTGCAGAAATCAAGTGATTCAAGTCCCCAACTGCAAATTAGAGGCACAAGAAAAAAAAAGGATCAATAATTTCCTAGTTTTCATTATTTTCACAAATAATCTTAATATTGTTTTGATACTCACAGCTTGGAGTGCTAAGCTTTAGAGTCCGGAAGCAAATATCATAAAGTGCTTCGTTGTCAAGAACCATGCATTCATCAGCATTCTCAACCAACTGGTGCACAGAAAGGGTCGCATTATATGGCTCCACCACTGTGTCAGAGACCTTCGGAGAAGGAAACACAGAGAAAGTCATCATCATCCTGTCTGGGTATTCCTCTCTAATCTTTGATATCAAGAGAGTTCCCATGCCAGAACCTGTACCTCCTCCCAGTGAGTGGCACACCTGAAAGCCTGGCCCAAGACACCAACAGCAAACAAGTTTGATCAGCCAATTTTAAAACAACAGGATGAACCGTTCATTACTAGCCAGTGAAGAGGTTATAGTCCATTCATTTCAATCCAATTCAATCAACAAAGGAAATAGCATATGAATCCCAGTTGTCTTCATATAAACAGTGAATCTTCAGAAAAGAGTCAAACAAGAACAGGCTACTCTAAATCCAATTTACTCCCATGAATCACCTTACAAACTGCAGAAAAGGTACCATTTATCGTTCTATACAACATCACTCAAGAATCCAATCAAATGAAATTTCTATGCAAAATCCACCAATCTGAAGAGATTATTTCATTACAACATCAATTAAACAATAACATTGCTGCAATGATCCCAAGATTATCAATTACACTTATAACATTTTTGGTACCAATCCAACATCCCATGCAGAGCAAGGTTCAACGAATCTCAAAAATCATCAACTTCATATTTTACCTAATAACCAAGATCTGATGATCACATTTACGCTGCAATTTATCCCACCATCTAAATATGATAATCTTCATAGTCTTCACAAGATTAAATTATTATTTTACTGTTCATAAACTTTTCACCGAGTCCATATTCTATAAAATGCAAAGCTGGCAGGGGCCAACATGGCTACAGAAATGGGGCTTCAGAACTGTACAAGATCCACTTTTTGTGTCAATTTACAAATAGTACAGGAACGGTATAGTGAAAAAAATTATTCAGGAGGTTGGGCAATCACAATCATGATACGAAGAAATTAATAAATATCACAAATTTGCAAAAAGGCTCAATTACAGTATGTCCCCACTCTTCAGTGTCTCCACACCAGACAAAATGGGCCCCACTGATAACAACTCAACCTTATCAGAAGCATATGCTATACGATCAAATGATAATCAATCGACCACACAGTTGATATTTGAGGTTTTTTTCTTTTCCTTTTTCTTTTTTTCATTTTAGTATTTACAAAATATCAGAATTCAGGTCAACAATTAAGATATGAATAACAAAAGGAAATGGATAATTCGAAAAACCAAAAAGTACCTTGCAAGCAATCACAGTTCTCTGCCTCCTTACGAACGACGTCAAGAACAGCGTCGATCAATTCGGCGCCTTCAGTATAATGACCTTTGGCCCAGTTATTGCCCGCACCGGATTGTCCAAAAACGAAGTTATCAGGGCGAAAGATCTGGCCGTACGGGCCGGATCTGATACTATCCATGGTACCGGGTTCAAGATCCATGAGAACAGCCCGAGGCACGTACCTTCCACCGGAAGCTTCGTTGTAGTAGACATTGATCCGCTCCAGTTGAAGATCCTCAACGCCGTCACCTCTATACTTCCCCGTGGGGTCCACGCCATGCTCGTCGCAAATGACTTCCCAGAATTTGGAGCCGATTTGGTTGCCGCATTGGCCTCCTTGAATGTGCAAGATCTCTCTCATTTATCTCAAACGGAAAGGAAATGAAGAGCAAATGAATTGAAGATTTAGAGAGAGAGAGAGAGAGAGGGGATATTATCTGAAGAAGATTGAGATTTAAGAGAGGGTGAGAGAGAATCGGAGGGAGCCGAGCAAGGAAATAATAATAATTATAAAGAGCGGCGGTGCTATTTCTCAAGGTGCGCTGTCATGTGTGTTTGAGAGAGAGTACGGACAAGTAACTAACTGTACAGCATGGGGTCCGCACGTGACGACGGGGCATCGTTTATGATTCTTTGCATCTATTATACGGAGTTATCGAAGGTATCTTATGCAACTGTTGGATAAAAATTTCAGACGGTGAAGAAATAAAATTTTGTTATTTTATCGTTTTACCGTCATTAGATTTTGATCAAATGATTACGGAACAGTTGTTATCAAATGATTACGGAACAGTTGTGTATTTTATATTATTATGTAAAGTAATAATTGCCCTATTGTATATATTATCTAATTTCAGAATGTGAACGTCGGTTGTTCTAACTTCATTTTTCAGTCACCGTTACGGTCCCGTTCTGTTCTTCAAATATCAGGCCGCGGCGCTATGAATTGCCACGTGTAATGATCCGATGGAGGTTGGATCATAACTGTCAAATAGCAGCTGGCATGGGCCTGTCGCATTCTCCGGTTAATCAACTAAAATTTCCGGACCATAAATTGTTTAGTCTCATTGGCCCCGGAGTAACAGTGTAGTGAATAATTATATGACACACCGACGAAAGGGTTGATCTTTCATTGATTGTCAGTACACCATTGTGCGAACCAAATTAACCTGGCACTCAGGGAATAATAAAAGCATGGACGGGAAACTAAATTGAGTTGCTTCATTTCTTTATGAACAAATACAACACGAAAGGCTAATGAACATTATACCAATGCCGACACAAAAGCTTATACAAATGTCAAGGAAAAGAATTCGAGAATGCAGGCTCCACTCATTACACAACTTTGAATGGTACTATGGGCTAAAACAAATGAAATGCTAATTCTGCCATGACAATGCACTAGTGTTGGTTCTGTTGAAGTTGGGCTTCGTTGCAGTACTTTTTAAAGTTCACAGATTCATCAACCAAAAATTCACTGCCAAATGTTTATTCACGTTAGAAAAATGCATGACAAAATGGAACAATAACTAGAAATGATAGAAAGCACCCACAATGTTCTCTCTGCCATTTGTGAATGTTCCCATCTTGGACTCCAAGGATAATCTGTCAGAAGGGGTGATTTGACCGGCATGCCTTGAGAGTTGAAATACTACAAAATCATATTATCTTAGCTTTGATCGGTAAGGATTGATCAAGAACAGAATGATGCCGTTAGGCTTCAAATCTAATTTTCAGGGAAGACAATACAGTACAGTAAATGGCAGAATATCAAGAAATTGAACCACACATATGAAGAGATCATCAAACCCATCTTAAAGTTTCACAGCTCCTCAGATATATTGATAATAGTCTAATCTTTTTATTGTGGATGGTATATTCACTGTCATACAAATTTCCTTGACTAGCTCTCCATGATGAATAAAAAATATGACAGCACGAGCATCATTTCAAGAAATCTAGGCAAGAAAATTCATATCATTTTTTCCTGGAAAAGGGATGTTGAAGGGCAAATGTAGAAAAATGCCCAAATAAATTAATAACAGATAATGGTAGCAAAATAATCACCATATGCAACACTAGTCAGCACTTCTCTTTTTTCTTGATTCAATGAAAAAACTCATGGGCAAATTACACACATCTTCAAGCAACAAATACAATACAATGTCTAATAAATTTGTAGATTGGAGAAGTACCATGGAACTTTGAAGCATGAGAGATGGCTGCTGCTTTGGAAATTGAGTTGAAAGGAAAAATAGCACCTGCAGTACATAAAACCATGAGGTTGCCAAAAGAAAATCCAACCATAAAATGACGATAAAAAAAGACTGATGTCAAGAAATGATTAAGACAAAGAATAACATAAATAGTGTGCCTAACAATTTGATATGGCATAACCCTCTTAGCGTCGTGCACTCACTGTCACCTGTTTTAACTATGTAAAATGAAGGTAGTGAAGAAATTATCATACCAAGAATGAGAAAGCACCAGAGGCAACAAAAAACATAGACTTTCTGTAAAAAACCTGAGATAAAAAGCCATAAGAACCTAAGTCACTCTCAATACCAAACATTTAATTCTACAGGAAAAAAGCATACACAAAAATGCCTACCGAATCAGTCTCTATCGGTCTTCCAAATAGAGGAGCTAATGCTTCAATAAAGCGTCTTCTAACTTCGATTAATGAAACTGCCTCTGAGACCTACAATATGAAAAAATGCTGATAACATAAAAGAAAAAATTACGCAACACTCGCTATTATTACCAATTTAAACGCACCATCAAACAAAGAAATGCAGCTGACCTGTCTCTCAAGGGTTTCTTCTAGATGGGGAAGGTATTCAGCCATACACCTATAAGCAGATAAGAAAGGTTAAAACAATTTTTAGCACAAATCATACACATGGTTGTAGGGTTAAAAGAAAAGAGAAACCATAACGATATGCAACGTATAAAGATAGACCAGAATGCATAACTTACATTCCGTCCAACCATGGAGGAAGTTTGACATCATCAACAGAAAACAGTGACTTCAACGAAGGTGTTGACATTAATTTAAGATGAGGTGCTGAAGGAGCAGACATATACTTTCTATTAACAGGATATATGACCTGTACCCATCAGCAAATCCATAAAAGTTTTAAATAGGGGAAAAGATGGTTGCTGGAGAAAAAATGCTAAGAATTTTTAAACAAAAAAGGAATGTTGAAGCAGACATAAGAGAATTCAACCTGCAAGGATATTTTCTGTGGATGTCTCCAGGGGCACCCCACCACCATTTTATTTATGTTCATATCCATAAGAGGCACGGCAAATTTGACCTCCTCTGGCTACGCTAAAATTCAGAGGCATAGAAACCACAAATATAAATAAATAAAAACGATACACATTATCAGCTCATCAGCTAATTAAAATGATCTGAACGTGTTTATTTCAGTAAGTACCTTTTCAACACCTGAACTCATATGCATTTCAATACCCTGCCAGAATGGAGTGAATTAAACAAAGCTATAAGTAATTTAATCAGAACCATGCAACAATTATCTTCTTGTTCCTACCGCTCATGATTTTGCTGTTGCTCATGACTTCTCTTTTCCTCTCCATTTCATTGTCATGTCCTCATAAGCAATACTAAAGCTCTTGAAATATACGTACATATTTTGGACTTCTCACTTTCTATTAGTTTATCAATGTAAGGGCTTAAAAACCAACAACTTATGCAACTTTTGTTCTTGTAAAAATACTCAAAGAGATAGAACTAAAATTGAGCAAATCTTGTGAAATAAAGATTTAGCAGAATCACAAAAAAATTTATATGATCAATACGCAAATAAAATGCTAAAAGTTCAAAGTATTACCTCCCTGGATAACATAGTGCAAATTTCAAATTTCAACCGATCATCATCGACTTCCCCAACACGCTTCCGCTGGTAGGACATGTATTGATCCCTACAAGCAAAAAAATCCAAACTCATCCCTAATCACACATGTTTTCAACTTCAAGCATGTGAAAAACAAACACCCAAAAACTCAAAGCACAACCTTAATTCCCAAATGAGAGCCAGCAGCCGTGTGGGATCTTTGTTATTCCAAGTAGCCAAACTGTTCTTAATTGACCTTGAATCCCCTTCTCCCCCACTCTCATTGTAAAATGGATGAAAATCTTCATCTTCAGGGCCAAATATAACATCGGGAGGAGCATGTGGAAACTCTGCATTGTATATAACATCCCCTAAAACAACGCTAAGAGACAATAATCAGTACAAAAAAGAAAAAAAATAAAATAAAATACAGGTTGAGTAAATTCTTTAAAATGATACTGACATTTGATAGTGTCTAAACAGTAAGGTATGAGCAAAGTGAACCGATCAAGAGTATTCGAGTACTTGCTCCCAGACCACGCCTGTTCAACCTGCAAATGGAATCCAATTAGGATTTAACACGATTGTAGCATATAATTATTAATTTAGCAAGGAAATCCCAGATTAATTACCCTGACGGGATGAGCGAAGTGATTAATGAGGTAATGAAGCTGAGCTGAGATGAAAGGAGGGAATCCATCATACGTCATCGTTATGTACAATCGGTCAGTGGGAGACTGCTTCTGTTGGTGGCGTTGCTACTGAAAGTGTTACCGGCGATCTACACGTTTGTCTGCCGCTCAGCTCGATGTGGGAAAATGGAGTCCGGCGAACGACATCGTTTGGGTGATGAAATGCTTGACAAACTATTATTCGGCTGTTTCTGGATCTTTAATGGGGCTTGAGAGCCCAGTTGATTCCATTAACGGCAAGCCCAATTGCTTGGGGTTAAAGATTAAATGACTTGATTAATATTTTTTTTAATTATGTTATACGCATATTATTATTGATATTATATCAGATATTATAATTATAATATTTCCAATCATACTAAATAATTGGGACCACCGTCATATATTAACCTAATGAATCACTTGCCCAAATACTTTAAACCTCTAATATTCGAGAGGTGCCTACTCTACTCACATTTCGTAAAGAAGAGTCTGTCTTCACTCAATTAGTTGATAATTGAGGAAGAATTAAAACTAATCTCTATAATACTCTTATAAATGTTTGAACCCCTGCGCTCAATATTGTAAGTGTAAGACTTCTCACATTGGACCAAAGGCTCATTGGCGACTTGAATAATAATTATACGCACCTACAAACAACTTTACATATTCGTACAAAACAAATTTATGTGGTGCGAAGTAATTAGTTGATTTAAAGAATAACATGATTAACATTACATTTTTATTTACTGTTTTTATTTTTCAACCAATTCTTTCAAAATCCTTATATCATTATTGAAAATGATTTAAACTCTAATGGCGTATTTCATTTGAAGAAATATAAAAAGAAGAAGAAAAGAAAAGAAAAAAATAAAAGGAGAAAAATAAATTTTATGTCCAATCAAATACTAAAATTGAGATTAAAAATATCTTTTACTCATTTTCTTTCCCCTTCTTTTCTTTTATTCCTCTCCTCTTCTCCCATTCCCGTTAACTAAAAGTGAGCTTACGATAAAAAGAAAGTGATTTAAATAAACTATTTTGTGGCAAATGCTTCACTCATTTTTCTTCGTGTTTAGATTTCATTGTTCAGATATTTATGTCAACTGTATGCCTATAGAATTACGTGATAAATTTGGCTTAAATTTCTCACAATGGTTGTTTGATACACATCATGTCAACACTTCCAATAATTCTTATGGTTTCACTTTTTTTTTTGTAGTTTTTCTTAAATTAAAGTAATACTAAATTGAATTGCCCTTGATAATTAATATTAATACTCTCAACAAAAATTTATAGTAATAATTTTCTTTGCTTTTTTTCTTTTAAGAGAATCTACTTTACTCTCGTAGTTGAAAAAAAGAACACATCCACCCAGTTTTAATAATAACAAGAGTAATTGAGACTTGAACCCACGTCCTCGTAGAATTTGAGAACATGGTTCACCGCCCCAACAGCTGTCGCGGCTCTTTTTTCTGAAAAGGCAAAGATAAGGCAAGCCTAGTATCTAACAGTAATACTATATGTCCATTACAAAGATCATAATTGTTTTTGGCGAGAAGGATTACCCAGCCCGGCCCGTTTTCCAAATGGGTCCAACTGAAGTTCAGGCCTAAATTTGTCTTTATTAATTGATTTATTTTCTCCTGCCTGGTTGTTAGAAGGTGAGAAAAGCAAAAGGAGTATAATCGGGGTTTCATTTTCCATAAAATGTGAGCTGATGTTGCTAAACCAGCTGTATTTTTATTTTTATTTTGTCAATTCCGGGTGATCATATATCCTTCACATTTGAAGATGCTTGATGATTCAAAATTTAATTGATAAAATATACACTATTTTTATTATTTCCTTTCCAAAGTTAGCTTAATAATTTAGGAAAGTAATAATACTGATTGAGTCCTTGTTTATGAGCTATTTACCTTATTCTACAAAAGGGTTGTCCTTATCCTTGCAATCACAAAACATAAAAACTCATTTACATTTCAGTTTCACGCCATTAATCAGTTGTCGCAACTAGAAATAAAATTAATATTCGTTTGCTCTGCTTTGGTAAAAAAAAAAAAAGATGGGAGGTCTTTGCTCAGGAGGGATGAAGAAGCAACAAAATGCTTTAGATCTTAATCTTGAGAGGCTAAAGTTAGAAAAAAGCACAAAGCATCACCACAAAGAAAACAGAATCACTCTCGAACCGCTGCAGTTGCCATTTCCCAGGGAATTACTGTCGATGACAGGGGCTTCCGAGTACAAGGTATGTTCAAATAATTGACTGTACTTTTTTGCACTTGATCAAATTTTTAGAAGCGAGCAGAAATTTTAATGCATGATTATGGCAATATAAAGACGATGGCTTACACAAACAGTTTGAAGTTTTCAATTTAAAATAATCCTGGTGCAAATTTAATGAATGTTTCTTTCTTGTAAACTAAGGAGTGCTTGATATTGATATAAAGATCATGATGTTTAAATTAATAATATGTCGAACAAAGACTTTTGAGTTCTGTTTATTGAAAATATACATATATACGCACACACGGTTGCTCTGTTCGTGATATACTGATATTTTGGCTACCAGGTCGTTTTCTCCTTTTCTTGAGATACGCTTTTGGATTATAATTTTTTTCCCCATTTCGTAGGCTGCTAAGAGGTCTTCGTTTCTTGGAAGAGATGGCATTGGCGGCCTATCAATGACTGGTCCAGCAGTTTAATTTTAACATTGGAGAAGTCCCTACATGTAAAGGCGTTTGCTTATTGATTGATTCATTCCTTAGAGCAAACCGAAAATTCCTTGTAAAGGTGTAGAAGATAAATAATCAAGGAATAAAAGCTTGTGAATATTGTTTCATTGTTCATCTCACTAGGCTGATACTTTGGGTTGGTGTATCCTTTCAAATTTATCTTCATATGGTTCTGTCGGTTTATTGATTCGTTACTAAACATATTTTTATTTTTATCCCGTAAATGTTAATAAATATATTGCTTTGGTAAATTTATTACAATATAATTAATTGAGTTGTTAAACCTGTGAAAATTAGTTCACATAGTAGAATCAAGAAAAGTAATGGCCTGATTAGGATTTGTTATACTGCACTATTAATAAATAAGTGACATAGGGAATCAACTTATCTGATAACCATGTTATTTTAAATCAACCGGAACACCCCCCCCCCCCCGGGGCTAACTCTTGTTGCATTTTTATCAAGTTCACGACCAGGAACTTGGCTTAATGAGCTGCAATGCAATGGAAGAGGTTGCTTTTGTAGAATCCAAAAGCAACATTAGCAAAGTCAATTTCTCCGAGTAGAATTTTCCAGGAAGGATTCGGGGAGAGTTGTGTACTCAGCCATCGATATCACACGCAGAATTAGGAGCTTTCAACTTTTTTTTTAAATAATAAAAAATTTCTCAACGACACAACCCACCCCAAGCCAGAAAAGTCTCAGTAATTTCACAGTTTTGACAGAGAACCCTAATGGACTTTCGGTATCAGTTTCTAAGGCCTGAACAATGGCTACGATACGACCTTTTCAACCGATCATCTCATTTTAGGCTTATTGCTTGAAGAGTTTTGGTTACGTCATTACCGCATTTACCCTCCAATAAGTTTCATTCAACTCTTCGTACTTTTCTGCACAAAAAAAAAAAAAAAGAAATGTAAGTACGTAGTTCTCTTGGATTAGAGATCTTCTTATAATAAAATCAATTCAATCTCAATCAGTTACCAAACCCCCAAAAAAAAAAAAAAGTTAATTTGCCAAAAACCAATCTTGTTATTCATGTGAAATCAGTGGACTTTGGGCTGATATTTATTATGACGAACGAATGTCCAATCTTTTATTCCTTCTAATCTGGAAAAGTAATCCTCCACGTTTAAGAAGCATTTTAGTAATTAATGGCCGGCATTTTGGCCAAAGATTAAGTCAAAACTCAATTTGCTTTTTCTGCTTGACTTTGACAATTCAAAATATGTCAGCAAAGATGGATGTGTACGTTTGCTCATTATGCAATTAAAATTAAAAGAATCAATCAAGAATTAGTTTTCACATGCAATTTCTAACGGCCTTCACCTTTGTCTCCGTGGGCGGTGCGCATGGTTTATTATCAAAGTTGTCCTTGCAGTTTATGAACAGCACAAATCAGTATACAGGTGTGCCACTTTTCTAAAATTAGCCCCCATCGATATGAGAATATTAATCACAATCAAAAGATGCAAGGTTGAAATCATGGATATAAAAGATGACAAAGGTTATGCTTATTTACGATTGAAGAGTTGTTTTAATATAAATTAAAATCGTAGTATTAACCATAAATTATAAAAAAATTTACTAATTATATTATATGAACTAATAATATATTGTTATATAATAGTTGTATAGTTCATATTGCTTATTCTTAATAATTTTATTGATCTGTGTACACATTTTTTTTAACATAATATTATCTAGTTTGAATTACCTTTTGCACACAGTTACTCGAAAAATCTTATAAATGAGTTAATTTTGGCTAATGAACTTGGATGGTGCTTATCATAAGGACTAATCTACAAAAAGTTGTTAACCTGTGGACAAATTTGTTACTTCTGCAAACTAAAGGCATGAGTTTAATATTCACCTAGGGATCAAGGCACAACAGAATGGTGAAATGGTCGTTTTAACAACTTTGAACTTTCATGTTGCCTGAGTTGGGGGGCAAAATAGTAAAATGAAAATTCAAAGAGTGATAGTAAAGTAAGTCAGACGTAACAAACTCAGACTCGGTGGGCGGGATTTGATTTCATTCCCTTCCAACTAACAAACAGGATACAGAGAATGACAAGAATAGTCAATTCAACTGTATCTCTTCTAATCTCTCCTCCCTTCAGCTATCAAATATCCCACGAGGTTTTCTTGCCGTTTATTATTTACTCGTTGTTTTGTTAGTTTATCAAATCAATCTCTTGGCAAACTTCATTACTTACCACCTCTGCTGTTATTCTTTCATACGAGCGTGCCGCCTTAATTTTCTTCAACCACTTTATAAGTAAGTTTCTTCTTTTTCTTTTTCTTTTTTCATAAAATTGAAATTTCTGTTATTTTTTTTTAAACCTTGTTTGGTTAGCTAGGAACTGGAGGAAAAGATAAGACTTAGTAGATTCTTTCCCTCTTTAGTTGAATCATCTTAGTCAAAGTGTGAAAAAAAAAAAAAAAAACTTCTCAAGTTGCACTTTAATTTCATATTAATTTTGTAATATGTTTATTTGATAGTATCCTTTTGATCAGATAGAGGAAAGGGGGAAAAAAATGGGAGGTGCTTGCTCAGGAGGGACTAAAAGGCAAAATCAAAAGATTGGACAAAATACTTCAAGGTTTTCGGGGAAGCTGAAGTCAGTGAACGCAAGTAACCAGGGGAAGAATCATCATTCAAATGCAAATTTAGATGATCATGTGAAGAAGAAGGAGAAAATGAATTTGGAAGACACATCGTCCTCGCCATTTTCCTGTGAATTGGCACCAAGGCCTGACAAGAAAGGATCCAATAAGGTTTTGTTTTCAATAAATTTTACTACACTTTGGATATTCATAGTTGGATTTGATTGAAAATCTTTGCTTCATGTTTGTGTTTTGTACGTTGCAGATGACCCAGAAGAGGTCATTTATGGGAAGAGGTGGCGCCGCAGGCCTAGCAATGACAGTAGATGTTCTAGATGCATTAGGAAGTAGCATGTCGAGTTTGAATGCCAGCAGTGGGTTTATCTCTGGCGTAACTTCAAAAGGGAATAAGATATCTATATTGGCATTTGAAGTAGCAAATACAATAGCAAAAGGTGCAAACTTGTTCCAATCTCTTTCAGAAGAAAATATCCAGTTCCTGAAAACGGAGGTACTACATTCCTCAGGAGTACAAGAATTGGTCTCCACAGATATGAAAGAGCTGCTTAGGATTGCTGCTGCAGACAAGAGGTTGATGTCTTTTAGATTAAATATATTTTTTCTTTGCTCTGATCTTTGTAATGCACCACAAGCAAAGACCCACATTGGCATCACGGGTTTCTATTGTCTCATAGTTAATTCTTGGGTATTCACAGGGAGGAATTGGATGTTTTCTTGAGGGAAGTAATTAGATTCGGAAACCTGTGCAAAGACCCCCAATGGCACAATTTGGATCGGTACTTTTCAAAGTAAGATGAACCTGTGTGATGAATTATTTTTCAGTTAGATTGCTGATAGTGAATGACAATGAATGTAACTTTTTGATGTGATTATAACATTTCAGTTTAAAGTCAGAGTACTTAAACCATAGGCAGCCTAGAGGAGAGGCAGAAACCAGAATGAAAGAATTAACTACTCTGGCTCAGCATACTTCTGTAAGTACTTTCTCTTATAATTATAAAGCTTGGCTCTTGAATTGTATACAGTACTCAGTTACCATTTTCACAGGATGCTGCAATTGCTTGAATTAATAATTGTGCAATGCCCTTGTCCAAATTTGGGCGTCTTGTACATATGCTATGTGATCCCACTGAAAAAATAAAGCTTTTTCTTCACTTTACAGTTCTAATATTTCAAACTTCAAAATATGTATTATGCTGAACTAGATGTGTCGAAGTATAAAATCTGTCAAATGTATGCAGTGAGTGTTTCAAAGCTTCAGTTTACTCATTCTACTCAGAATCTAACTTCTTTTACTTATGTAGGAATTGTATCACGAGTACAATGCTTTGGACAGGTTTGAGCTAGACTATCGACGAAAGCTTGAGGAACTGGATTCCTTAAATCTTCCTCGAAAAGGTTAGGCCTGTGTAAACTTGTTCTCTAACCGTAGATCAAATAAAATAGGCTCAGGTCTGCTGAGCTTTTCTTTTTTCTGACCATTGACAAGTAGAGGCAGGTCTGCTAGCCTTTCCACTGACCATTACTCCTATATGTGCCAATAGCAGGACATTTGATACATCAGAGATTAATTCAACTAGCATTACTGTAGTAGAAATCATTAGCCCGTTACTGATTTTTATTGCTGTGCTTTAATTGATTGACACTGAGTTTATCTTCTCTTTTATTCTTAAATTTTATTGTTCAGTCTGCAGTTTATGTACATAGCATACTCATGGTCCTTGGCTTTTTTCCAGCTGTTTTTCTTGGATAAATATTGCTTACTGTTATATTGCTGTAGACGAATGACTTTTTTATGTTTCCAGCTATAACTTGTGTGTGGAGTTGGTGCAGTAGTTTTATTTAACAGCTAATTCTATTGAATGCAGGAGAGGGTGTAACATTTCTGCATAGTGACCTAAAACAGCAAAGAAAGCTTGTCAGGAGTTTAAAAAAGAAATCTCTTTGGTCTAGAAATTTGGAGGAGGTATGCATTTATGAACAACTTATTTTTACTGCCAAGAGAAGCTGAGTGTGAACCTGTGAGATTCTTGAAGATCGATTGTTGATTCATTTCTGCTAGTTTGAAACTTTCCTTCAATAAGTTATTTTACCATATTTTACTTTAATTTTTCTTTCTTGCACCATTCATACTACTGAGTCTATGATGGTCATGGTATATTGCATTTTCTGTCGTCAATAGCAAATCTAAGGCTGTTGAGTACATTCCTTGAATTTTAATATTGTTGATTGCAGGTCATGGAGAAGTTTGTTGAGATTGCTGCATATATGCATCAAGCCATCTTGGAAGCATTTGGAAGTGATGGTATGAATCTGGGAGAGTGATATCAACTCTTATGATGAAACTAAGAGCAACTACCATTTGAACTTTAAACTATGAATCATCTGTCTGCATACACGTGTATTAGATGAGTGTGTACTAGTATCTGCTCGGTCGGCTTTAAAAACTTGGTCCAAAAGTTCCATTGCTGCAAAGAAAAAGATTGCAATCTGTCGGATTTTCATCTCAACTGGAAATTTTTTATTTGCTCTAATTTTACCTGAATCTTCCAGTACAAGTTGTTGGCTTTGAAGAATGCCCTTTAAATCTTATGCAGTTGTCATTTTGTTGCAGGCAGGACACTGATTAGTGATGACCCCGCCAAGATTCCAGAGAGCCTAGGTTCAGCAGGGCTTGCACTGCACTATGCTAACATAATCAATCAGATAGATAACATTGTAAGTTACTTTGTCTTCTGTAATTGTGTTATGCTATATATGGAATCAATTTTCCAGATTGAAAATGTAACTTGAGGAAATTTGTATATTAGGTATCTCGCCCTTCCTCCCTTCCTCCCAATATGAGGGATTCATTGTACAATGGGTTGCCAGCCACTGTCAAGGTGAATATACGTTCGCGATTGCAGACGGTTAATGGAAAGGAAGAGGTATGTTCTCCATAGAATAGTTGACTTCACCTATTTCCAATGTTGTCAAACTATGGTCGTAATTGAGGCTTCAGTGTAAATATAGCATTGATATGATACAAATCTATAATATTACCTTGGTTACTTAATTGTTGCATTTTGTATTTCCTTCAGCTCTCAGCATTTCAGATCAAAGCAGAAATGGAAAAGACACTTCAGTGGCTAGTTCTAGTTGCCACCAATACCACAAAGTATGTCAAACTAGAGTTTTATGAATACTCTTAACTGCTCCGAATTTGCCTATGTTTCCATTTTGTTTCCTGTATGAACAAAGGTTCTTTTAATTTTATTTTTTCTTATTTGCTACTTTCTTATACATTTGCTTCCTTTCCTTTTGTTGCAAACGATGACAGAGCACATCAAGGTTTCGGCTGGGTTGGAGAATGGGCGAACACCGGGTCAGTCTCTTCTCTTTCTCTCCCCATATACAAACATTTAACACATGCACACAGCACACTCATATATATGGTGAATTGATTCACTGGATAGACGTTCCACGGTCTTTTTCCTTTTGCTTGACAGTCATGAATTTGGCAAGGGTACAGCTACAAACAACAACCTGACCCGATTGCAGACGCTTTATCATGCGGACAAACAGAAGACAGATAAATACATACTTGAATTGGTGATATGGCTTAACCGATTGATCAGCATATTAAGATATAAAGATCATGGTTCCCGGCATCTGCCCACTCGATTCCCCACTCAAAAGGGAACAGTTTCGCGCACTCAGATGCTGAGAACTCTTTCTCTGAACTATGGTACTAAAACCCACAGGATTCAACTATCACAAGAAGAGCAAAATTTATTAGACAATACGAATGGGAGGAGGTTAATTCCCGGAATAAGCAAAAGTCAGGAATTTTCTGTAGCCGAGAAGAAGGGATCTAAAGTCTGGGCATTGTGCAAAAGCACTGGGAACTCTCCTAACAGAGAGATGAGTGGGAGGCACAACTTGGACCATCCAAAGGCTAATATCTTGGATGTTATGGATGGGTTAGATTCCTGGTATTGAACTTCCTATAGTTTTGTTCTTGATTAAATCCCATTTTAGGCATCTTCTTGGCTTCTTACATAGCTCCTCATTTTCTTATTCTAATGTACTAGTCCATTGTATATATAATTCTTGGATGGTGGTCTATTTACTAGAGAGGTAATAATGTTTATACAAATTTGTTGGTTTTTGTATGGGTAAGAGTGTACAAATTTATCGGTTGTTGTGGTAGTCCCACAACAGTTTTTCAACTGCAAAATTCTGTGAACAAATTATATCATCAAAATCCGGACATGTTTTGATATTCATTTAACAAACTAGTTTTGCATTTTGCTTTAGTTAAGCCTACTGCACTCATTCTCAGCCCAACTAAACCATCTTCCCCAGATAATACGTCGGCAGGGTGTGCACTTTGCTCCTTCATGCTGTCCGTCTTTTTCACTAAGTTAATGCAAGAAACAATCCACAACTTTGAATTAAAATTCAGGTTTTCTTTTTATTTTTTAAGACCCCATCTCCAACTGTTCCACAATCTAGGAAACAGTTGCACCAACATCATTCATTCACTCTATAATTGTGTCATAACACCTCCACATTTCATTAGAATCGTAACTTCTTTGGTGGTGCTGGCGACGTGGTACCAATGGAAATCATCAAGACCAAGAAATCATGTCTAATTTTCTTGCTTCTTAACTTTAACTCTTCCTTTCTTTATCCTGGAGAAGCTCTATCCCCAGCTGAAACAACAGAAGAATCAACACCACAGCTAAAAACACCAGCTGGCCTTCCACAGATTGGCGAAAACACACCTCTTCTTGCTTCGCCTCCATTTCCAATTCCAGCTACAACCAACACTCCGATCATTGGACCTCTGAACAATCAGGGACAGCAATCTCAAACAGTCTTACCACCGCAACAACAGGTGAATTATCCACAACAGAGCCTGAACCAGCCATTCTCAGGCTTCACTCAGCCATTTGCTTCCGCAAACCAGCCATTCTTGGGGGTGAATCGGCAGCCTTTTTCTTCTTCCAATCAGCCGTTTGGGGTTAGTAACCAGGAAGGCTTGGCTGATAACACTCCTCTTGACAGTGGACTTCCGAAAAAGAGGAGAAGCTACATCATAGCACTTCCTTTGGCCTTCTTATTCGCTGCGTTGGCCAACCTCGGATTTATTTTTTAGGTCCATGGTTATTACTTTTGCTTGCTTTTATTGTATAACGTCGTCCTGTAACATATAAATCCTATTTTTCTAAATGGCTTTTCTATTAAAATTTGAAATCTTCCAGTTGTCGCTTCCAAATTTTCTCAGTGGAACAATTGATTACTAATTGAATTAAAAAATACACATACCTCTGTTTCTTTCAATATTCTGATTGAAACATAATGAATATTTCTATTTCAAAGAATGATTCCTTCAAGTAGGGATCAGATCGGTTTAGATGGGAGTGCCCAGATTGTCGTAACCAGGCTTTGGTGCGGACACCCATCTCGCAGAATTTTAGCGAGCTATGACCACTCATCACTTCCCCGTTACTGCCTGAAGGATCATATGAGCTAGTTGCAGCCTTCGAGTTAGTAATTTATAGCGACGACGTCGAATCGTTACCTCGATTCATGAGCGATGTGGGATAGCGTTTTCACACCCACAAGCCACAAGGCCCACGTTTAAGCAATGGTTTCTCAATCACGCTATCAAATCGAACGACTTGTCCCCCAAAACATCTATATAAGTGCGACATTTAGTTGTTCATAACCAAGACGTGACTATGTTGTCGTATATTTTATCAAACTAAACCGGTGTTAAAAGGAGGAATTTTGTAGCAAGAATAGTAAAGTACTCTTCTTGTTCTTTACGGTCCATTTTATTTCTAAAAGATCAATTGTTGAAGAAAAATACAATGCTTACAACTCAAGGCATGCAACAAAATTCCCAGAAGACAACTTCATTGGCTATCACACAATTTGGTTCCATATGATCAGTATTCCTACCGTTAGTGGAAAATAAATAAGCTAATAAACTAACAAACCAACAAATCTAACTACAGCTAAATATATCCTATGCTACTGAAAGAATGGCAACATTCGCAAAGTTCCATTAAAAAAATACTTTTAAAAGTCATGTTATAAATTAGCAGGCCTTCCTTCCACTTTTAATGATATTTGCCGGAATTGGCGCTGCGACTGCTTCAGGAATTGTTGAGGGATCATCCTCCCCAACACTTTTAACTCTAAATATAGCTCCTGCCCAAGATACCAACTCTCTGCATCTTGTGATCTCAAGTTCCACGTCCCTTGATTGTCAAACTTTATCAATATTGCCGTCCACGAAAATGGATAAACCTGCTCAATAATCACAAGTGCAATGTCACAACATTAACTTGACAGTTACACATAATTCAAGTTTAATTATGCAACTCAATTGACAAATCAACCTGAACCGTATAACGAGACACAACGTCAACCATGTTGTATACTGCCATCTTACTCTCGTCCCATGGCCCCCGATCTATTCTGTAAAGCAAATTGCATCACACGATGTCACCAAGTACATATTTATTAAGCCAGGTAGAAAAGAACTGCAAGTTTGGCTCACCCAACAACAAAGAAATTGTAGCCATCGATGTGGTATGATTGCAAATATGAAAGAGGATTGTAGAAAACGATATGGATGAAGTCATGGCAATTGACATTGATAACTGAAGTTCCCAATGTAGGGAAAGTTAAAAATGGGGAGTCAGAGTCGGGGGAAATATCGACAGACCTTATATCATAAGGTAGTTGAAAGTATTCAGCTAACTTCAATGGCGTGTCTGGGTGCACAAATGATATTCCATTGAGTGTATATCGGAGTTTCATTCCGAGATCATACATAAGACCCTTTTTTATGAACAATGTGCGTGAAATATTAATGCTTCCATAATGAAATGACCCTTGAGGATTAGGCCAAGCAGCTCCTGCTGATAAATCCCACCAGTTAAGAACAAAAAAAAAAAAAAAATTCAACCCGATTGTTTCATGTTTCACGCTTAGGCATGGGAGAGTGATTCGTGTTCAATTACCTTATTAGACGAGCCTGTTCCATTGAGAATATGTAATCAAAAGGGAGTGGCCCTGATGGAAGAGGCCAAAGGGGTCTACGTCGGAGCCTGGATAGCGTATTATACTGATGCCAAATAGCTCAAAAGGTGTGAAACGGGAACTTGCAACCATGTAAAAAGACACACCATTAGTTTAATTCTTAGCCGTTACTAAGACTGAGTAAGATTGGCCAACATGAACATCCAAGCTGCTCAAAATTTTGGAGAGTGTAAGACCCTTCAGTCTCCACCAGCACTAGTAAATGGTCCTGAATCCTGAAGTTTATAGTCGTTTTCAAGCCAATGTTTGAAAACCTTAGCCTGTAAGTAGTCCCTGCAACACACAATGAAGAATAAAAATGCTTCAAAAAATAGCAGAAGCCATATGATATTAATAAATGAAAACAATCTGAGCCCCAAAAGGATTGTCACCTGGTTCAAAATAAAAAATTGCTTGATTAGGTTCGAGTCCATTGATGAGGATCCGATCCGGTAGGGGCAAAGAGTTTCCAACATCAAGTGATGCTCTCATGTCCTGTAGGAATACATTTTATTTCTCCATTAGACATAATAAGTGATATCATTTTTTAATGTCATATGACTTGTATCATAAGCTTACCCAGTGATCAGAATTATGCCAATCTCCAATAAGAGTATCAAATTATCGGAGTGGTTGAGTAAATGGAACAGGAATAATGTTGCGGTTATTCACACAGATTGCACCGTATCCGCCAGGACCCTTCTCAATTTGTCGGCAACACCAAGAAACCTATCAGTACTAAATTATTTTCGGCCTTCAATTAGGGATGGCAATGGGGAGGGTTGGGGAAGGGCACCGATCTCTTCATACATATTCCCGATATTTTGTGTATGTCCTCGTTCCCTCTCCATTTCCATCAAAATTATTTATGAGAATCATTATCTCCTCCCCGAATAATAATAGGGGATCCCCGAGGGTCCCCGATCCCTTAATAACTAATATATATTTTTATTTTCGATTTTGAGTTAATCATATTAACATAAAAAATTTAAACAAAAGTAAAGTTTGAAATATATCTTATATTAATATCCAGTACAAAAGTCACCTGCATTAAATTATTAAGTAACGCAGCATGCAAGGGATACAAACTATCATGAACAAATTAATAACCTAATACAAAATTGTTACAAATAAAATCAAATTTAGATTCAAAATTAACTTTTCAATGGTGGTGTGCGCACTTTATAAATGTGAACTATTCCCTTTACAACACAATAGTTAAGTCGAAGCAAATCAATAGCAAATATTAGATTAGATTAGATATTAAAATTGTGATTTGTCGTGGGCAATTATAACATCTAAAAAAATAAATATAGATTTAAGATAAATATAAAATAGATTTAAGTTAAAAATATTTAATGAATATTAAAATTAAAACAAAAGTTTTGGACTAATAGAATATGTCCGGTCTTTTTAATGTCCTAAATAAAAATTTAAGACTTTAATTAGTTAATTAGGCTTAAAAGTTTAATAATATAAATATTTTGATTTTTTTTTATTTTTACCAATACTTATAATTTTATAATTCAAATTTTATTATTTATTTACTAGTAGTTTTAAAAATTAAAAATTAAATTAAAAATTAAAATAGGGAAATGGGTAGGGGATGGGGATTCCACCTCATCCCTGTCCCCTCCCCAAATAATAAATTAGGTAAAAAAAATTTCTCCGTTCCTTTCCCGAATAAGAAATTGGGTATGAAATTATTCTCATACCATCCACGAATAGGGAAAATCCCTAAGAGTACCCGTTCCTGTAGGGATTTTTGTCATCCCTACCTTCAATTAGGAAGGAGTAATAACATGATATATTCTATTAACAAATAACGACCAGTAAGAGTTATTGATGTTAGTGACTTGTTTTACTACCGACTTTATATTTTCAAAAGAAATTTTAGAATATATCAATCATACAAAAAGTAAATGATATTATGACACATGTATATTTATTTTGAAAAATTATCAGGTAAGTAGTAGTTATATTAAATTCAATTACACATGTTATACATACATCAATTGATTGTAATACATCATTGGTATTTTAGAATTTCTCATACTTCTAATTCCAGTATTAAGCTTAATAAGTTTAGGGAGAAAATGAGAAAACTAAACACCAGTTATTTAGTCTTGTTGTTGCGTAGGCTGAAGCCCAATAAGATTTCAGCCCCCAGATGGCCCAGATTCATTGAAAAAAACAATAATAAACGGGCAAACAAGCAAAAAACTCCAAGTGAGAATTACGTTCTTTATTTTGCAAATTTCGTTTGAAATCAATGTCACTCAATTCCCCAGCAGAACTCCTATAGAAGTTATATTTTTAAAAGCCAAATAGGTATTAGAGTTTAAAAACTTAGATCATATTTATTTGCATACCAAAATAAATGAACAAGTTGAACACATACAAGACTACAATTCTTAACCCATGCAAACGCCCGAAAATTTTCATACAGCATCTGCTGAACATTGTTAATGGGATATTTGCTGAACATTGTTCAACATTCTCCTCATCATTACAATAAAAAGTAACACAAAATTTGAAATTAAGTATTACTTTATTTATTTTTTACATTTTTATGATTATATCTTTACGTATGCATGATTATTTTCTTCTCAATTTAAATTATTAAGTTTTGTTTCTAAAAATTAAAAAGATGGTTTATAAATTTTGGGTGTCAAAAAATATGGAAAAAATTACGTTTAAAATGTGGGTATAAAATATAATCAATATTGAAAAAAATGAAGATATGAATGGTGATGAAGAAAATGGTGAAGGAGACGGTGTTGCTTAAGAGAGAAAGCAAATAAAAGAGAGTACGATAGACATTCTAGCATCTAAATATCAATTTGAGTCCTAACCCTTATAATACTCATTCGTTAAATGGTGGTTAAGTAATTTTATAAGTAATGAAATCTATTATGCAATAAATGGATGAGACATGACAATAAAAATTAAAATAGGACTCAAGTATTAGGATCCTGAAAATTAATAAAATAAATATGGGTTAATTAAGAAATGGAAGATAAATTGAGGATACATAGCATTACACCTGCGACTTGCGGGTCAAAGTTAGTTTAGGCCACACGCCCAAACTCAAAGGCCAATTTCATGCTAATCTTATCTGGGCCTTGGCACGAGCGGTCAAGCCAGAAGTGTGAAAAAAGAAAATGGCCATGATCAGTATAAGTGCCAAGAATATAGCCATCATGGATCCAGTCATTATTATTAATTCATATAATTAATTTCGGATTTAAACATTAATGCAGATGTAATTTATATTAATCCCAAATTAGAGATCAATAGGCACACAATAATTTATACGAAAGATCTACAGATAATCAACGATCAAATCTGAAAATATTAATAGCAAGCAGTACGTGGTTATTAACTAAACTATGTGCTGAAAATTTAGATACAAATAAAAACGATTATTAAATATAAAGATATAAAATCAAACGAATAAAAATGAATAGTAAAGATTGAGATCTATAATGAAATCTTCCACTAATTTCGTGTTTCTTGGACTACAAAATCATAGATGCGAAAAAGATGGAGAAATGATCTTTTAGCTAATTCATAAGAAGTCAAAACGAAATATAAATTCAAAATATTTTTTAAACACAAACACTAATTAGAGTGTTGGAGTATGTTTTATATATGGAGAAAATTATGGTGTAACAGTAGCCATTGGATCGCAATGAATCCATCTAAGTAGATTTAATGACTGGATACAACAGTGATACGATATTATCGTTGCACCATAGTCGGACCCTTTATATATACATACTCAAATTCAATTAGTAAAAAATCTTCAAAAATAATCAATCAACTTCAAGGCTTATAAAATAAACAAATATAGTTCTCCATCTATGGTGTGTTTACTTTCTGAAATAAGAGTAAGAAGTGTAAATTACTTTCTGAAATAAGAGTAAGAAGTGTAAATTTCTCCCACTACAATGTTTACTTCACTTATTTAGTGAAGAATTGAGAATCTCACTCCGTGGGCCTCACACCATTTTTGGAGTGGGGAGTGGGAGTGGGACTCCCATTGGGGGGGTAGAAGTGGGAATCCATCTCACCTCTTCCTTTTCTAACTTTTTTTTTTAATTTTAATTTAATTTAATATTTTATAATTAATAAAATAATTAAATAATATTATTATATTTAACTAAATAAAAATTTGCATTGATTCTAAGTTAAAATTATTTTAAAATAATATTATTATATTAATAGAGAATTAATAAATATAATATTATTGTATTTATTTTAAACATAATAGTACTATATTTATTTAATATTATTAGTAATAAATAGTTTATTCTAAGAAAATATTAATTTTGTACTAAACAATATTATATTATTATTTTATATAATAATAAATTTAATATAACTATATATAAATTTAATATAATTAAATTAAATTAAATTAAATTAAATAATTTTTCATTTTATATTAGAATTAAAATTAATAAAAAATGTGATGTTTATAATTAAGAATATTAATAATTATTATAAATTTACAAATATAATAAAATAAATATTTATTCATTAAATATATTTTTGATTAGCTTTGTAATTAAAAATTATAATTTTTTAAATAAAGATAAAATTATAATTTAAAACTATTTACTCCCATTCTAAAATAAAATAAACACATAAATTTAATTCTGATCTACATTTCATATTTCTATTTCAATATAAGTAAACAACTCACTCCCACTCCCACTCCCACTTCATAATCCTAATCTTAAAATTCTCACTTCTTAAAATATTCATGCCAATTCAAAAAATAAGGCTACCCTATTTCTTCCTCAGTCGTTTAAATTCGGACAATTAAAAGTTTTATGTACCTTCAGTCAGAAATTTCGTGTGCACCCAAATGAAAAAGTGAACGGATTCTATTGTGCAGAAATTTCTCTACTATTGAAGTTCTTACCAAAAGCACGAAAGTCAAGCTTGGGACTTGGCTTATCCTGGATTAATGATTACAGCAACATACCGCCCACTGTACAGAGGGCTAACACGTGTCCAAAGCCTAGTATTTTACATTTTAGTCCCTCTTTCGCGTGGACTCCATGTGATAGAATGACAGAGAACTCACATTCCCTTAATTACGGACGTGTGGCGTGTCCTTTAATTCTTCGATGACGGAGGGGTGAGTTAAGTTATATCAATCCATTATATATTTGCTCAATAATTCAAGTTGAATGCTTATCAACCCCGGTGGAGAATTCAAACTGTAAAAGAAAATCTTATTTTGAATTTTACTCCTCGAAGAGTATGAAACCCCTCGCGAAATATTTGGAAAAAAAAAAGAACAAAATTGTTAATCCACTCAATAGCTTTTTTTTAGTTAAATTAAAGTTATATGAAAACTGTTTGACTACATAATAGTGAGAAGAGGTACTGACTAATTTTGCCCAAATATTATTAATTATTAAGAAATTATGTGAGCATATAAGTTTATATAAGTTTAAGCAGTATTATTTAATTGATCACTATAGTTAAATTTTACAAGAAATAAGAGGTTAGATAAACAGTGAAAAATGGATGGCAACAAAGAGGGGAGGGACTAATCTCCCCGTACACATCTCTGATATTTTGCGTATGTTCCCGTCCCCTCTCCATCCCTCGACAAAATTATTTAAGAGAATCTTCATCCCCTCCCTAAATAATAACAGGGGATCTCCGATCCTCGAATAACTAATATATTTTTTATTTTTGATTTTGAGCTAATCATATTAAAATTAAAAATTCAAATAAAAGTCAAGTTCGAAATATATCTTACATTAATATACATTACAAGAGTTACATACATTAAATTAGTAAGTAACGCAGAATGTAAGGGATACAAACTATCATGAACAAATTAATAGCGTAATACAAAATTGTTATAAATAAAATCAAATTTAGATTCAAAATTAACTTTTCAATTGTGGCGTAGACACTTTATAAATGTGGACTATTCCCTTTATAACACAATAGTTAAGTCGAAGCAAATCAATATCAAATATCAGATTAGATTAGATATTAAAGTTGTGATTTATTGTGGGCAATTATAATGTCTAAAAATAAATAAATAATATATTTAAGATAAATAAAAAATAGATTTAAGTTTAAAATATTTAATGAATATTAAAATTAAAATAAAAGTTTTGGCTAATAAAATCTGTTCAGTTTTTTTAATATCTTAAATAAAAATTTAAGACTTTAATTAGTTAATTAGGTTTAAAATATATAAATATTTTGATATTTTTTATTTTTACCAATACTTATAATTTTATAATTCAAAATTTATTATTTATTTACTAATAATTTTAAAAAATTAAAATGGAGAAATGAGTAGGGGATGAGGATTCCACCTCATCCTCGTCCCTTTTCCGAATAAAAAATTGGGTATGAAATTATCTCTATGCCCTCCCCAAATGAGAAAAATCCACAAAAGTACCCGTTTCCGTGGAAATTTTTATCATCTCTAACAGACTATTTATTTATGAAAATACTATACACTTTTAAATAATTTTTTAATTGTATAAAAAATTAACCCTAGTTTTCTTAATAAAAAATCAACTAACCAACGGCGCCCGAGGTTTGCATCCGGGACCTCTTTGGAACACCATAAAATCAGAGCAATTAAACTATTAATATATCCATAAACGGACAAATCAAATCTATAACCAAGATTTTCAATATATTAATAGCTTCGTAATGTAAGCTTTCCTTTAATGGTAAACAACTTTTGATAGAATTAGTCAGCCCCTCCTATTCTTTCCTTGGATAAAAAGAGTTTGAATCTCTTCATGTAGGATGTGGTTGTATGATTGAGAGAGTTTATTCTTATTACGCTCTATATTTAGATTTTGTTAGGTTTTATTTGTAATTTTTTGTTAATATATAATAATAATATACCCATTTATATTGTCAATAATCATGTGTTTATTTTAATTTGTATCCTAACTAATGCGTAATCAAATACTTATCATAATTTATAAAACTTAAAGATCCTAACTTTTAATTTTAAATTTCATCTTAAACGATATAGTATATAATGTATTATTTTACTATTTAATTAATGAATGACATACTATTTAAGATGAATTTTAAGATTCGTAGCACTATTTTTTACAAACCCAAATAATAAACATTAAAAAAGACGTCATTTTCATTGAATTCGGTATTCCGATCGAACAAGGATAACTTCAATCTATACTGTATATATACAAGATACAATGTTAGAACTAGATTTTCTTTCAATAAACTGAATTAAAATAAGAGTTCGGTTATGTTGGAGGTCGGTGAAACACAAATTTTAACTACAAAAAAAAAATAAATTATAATAAATATTTTATTATTTATCACTTTATTAAAATTCGTATACCACTATTGGTAAACTCCGACTCCCTTAGCCTTAAAATAAAATAGGTACCGTGACGCGTAATTTAAGCTGCAGAATGTGGGAGCCGAACGCAAGACGTTGGAACTTGGGCGGTGGAGCCTAGAATAACTTGAGTTAAGGTCAAGGGCTCACGACCACATACACTATGGACCACTTTTCAGCTTGCGGGCCCACATTTTATCCGCTAAGTAGATAAGATACAAAGAATCCGCATCACCTTATCCAAATTTCTTTAATGGATCAACTAGAAGAACAAGCAGCCAGCTATAATTTCTCATGTTATGATTATATTCGTATTCGTTTCGGGATAAAAATGAATCCACAAAATTTGATTTTTATGGTTGCAGCCTCTCCACCGCCGTGATTGCTACAAGACCCCTTGTGCGAATTTGTCATTGGATTGTTGTCACGCCATCGCTGGGTCAGCTTTGCCAGCTGTGCCGCCTGTCGTTTACAGAATTTCAGATAAATTTCATATGTTCTCTTCTAGAACTAATTAATATAACAACTCATCCATTCAATGAGTAAAATTAATTATTTTTTTAAGAAAATTATTACTCGTGATTTACATTATATAAATTATTAAGATATATTTATATTAATTTTAATATGATACCGTTCAGATTTATAATCCTCTTAAATATTTGAGAGACGTCCAACTCTCATTTAAAAAAAAATTATTTTTACTTAAGTTTTAAAACTCTAAAAAAGACATTTAAATTAAATCTTAAAAATACATTTGCGGGAGTTCGAACCACTTCCTTCATAATGAGTGGCTCTAGTTATTTGGGCTAAGCCTAAGTAGTTGAATAAATTAATCATTTAGATGAGAAGTTTAATAACTAACCATATTCAATAAGACTACTGAAATATAAATTTTATAAATCTATGGATTATTGAATTATTTTTTCTTCTAAAAAGACACATTTACTTTTTTTTTAAAGGTAACATGATTTTTAATAAAATGCTCTTAGTTTTAGTGTTCAAATTACTTGCTTCTCTAATCTCATTATATGTCAGCATTGATCGCTTTCAGACCCTCTAAACTATAAGAAAAAGTTAGAAACGATCGAGGAAAGTTTATTGTTTTCTGGTCATTTTGAAAGTCTGATTATAAAACGTGGCAAAGTGCCAAGCATAAAAATTAATTAAACATTGCTAAAAGAATGCCATAGCTAATTTTTATTCTCATTGCGTTACTTTTGTTTATCGGCAATACAATAGACTGATAAGAACAAGTAACAAAAGGATTTGGAAACAAAGTAACAAATCTACTGCTATAACATGATATGACCTTTTCGACTGTTGGCTATTCGGAGGAAAGAAAGCCTGGATATTTGAGGTTACCACTTCGTAATTACCTGAAGAACCTTCTAATTTGTTGGAACAAAAATACCAGTATGAGTCCACACGGCTGCTATTGTCTAATTTTCATTGATTCATGGAAGAGTCGGATGTTACCGAGACCGAGTCACTATCACGGACCCTATGCTGTGTACGTGGCGATTGATTTTTTCTTGGACACCGACTGTCCGCTGAGTCAGCATGCACATCCAACTATCCAATTGGATAGGTCAATGCTACGATTCGTTAACGCGACTAAACTAACCATGGTTAAATGAATCCCCAGGCCAACGTCCTATAAATTAACGAACTCAATCAACAATTATTCTCCGATACTACTCTCATCTGCTCCACATCTTCAAAACAAAACACAAGAAGTAATCTAATCATCGATTCAATTCATCATGTCTACTCTTGCATCTTCAGCCCATCTGATTGGCCCGGGATTTATCACCAACGAGACTCATTCACAATCACAGCCCACTTCTGTCAAATTCCGCCCACTTCGCGTATCGGCATCGGCTTGCGCCTCAACGGCGGAGAGAACAAGAACCCATCATCACATTACTTCTCCTGGACCCGGCTCACTCTACGAAGTCCTGGGGATTCAGACGGGTGCCACGTGTGAGGAAATCAAGAGTGCTTATCGGAAATTAGCAAGAGTTTTGCACCCGGATGTTGCCGCTAAGAGTCAAAATGAGAATTCAGCATATAAGTTCATGAAATTACACGAAGCTTACGAAACTCTATCAGATCCCAAGAAGCGCGCGGACTACGATCGTACCCTTTTCAGGCGAAGAAGGCCATCGAGTTCCCCATTTGCGGTCTCGGGAGTGGCAAATACGATGGCCACTTCGTCGAATTCAAGATTTTGTGCCTACTCAAGGCGGACATGGGAGACTGATCAGTGCTGGTAGAAAATGAAATACATAGCTGCAACTGCAAGATTATGTCATATGAACTTAGCTGTTCAGGAATTAGGATTAGAGATGCTGCCCTTTAACGGCTGGGGATTAATGCTAACGTGTGTAGATATTTATGATGGTAATTGAAATTTGTTAATCCAGGCGGCATTTTTACAGCCTGCAATTGCAATGGGTACAATGTAAAAGTTCAGTTATTAGCCTTTTTCAATTCTCTGTACATCTCTTCTTTTGCGGGGTAAAATCGCAGAATTCTCCAGTACTCTGCTTCTGTTTCCTCTGTTAACAAAGAGATCGAAGACTAACTAATTTGAAATTAACGGGGGAATGGCAATAAACAGCTGAAAGTCCTCTCTCTTCATCAAGTTACTCATTCAACTCAACGTACAAAGTCTTTCTTTTAGTTTGACAATGACTTTACGTCTAAGGATACTAATAATTACCTCGACTTGATCATCAGCCTTATAAAAATGTCATAAATTACAATAAAGGAAACTTATTTGCATTGAGATTGATAAAGAATGTGACCTTTATATTAATTTCTTAAAATGCCAAGACATTACTCCTGAGCCCGAGAATCGTTTAAAATAAAAAAACTAGGAGGCACGAAATCATGGAGGCTTGAACTCCGCAGTGACAGTTGAGTTTCATTGTACAGAGCAGATCCGAAACATGCAAACAGTTGGATGCTTGTGCTTACACACCACCCTACCCTACCCTTGACGCGGATGCACGTCTGATGCCTTCTTCTAAATATATTATGATAATATTTGAAAGTTGAAGCAGGCGGCATTTTTACAGCCTGGAATTGCAGAAATGTCAGCAATAAAGCAAACTTGTCTACCTTGAGATTTGAGATTGATGAAGAATTTTGTCTTGATTTTTAAGTTTTAAAACCTGTGTTGATCAGAGCACTTAGGAACCAAATACAAATTAAAAACGAGGCATCATGGTGCATACTTGAACATGGGATGACAGGTAAGTCGAATACATTGTAAAGAACATGGTTTCACTTTCACATAAATGAAAGATACTGCAGCTAACGGTCAAACTGATAATTCAGCATAGGAGTTCACGAATGTACGCGAAGACTGAAGCGTATGCATTAATTCTCTTTAAGGCCATTGAGTTTCCCATTTGTAATGTCTGGTCTGGTGACTACATTGGCCAAGTCATCCAAATCATAGATTTTTGTGGCTATTAAAGCAGCATGGGAATTGGGAAATTGATCTCTGATGGGATCATGTGAAGGGAGAGCGGCTAAATTGATGAGGAAATAACAAGATTGGTGCCCCCGACTCTTTTTTTTTTTAACTTCTAAATCCCGGGATCCCTACTAATATTTTTGTAAGTACGGCCTATGGCATGATTGCAATTGAAAGTTACATCAGGCGCCAGGCAGCATTTTTAACCGCCTGAAATTCAGTAATTTTTAAGCCCGCTGTATGTCTCTGCTTGATTGAATGCCAAGTTGCCAACACTGACTAGAGCTGTAAACCAAGGAGTTACTTTCACTTTGAAGATAATGTCACTCTTTTACCTACTTAATTATTTTTATAATTTGTAGAATTTCATACTGCGATTGACAAAATAAAATTGTCTTGATTTTAAATCTATAAGTATTTGGCTGAAAAAATCTCAACAAATCCAATATGACATGCAAGTGCCGGGCGGGCAGTGGATGCTGCAATCAGCCTGTTAAGACTGATCGTTTCCCTATTCACTAACATGCTCTTGCAAATGCAACAGGCCCGACCCGAAACAACGACCAAAGCGAGATCCAGCCCAAAAAATCCAACCGACCTAATTATCTATCTCCTGCCTGATTCCTGAGTTTCCCGACCCCCATGATAAAATCGTCACATATTGTGTGTATATGTGTATTTTAATTTTATTTTTTGAAAAACACTGGTGACTGATCCCTATGTTCGCTGCCCTGAGACTTTTTAGTCGGCTCGCATACTTGAATACAGAGAGACGGGGATGGCTCGACTGGTACGGCCTTTAATGCAATGGCCAAAACTACGGCAACGTTGTTGCCATCGTGCTCCACTCAACTATTTCTTCTCCTCATTTCTGCGACGAACACCAATAGCCACTGAAGAAACGACGTCGCTTTCTGTCTCCGCAACATCCGCAGCTTTCTCTCACGGTAATGTCCATAACCGCTTACGCGCACTCAAACCAAGGAATGCTCCACCGTTGAATTCCCATGAAGATGACTCGGCCACTGACTCTGATTCCGACGACAAGAAAAGCCGCAACCAGAAGAAGCGCGACGCTCGCCGCGCCGTCCGTTGGGGCATGCAAATTGCCGCTTTCTCCACTACTCAAATTAAACGAATTCTCAGGTACGCGTCAAAATCTATTCTAATTCTAAAATAACACTACGCCTCTCTGCAAATTTCAATTTCAAAATTCAACCTTTAACGCTTTGTCTTTTTTTCTTTTTTCTTTTATTTTTTGGTTTTTTCCTTAAAATTATAGCGTGGCTTCTCTCGACGAAGATGTGCTCGATGCTATAATGCTAGTTAAGGTGCTTCTATAGAGGTTTTTTTTTTTTGGTTAGCTGTTATGTTATCTTTGCTTTTTTAAATATGCCTTGGAAGGGAGTTTTCATTGCGGCAGAGGATAAGGTGCTTGTGTTTTTGTCGCAGAGACTAGGGCCTGATGTTAAAGAAGGAAAAAGGAGGCAGTTTAATTATATAGGTAAATTAATAATAATTAAATAAGGGTCCGGCTACGTTGGAACCATTTTTAGGCAGAGCACCTTTCATAACCACGTGATCAAAGTTATAACGAATTTTTTATTATTTATCACTTTGCATATATGGTTGTGATTTGTGCTCTGCCTTAGAGCAATTTAAAGAGTCATAGCCATTAAATAAAAACTGCAAATTGATCCCTGTGAAGCAATAATTCTTTTTTTTCTACAGTTTGTGGGGCCTGTGTTTTTAATTGAATGGTGAAATGTGTGTTAGGAAAACTGCTGCGGGAAGTTGAACCTGAGTTGATGGAAGGTTTAATTCAAGCTACAAAAGTTGGGGATCATGCTACTCTGCAGGCTTTAGCTGCTGCAAATATGCAAAACATTCAGGATGACAACAATCAGCAGTCCAAAGAATCCGAGGTTGAGGAGGAGAAAGAAGAAGAAGAAGAAGAGGTATTGCACCTTCTCTTTGTTTAAGTGACCGTCAATGCTCCATGTTGGACCCTATGAGTTCAATTAGTCTATACTATCCAAATCAGCTTATAGTTTGAAAAACTTGATGAACTTAAAAAACTAGCGGAATCCTTCAAGATATATATCATCTTATTCTTACTTTTCAAGCATTGTTTTCAGGAATTGCAGGAGTATGTCAATATAGCAACAAGATGGTATGATGGCCTGGTCAATAAGGACATTAGCATTACCAATGAAGTATATTCAGTTCAGAGTGTTGATTTTGATCGTCAGGTAATAGCTGGTTTGCAAGTTTTAATGCATTAGTTATTTACTGCTGTTGCCCAAGAGGTCTCTCTGATTTAGGGATGATAAATTAAACTATCAAATGAAAGCAGATTTTTTATAACTAGAAACCTTTTCAACCACTTATCTATATCTGAAATGTTGAACTTCCATACAAGTGTGTTTCATCCCATAAAGTCTTGTGCAATTGAAACTTTAACCAGAGGCAATAGTTTCAGCCTTTCCAAATCATCTAAACATTGTTGCCCTATTGAACCAATTTCAATAATCCATGCAGTTGCTGTTGATCTAAAAGTGGACCATATATGTTCTGACTAAGCTATGTTATTTTGACAGGAATTGCGGAAACTTGTTAGGGGAGTCCTCTCAGTTCAAGAAAGGCAGGCCATTGCTGATGGAAATGAGGGAGAACAGGGACAAGTAGATTCAAAAATTGTACATGCCAAAAAGTCCCTTACTCGATTCCTTCTTACCCTTGCGAAGGGGATGTCAGTAAATACTATCTAAATTAATTATTGATTATCTTAATCTGTAACATCTTAAATTTTTGCTAATACAATAATCCTCTCTTAGCATATACATTCTATGAGTGTCCAAACAAGTACAATCACCGTTCACCAAGTTAATGATGCTTGTCATTTACCGTTAAGAAAGTTAGCTGATTCCAAATTTCTTGTACTGCGTAAGACATGGGCTTGGCTGGGATTGAGTCCTGATTCCTACCGCTCAGCTGGCATAGTTGGACTATTGGCACCCTTTATTAATTACTTATATTCCTCTCTCTCTCATCCATACAATTGTTTTGACAAATTAAAAACATTAATATTTGTTTTTTTTTTCAAATTAATTATTTTTTTTTGAAAGTTAATGATTTTTAATATTCTAGAGAGAGAAAGTTTGAAGAGAAAAATAGAAATAGATACCAAAGATTTCAAAAAGAAAAAAGATATAAGAGAAATTTTTTGGAAATGGTAAGATTTACTAATGAAAAGAATGTTTATTTTTTAATAAAAATTTATTCTTGGCATTAAGTGGAGTGTGATTTTTTTTTAAAAAAAATAATGGGATTTAAGAGATATTTAGAGGGGTGCTAATAGTCCACTCTCATCTTTATGAGCTTGGCATGCAGTATTTCCTTCAAGCCTAGTGTAACAATTGGGCTTGGCCCATGATGTTAACCATTTCTGGCATGTGTCTGAACTCCTCATTGAGTATATTTCCCTCTCCATTCTCCAACAGCAATCGAATCACACTAATAACCAATCCAAAAAGTTGGCAGCCATTCTGTCAAAATTCTTCTCTTAGACGCTTTAATAAAGAAAATGAACTTGCCTTAGATGGCATTTTGCAAGTGCAATGATGTGGACTGAAGCAATCCTCACCTTTTTTTGTTTTTGTCCAATTTAATCATTCAAAAGAGTTCTTATCTTCTACCCAACGCCAAGTAATTGATAATTCGAGTATTTGTCAAATCGGTTAAGAACAGAACAATTTCTTTTTGGAGGAGAAGAAAAAAAAAGTGAAGAGAAGATGAGAAAGAAATAAAGAAAGAAAGAAAAAATCCGATCACTAAGCAGTCCTATGGTTCACACTTAACACTTTAGTGACAACAAATTTGTCACGGGAATACTGGAGACGATAAGAGCATGGACCAATTGATGAGGTGAAGATAGTAACAGATTTGTCATTATAGAATCTCACAAAGATAACAAAGCTAAATTAAGCAATCATATGTGTCAATAATGGTGCTTCCGTTGTCCAATCTAGGCTGCTTTTTGCATCAGCAGATGTGATTTAAAATCAGAAAAATAGGCATCAGTGTTGCTTAAATATTGTTATCACTTCCCCCCTTGATAGAAAATTACGGAACGAATGATGTTATCCTCTTTTCAAAATGCGTTTAATCAGCTGATGATTATATGATTTCATGATTGTACTAATTGACGCAAGAGCCCAAAATATTTAATGTGAATGTGAATATAATCTCACAAAACGGCAGGTGACGTGTTTCCTGCACGTCCAAATGCCGTGCTCCATTTTCTCTAACCAGAGTGTCTCTATACAAAATCATTATAGAAAATCCAGCAGTGACATGGATATTTTTTCATTTCATGCTTCTACTTTTGAAACTCCTTTGTTGAATTTTGCACCTATTTATTTGAAAAAAAAAATGGGGCGAATCTACTGGTTTGGTACAGAAATCAATTCATGTACAATCAGCCTTAGTCAGCCGAATCCCGTCTTTTTCCCAAGTATAGACGCCTTTCCCTGAAGATGACAAAAACACTCTACGCATCCCATGCGCATAAATGATAAATTAACTGAAAATGCAGCCACCGCCACCATAGTCTCAGTTAAAGCACGGCCATGCTTTCACGTAGAAAGTGGTCAATGTGACCAAGTTTTCACTAGAAAACCATCCTTTTTAGTCTACAGCCTCGTTTCTCTTTACACGTCCAATGGAAGGTTAATTTTAATTGTACGTGGGAGAAATTTTTTTTTCACATGTCCAATTATCATATTTGTACGTGGGAGGAAATTTTTTTCACATGTCCAATTGCATCCATGACAAGCTATCTACAAATGGTTTTAACAAATCCCTAAACCTTAGTTAGTAATATGCAATAGTAATTACGAACCCGTTTATTATTATTATTGGTGGTAATAATGTGATGTCATTTTCATCTTGAATGTTAGCAAGCCGCCTCTTGTAAAATTCTTACTTGATAGTAACAAGCAAGACTACTTTTTGCGACAAAACAAAAAATGTTGATTACATACGTCGTTGCTGTGCCGGCACGTTGATTAATTCAACATTTCACGGAGAATTTTCTTCGTATGTTTATGAAAACAGTTAAGGAAATTTTAATTAATTAAATTCTAACTATTGCTTAGCATATCCCATTCGGTTATGAGCAGTCAATTATCATTCTGATTCTACTGTTTGAACACGAGGAAGTAATGTAGCTTTTGGACTTTGTTTCTAAGCTCGTTTATACCTGTAATTGCGGCTGCTGTTCCTGTTTTTAAAGGCAAGTTTAAGTGTTTAACACCACCTTCAAAGCATGTTGACCCCGCAAGAGACTCATCAAACTCACAACAGAGGTTGACAATTACCGCTTATCATTTACGGTTTTCATAATAACAAATAATCTCTATCAACATCATTTTTATTTTAAAATACATTTTTATTTATATTTATTATAAATTAAATAAATCGTATGATTCCTTGCCGAGTGATTGCTTAGTCTTGTTGGGCTACTTAATGTACCCAAAAAAAATCGTATGAATGGGAGTTAAAATAAAATAAAAATTAAGTGCTAAAAATAAGAAAAATATACTATGATGTGAGCAAAAATTAATAATAAAATATTTTTTTTATAATTTTATGGATATTTCTTGATTTCGATAGGAAAAAACTTGACAATCTTCCTAATATTTAATTGCAAATTATAGTTGAACAATGTAGTCTGATATGCAAGTTAATGTTTTCAAACAGTTAAACTTCATAAATATAATCTTAACGTAGAGGGTATGTCGTCATTTTAAATGGTGTGAACTTCCCAATTAAACGTTGTAGCGGCTAAACAATGTGGCCTAACCTCAAATCTACACTTAGAATGTGTAAATCTTTACGTTACGCAGGCAGTGGCGAAAATATCGCAACGTTGATTTACAAGAGCTGAAATTATAATGGTCCTGCCTGTCATTTTAGTTCATTTGCAAATGTTAAACATTCGGTTAATTACTTAATTTCGAAGGTCGCGCATTTTGGCTGTTCAAAATAATACAAGTGATGAAGGCGACCCCATGGCCAATGAGATAACAAATACATCGATTTATAAGTCTCGAATGTGAAATGCCTACGCTGTTCATGCATTTCTCAAATCGATAGCGTGTTAAGTTAGCAAACCGAACAGAACGATAACACTCGGGTCCAAGCTGGTGGCTATCCAAGTGACACATTCAAACCCACAATTGATCTATTTGTTTTAATTATTATTATTATTATTGTTATTTTAGTCCTATCTCCAGGAAAAATTGGAGACAAATGTGTTAATCAAAATGTTATGACATTTCAATTACGCATCTTAAATGAAGAATGAACGAGTAGTTGTTTTCAGGTTCGACTATTATCTTCGGGTAAGGCTCGTGAGTCAAACCAAACACAAGGCAGTTCACCAAATACACACCTCGGATGCTAATGCTATTACGGTTGGGAGTTGAAGCTAACTTGAACAGTCTCTGTTTGATTAATTACAAATTTACCATCCAGGGTTTTGTTTACTGCTACGACCGATTAGTCAACAGCAGCTCCTTTTGAAGAATTTTCCTCACAAATTTGACCTTCCCGAAAAATAAAGCGTGCGTGTGCAAACCAAAGGTGACTCAGACCCTTTGGATAAGAGAAAAACAGAGGCAGCCAGCTGCATTTGACTTCACTTATTCTATTCCGTTCGTTTAGTGCGCTTGTTGCTTCCATTCTTTAGCAACTATGAACTATTATATGATAGCAATTCATCCATTTGAAATTAAATAATCAAACCCATATTCCAATTTTGAGTTAATCCAAATTGATTTCAATTGTCGGAGGAGTATTTCTTGTACGCGAACAGGGGACAATGAAGAAGAATACACTACTCAATACTCATTCATAGCGGGGCTTGGTAAACAAGTAGTGGAATGATCCCCTGGTTGGGATTGCTGTGCAACAATTCCAAAATGCAAATTGAAGTTGGTTAAAATTTAGGATCTGCAAGGCTGCCACCGCGCAGGACTATCAAACGGGGTTTAAGGAGGACAACTCAGGCATGCATTACCGATTTCTAAATAATTGGCAACGGGGGGTCCAATTGATTTGGTTGACATTATTTTATAGTGCTAAAAAAGATTTAAAGAAACAAGACGATGAGACGACCAACAAGTTTACAAACTCCAGTGAATTGATTGACTCATTCTCTCCCCTTACTCATAAATCACGAGGTGGAGATTTTGAGATTTTTTTTAATTAAATTTAGGAGGAAAAAAAAAAGAAGAAGAAGCAAAATGATGGATTAAGTGCTTAATCTCATTTTTATTTAAATTAATACAGTAAAATTAAACACAAAAAATCCTAATGGACTTGGTAATTGAAATTTTTGTTTTTTTTTTTAAATTATTGAAGAAAGATTTCACTTTCATTCGTCTAATACAATATAATTTGTGCTGGAGAAGGGACCAGCACACAACGGGTTCAGAAGAGCCCAACGCTATAACTTCACTAGGAAGGGGGCAGTAACGTTACAAATTACAATCTTCGTTGGGAAGTGCTGAAATTTTGCTTGATTCAACTAGTTTGAGCAAATTCAATGCGACAAGAGTGATCAAAATTCAAAGGCACTGTTGAATTCCCAGCCGAACGGTGTATGCACAGGGATTCATTTCTATTGGATAAGGAAACTTTTCTCTGTTGGGCCTCCCAAAGGCCACAGCCCCCAGCATTTTGCTTATAAATACCCCTCACCCACAACAGCCATTTTGCTTATAAATATCATCACCGCATTTTGAAAAATCACTCTGCTTCCTACCTTCTCCCTCTTCATCTTCATTGACCTTTTTCTTTTTTCTTTTTTCTTTGTATTTTTAACATTCAGCAGCCACCAGCCACCCGCCAGCTCCTCCAATGGCCGCCTCTCAACTAACACTTTTACTTTTAATCACTCATTTAATATTTTCCTATGTGACATCCACCACCTTCACAATGATCAACAAATGCGACTACACAGTATGGCCCGGCATTCTCTCTAACGCCGACTCTCCCGCACTCTCCACCACCGGCTTCCCCCTTGAAAAGGGAGAGACCAAGACCCTCAACGCACCCGCTTCGTGGGGCGGCCGCATGTGGGCCAGAACACACTGCTCCCAGGACTCCACCGGTAAGTTCACCTGCGTCACAGGTGATTGCGGCGGCAAGCTGGAATGCTCCGGCAGTGGTGCTGCCCCACCCGCCACTCTTGCTGAGTTCAAGCTCGATGGCTATGGTGGCCAAGACTTCTATGATGTCAGTTTGGTCGACGGCTACAACCTCCCCGTGCTTGTCGTTCCTCAGGGTGGTGACGGACCCAATTGTACAAGCACGGGATGCGTTGTTGACTTGAACGCCGCGTGCCCTTCGGAGCTTAAGGTTGTGACCGACGGTGGCAGCGGAGGTGTTGCTTGCAAGAGCGCGTGCGAAGCCTTTAGGCAGCCGCAGTACTGTTGTAATGGCGCGTTTAGTACTCCCGATACATGCAAGCCATCTACTTATTCTCAGATCTTCAAAAGCGCGTGTCCTCACGCTTACAGCTATGCGTACGATGACAAATCCAGCACCTTTACATGCGGTTCGGGGCCCGACTATACCATAACCTTCTGTCCTTCCCCCAACACCAGGTAAACCCTTTTTTTTGCTTTTTTTTGGTGCAACTTTTACCTATATCCATTTTTCCGTTAGAAAGGGTAGTTTCGTCCGTTAAAAAAGTTATTAAAAAGCTGTAAATACGAACGTTGGATGCACTTACTATTTCCTATTGATGGCTCAGCGTTTAAAGTTGCGGCCAGACAAAGAATAATATCTGAGATCTTTTCTTTTTTTTTTTGGAGGGGGGGGGGGGGAAGAGTAAATATCTAAGATTTTTTTTCTTTTTGGTTGTGACATTTACGAGGCTCCATTAAATAAAAAATTCGTGCAAATTAAGTCACTTGAGGTCCCCGCCTCTAAGCGTATGCCGACAGGGATACATATCCGGGACGCCACTCCTTAATCATGTGTTCCATCCCCTTTTTGATTAAATTCGCAACAAAATTTATAGTCAAAAACCTTTTCTTTTCATTTTTCAATACACGGTCGCATTTTTTGTTTTGTTGTTTTTCAATAAAAGCATAGTTACAGTAAATCTGGTTAAAAAAAAGGGTATTTCAGTCTTTTTGAGCTAGCGGGCTCTGTTTTATTAAGAGAGTCTGCTGTCTGTAGCCGCCTAAAAATTAATGCACCACTTAGTTACAGGATATGCTTTCCAGATCGGGGAACTGAATCTGAACCAAAAATACGATGACCAACCATATTAATATTCACAAACCCCTATAATTGTGCCTAGAGATGCGACTCTGACATACACCTATCTCTGACAATGTAACGGCCAGTACGGGGATCTATATGAAAACCCAATTAATAGAAGACACGTCAACGGTTACTTTTTGTTCTTTAATCACTATTCTGAGACCTAACGGTTACTTCTTTTGGATTTTGCAGCCAGAAATCCTCACAAGGTGGAAACAGTGGAAGCAATGCGCCCAACACAGGGACCATCGACAGCACAATGGTGTACGAAGGTGCTTTGGACCAAAGCAGCGCATCACCTTCCACGTATACCTACGTGCTGGGATCGCATGGCAATGGCATTGCGGGTATAGTCGGCATCACATTCGCCGTCTGGAGGGCATGGCAACTCTTTTAATTTCTTCGATATTCACTAACTTAGGATAGGCCCACGGGCTTACAATCATACAGAAAAATACATTACCCATACAACTTTTTGGCCTGGAAACGGAGGTTGCCTTGTCGTTTCGAGTGTGGACCCTCTACCGTTGTTGTAATAGATACTTCTTCGATGCCTGGGCCATGCCACCTCAAAAGTCTGTGGTGATGGAAAAGCTCACCCGTTGATAATTGATGCCTACTTTGGGGCCAAACGCCAAAAACGAAAAAAGGGGGAAAATAGGATTTATTATTTTAGAATTTAGGATTATTAGTTTTTTTTTTTTACTATGGAATGAGTTTTATATATTATTTTTGGAGTAGGGGAGTAGGATTTATTATTCATTTGTTGGTTCTTCTCCTTACATGTAACCACCGCTCATTGGGTATCCAATAAATGAATTTTTTTAAAAATTATTAATCATTAACATTGTTGTCTTATATTGGCGGTCCTATTTCATATGTTATAGTAGCCATCTATAAATGGATTTTGGCAAGCACATGAAAAATAATTACGAAAGAATGATAGAGAGAGTACTAACTAATGCAATTGGATAATATTTATTTGAAAAAAAAAAGCGAGTGCGTTGAAAACGTTGATGGTGATGCTTGTGATGACTAATATACAGCTTATAGTAGTGAACAAGTGGAAAGTTGTTCCCCAATTTGCACATACCTTTTCATTAAACATCTCCTTCCTTGAGGCATGTGTTGGTTGGATTTCTCTATCATTTTAGGTACATTTGTCTATTCTACAGAAGTTTTTGGACTGCTTTCCTTTCATTTATTCATTTTTCTGATTAAGGTCTTCTAGGTCATTACAACATTAAGGAGAAACCCACCAAATTAATATCTTAAAATTTAAATAATCATATGTTGAATATAATATTTGTAAGAGACTGATGACTTTCAACTTGTTTGAGGGTTGAAAACTTCTCCTCTTTTTCTTTTCTTTGCTTTTTTTTTTAAGTATTGATTATGAATAAATTCGGTAGGTTCATATGTTCATATCCAAAGTTCGATCGAGATTGAAAATCAACAACGGGAGAGTAATAACACCATGTTGTTGGCCACCAGCCAATCAGCCATATATGCAAATGAAGTTTAATATTGTTGCAGTTTGGTGAGTAAGGTTTCACCATCATGATCCGTTAAGGCACGTGCATGCATGTTGCCCCACATAGTTTGGCACTCTGATCCCTTCCCTTTGCATTGCATACATGCATCCTGGTCCCATATACAATTCGCTTGCTAATTTACTATAATTATTATTTTTCACTTTAAATTAGTCATTTCCTTAGTTCTCTATGGTGCATTTGAGATTGAGATTTGGACAAGTATAACTTAAAAGATAAAACACTAAAATATTTGGTAAATATTAACTATTGTATCTTATAAGCTATGTTGATATTTTTTCATTTATATAATGAAAATTTTATTATATCTTTGATAATTTAAAATTTATATTCCTACATATTATTAATTTTTATTTGATAGTTACAATTTTTTTTCACAGCAATTGTAATTTAAAAGGTACAGTACCTTAATTCCAAATGAGATCTTTATCTGAACAACACGATCTGTTAATTGCAGTATGAATAAAACTAAACCTAATGTTGAAGGGAAAAACAAAATGTGAAACCGAAGTCTCAGAATCCCCTCAAACAAACGTGCACAATTCTTATACAGAAATCATATGGACCAATAAATTATGAGGTAATTAATACTCAAATTGAGTGAGAATTAAAGTTAACGTACACAATGACTATGCACGTCGACGGATGAAAGTGTAAGTGAAATTAATATAAATAGAACATCAAAAGTGGGCATAAAGTCAAGCACATATGTGTACATAGTCCCACGTTGACAGTTGATGCTATCGGTACCAGCGTGGTCGGCCGAGCACTGGCTGCTGGAATCGCCATGTGCTAGAACATGGAGTTGCTTCAATGCTACGTTGCGTGCTTCGGATTGGCCATTCATGAGAAGCGAGTAAAGTATTTGCTCTAGTCCGACAGCTGATGCGTCATTGTTGTTAATACTTTGTGGCCCATTCATTAAAGTTATACGAGATGAGTAATCATGCATCTTCCAAATTCTTTTTACATATATCTCAAAATTTTAAATTTCATTTAAATAATGAGTTATTTATTAATTAATTAGTATTTTTTTATAAAATTTTTACAAATAAATTATATTATTTTATAAATTAATCGATAAATATTATATTATTTATTTAAAAAAAATTAAAATGCATAGCACAACTGAAGAGTTTTGGCACAAACCAGAGAAACCATGTCTGCCATTGCCTACTGTCCAGAGAAAACACCACCATATGCATTAACAAACGGTACGGCCGCTAAATTCTTTGCTAAGAGTATGACCGCTAATAACTACTAATGAGTAAAGCCTGCGGATGTGAACCAAACAAATTCTTGTTCGTTTACTATTATTATTATTTTAAATTTCCAGAGAGCTATCGCAAATTCTTGACAAGCAATAACCCGGGAAAATTATTTTCCAAAGTAAATTTTGACAAAAACTAGTGTAACATTGGCCATGTTAACACAATCTTAAGATATAATGAATGTATCTCCAAAATTATATTTCCTAAGTAGCAATATCCCTGTAATAGCATGCCCTATTTGGATCTCAATGCCATAGGTATGACAACAAACTATTATTACTACCCATCCAGTCAGCACTACTCCAGAGGTTAAATTACAAAAATTTAAATATTATAATTTAATTGAATCTTCTACCAGTAAGAGTGTGTGTGTATATATATATACATATATATAGGGAAAAAGACACCATTATTCAAATTTACTGGGAAAAATGGGTTTTTTTTTTTTCTAAAATATATAGCTGCCATGGAACAATAGGAGGAAATTATGTATGGCAAATGGATTATGATTCAATATTGAGTTGAGTTTTTGTTGAGTACTTAACCAATAGTTAGAATTTATTTTATTTTATCTTTTTTATTTATATTGCCATACATTAATTGATTAAGTACTCATAAAAAACTCTGTTTAACATTAAATTCTTGTCCATAAATCCCAGAAAAAAAATTGATTATTAGGATATACTCATTTTGGCCGCTGGACATACAAATAATTTATATCAATTTTGTTTTGTTTAAATATATAAGAATAAGTTTGAAATAGACAAATAACACCCCAAAAACATTGTTTTTACACTCGCTTAATATAAAACGGTTTTTACTTGCGTCTATTGACTCACTTCTATCCACTTTTTCGTTGCTTGAAAAAGAAATCAAAAGACATTTTAATTGTGTGAGCATAATTCACATCATCATTTCCATTAATTGTTAAACATAATTTTTGTGTATTGTGAAACACACTGATCCATAGAATAAAAGAAAAAGTGGGTAGCAGTGGTCTGTTATCAAAATTCAAACGCACAAAATAGGCGACTTGTCAATCAAAGCGAGCTATATTTATATTTAAATTAAAAAAAAAAAAGAATAGCCACCATGAGGAAAAAATGTTATCTTTTCATTAATTTATTATTATAATTATCATTGTAAATTATACATTAAGACTAGTTGTGCTGATTCGGATAAGGTAACTTGACTAAGCGATACCAACTTAGTGTGATTGTTAAAATAATAGGAACCACTGTTGCTCTCGTAAAATCTAAATCTTGAAGCACAAGTGTTGCCTCTTTTCACTGACCTGACCTAGACAAAGCTTATCAGAAATCACGTTAACATCAAAGGGAGGAAAATTGAAGTTAGAAAGGGTAAAAGATCTGGACCTTTCCTTTTGGACCTTTACACAGAGTCCATTTGTTGTTTAATTTGTGAAACCGCGATGTGATAAACAATTGCCAGCCGACTCAAAACAATAAATTGAAACCCCTGAACTTAAATGAATGATGGGATAAAACAATCGGAGTGTCTTAAAAGTAGTTTCTATTTGCAGTTTGAAGTAACTAGCGACGCGTTAGATTGAAGTAATAATCCACACCGATTTTATTAAAATGACCTATTTTTAGCATGCCCTTTTGCTTTGATAAGTTGAAGTTATCGGACTTGACTACAGAGACGAGTCATAAAATAAAGATAAAGTCAGCCAATTTCCATAAGCGATATCGCGAAAATATTCCACTTTATCTGATGATTCCCCCTTTCACGATAAAAAGAAGCAAAATCTTAGCTTTGAAGATTGTTGCTTCATTTCCGTTTACTATTATGCTGGATGAGTTAGTTGAAATATGGAAAAGAGAGAGAGAGAGAGAAGAGTAATAATAGGCAATCTGGTTACGTGGCAGTATTTGCATCCACGTCATGTTGTGTCCTCTTTAACCTCTTTTCCACTTTGATTCTTCTAATCTCATGCATGTTATAACAAAATGAGCTTTATCAAATTCGGGGAACCGCCATAACGTGTCTTTAAGAGCACGCATTTTTTAGCCTTAGGAATCTATTAATAACATCATCAGCTCTATATTGATTGTCAGTTAATTTGTGCGACGAAAATAGTTTTAAGTTAATTTAGAATCATGCTCATTGTGGAGAATGTCTTAAGAGATGTGCATTGCCCTCATTCAAGAAAATCTTATCACACTATTAAGTGTATTTATGATTCTGATAAATAGAATAGGTAACTTGAGGCATGTATCAAGCTTGATTGAATGATTACACTACAACTGTGCTGCTTAATACTTTCTATTCATTGTGAGGTCTGGGTAAATTGTCCCCAAAAGTTTTATCGCTCGCTGGTTCCCGTTTTTGAAACATTGATATATTTTGCATGGCCGATTTGCTTTCTGCTAGGACATCATGTATATCCTCTCGAATAACAAAGCAGCCAGTGGAGATGAATGCAATATAATAGAGAATTAAAAGCCAAAATTTTGCTACGATGCGAAGGCAATGTAAAGTTGAGAAATTAAAGTGAAAAAACAGTCACTCGATCGTTTAAAGATTTGAGGTTCTCAAATCAAAGAGAAATTAATTGTTGGCTGCTGACGCAAATCTTTTCGAAAAGAAAGAGAAAATGAGAAAGTAAAAGACGAAAGTGAGGAAACAACAATTATCCACATGAGTCTTTACACGACAGATAACATGTCAAAGGACATTCTAGGATGTTGAAAGAACTGTCAATATTACAAAGTCTTCCAAAAGATGAGTTGACCCCAATTTACTACTTTTGAGTTTGTAGCTCTTGGGCACGTCAACAATTTCATCAATAATATCATATTGATTTAAATGATCACAAGATCAAAATTCTCTCGTTTTTGAGTTTTACATACCTGACCAAGCTAATCCAAAAACTGGATATAAGTTCAAGATCATTAACTATGTTAGACCAAATTATAAAAGGTTTAAAAATCTACAAAAAAAATATTGGTCCAATAAAAGTTTTTCACATAAAATGACTTAGATATATTATTTAAAAAAAATGACATAAATACTTAATTAGAAAATATTATTATCTAAATAAAATGTCCAAAGGGCAAGCCTTTTACGTAACGCTAAAGGCATGATTTACCAAAAAAAAAAAATTAGATTTGAACAATGGACTTAGGTTTAGTCTTTACAAAAAGTGACCTACTAACTAAGGCACTTAGAAAAATTTCAAAAGTAAAACACCCTTTAGAAAATATTGAAAAAGGTAATTCTTTGGCAAAGCATCAAAGGCATGATAATATATACAAAGAAAGACTTAAGTCTATTTTTATAAATAATGACCTAAACATTTAGAAAATACTTTTAAGTAATATGTCCAAAGGATGAGTTTCTGACAAAATGCTAAAGCTGTGATTTTATAAAAAAAAATACCTAGGTCTATTATTTACAAAAAAAAATGACTAGGTCCTAAGTACTTAAAAAATATTTATAAGTAAAAGGCTCAAAAGACAAGTTTTCGACAAAGTGTTTATAAAAAATGACATAAAATCATTCTTTATAGAGAATGACCTAAGTCCACTCGTTATAAAGAATTATTTCGGCACTTAAAAAATAAATCCAAGTAAAAGCTTACGGACAAATATAAATTATATAGGATGCACCTACGGGCAAATAAATATTTTATAGAATGAACCTATGGGCATATTAATATTCTACAAAATGAGCCTATGGGCCAACAAACTTTCTACAGAATAGGCCTATGGGCAAATATAGATTATACATAATGTCTTTATAAGCAAATATACCTTCTACTTAATGCACCTACAGCAAATAAACATTCTATAGAATGAGATTAAGGGCCAACAAATATTATAGGGAATGCACCTACAGACTAACAAATATTCTACGAAGTGCGCTTATGTGTAAAAGCTTTATAAATTTCAATTATAAACAAAATATTGCAAAATCAATCCTCTTTAAAGTAACCAACATAGGTGCTGAATTCAAACTGAAGTCCATTGAAATTCAAGGACCCAAAATCAAGACAAGTGTCCAAATAAGATTTGTCATGAACAAATCTTGATATATATTAATAGGTGCCATCATGTGTGGGCTTTGTGGACACATGTAACAATGTCGAGAATGCCACGTTTCATGATAACTCTTTCGTGTAATGCTTCAACTTGCATATATAAAGCTTCCCACATTTGAAGGTAAGAGGAAAAAGAAATAAAATGAGTACAAAAACTCTATCAATATTACTCTAGATTGTATCTCTCGGAAAATTTAGTAAAAAACTAATTTGAGCATTCGAGGGTTATCGCTGACACACGGACCCTCTTTGACAATTTTTTTTTTTTTACAAAAAATAATTACAAGGGGATACTTATCTCAAATAGAAAATGAACCATAAAACTTGATTCAGAAGAAATTCAAAATCACACATCAATTGCCGTATATTAAGCAAAAGTTTGCATTAACAAACTGCATGCGCAAGTTTAGTCCAACTCTTTTCTTTTTTTCCTTAAATGACGTAAAGATTCACGCGTGTAAATTGAGAAGGATTGTTCAGTTTTGTGTATATATTCGAATGCAAATGATAAGTTTGTCCAAAAGATACAGCGCCAGTGTGAGAAATATTTTATGCAATTTTTGCACGTGTGCATAAAGAAGATAACGTTACTTTTGAACTTGCAATGTAGACATTCCATCTCGGCATGTCTTTACGTACGTACATGTTCTGCTTTAAAAGATGGTAATAATCTAAACATGCATCGTCAAGAGTCAACCGCCACCAATTTTGATTAGCACCAAATTAGTCTTAGTTTTTAACCTTAATATCTGAAATGAAAAGAGAGTATGTTCAAACTTTCTCTGCAGAAACTTTTGGCCACAATCATAAACTAATCACATGTGTGATTGAGCTTTTGGCCGCAATCTTAAACTAGATTTGAACCCAGAATTTAGGCCTGGCGCCGAAGACCACTCGGCCTTCCTGACGCTTGTATTCAAGATTGCGACATGCGATATATATTCACAGATTGTGCCATTGCACAATTACGCTTACGGCAGAAATCAACAAATTGTTTTACGCAAGACAAGGAACAAACTAGATTTGCAGGAATTGAAGAGAAACAAGGGATTTGATTTGTAGGGACACATGATCAAGTGCCTTCCACGGGACAGTGACGTGGATCGGCATCTCTGTTGGCTATGCCCAAATCAAAAGCAAAGTCGGTTCCTACTTTTAGCTTTAAAGGTTCCACACTTTGGTCCCATGCATGCAATACACATCGATTGACACCCCCTAAATCTTTTGATTTTACATTTTTTAAATCTCATAAATACTCCTAGAAATTTGTAGTTTTTTATTACTTTGATTTAACTCAAACTCTTTCATGTTTATATTGAAGGGTGAGGTTCATTATTTCTCCGAATTTGTTTTAATTTCTACTCAATAAAACTTCTATCATACCTAGAAAGTTCATGAACATTCCAATTTCATTTCAAAGTACATCTTTTAACAAAATTTGACCTTCACTTATGCTATCAAAGATCTAATTATTGATGTTATTAAAAAAATTGTTATGATACCATTGTCTCAGCTTTAGCGACTTTTTTTTACTAACTGTTATATATAATTGTGTCCCGTATATAATTACCTACTAATGGGTGATGCGATTTTACTGTAACAGTTTTTTTTAATATTTTATTAAAAATTTGGGAGAATGAGATAAATGAGGCACTAAGGCCCTTGATTCAGACATATCTTACACAAGATGTGATCAAGATTCTACATGATCGGCGACCGATAAAAAAGAGGTGGTTAAAAAAAGTTTATCCAGTAATTACTTACAAAATAAGAGAAATATAGACATCTTATCGCATGGCTTATTCTTTGATATTCACAAAGTAAAACCTTTACAAAAGTAGTGATTTAGCAATTTTTTTTCCCTCGGACATAAATCTATTAATCTCATATATAAAAAGTCTTGGGTGCTCCTTAACTATTCACTGCTTATAATTTATGCATGTAAATTATTATATACACATAAAAAATAATAAATGAAAAAGAAGCAATCCTCTCACCCAAGGATTTCCACCCGGATTCATGATCACAGGCGTTGGCTCGGACTGGGTCTCATTTGTTGGTGAGAGTACAAATATAATAGCTTTTCATGAGTCGACATGTGCCATGCATGAAGCACGTTAATTAATATTTGACTAGCTTATTATGCCTCCACCGCCACACGAACCAGCTTGCCCTTATGTTAATAGATCCTTAATTTTCTCTGCGGTTCCATCATTTCTAAGTCAAAAGCCAGACCAATGATAGAGTAACGCAAAATCACCAAACTTTGATCTGCAAGAAATGTTCAATGCACTTGACATCTAGGGTTTATATTCGTAAAAATCTAGAGTATTGATGGTACTTTTTGCAATATTACAGTTTACAGGCCACATAATTTATTTGATTATGTTATAAAGACTTACAAATTTTTCGTTATAATTTTCAATTTTTTTGAGAGAATATAATTTTCAACTTATTTGTTACACTTTTTAATTTTGTAATTTGCATTATAAAACACAAATTCGTAATTCTAACAAGAAAATTTGAGAAATGCAACAAAAAATGTTGAGACAATTTGCAAAAAATTGTTACTAATAATAAAAAAATTGTTACGAACATAGAATAGTTATGAGATATCATTTTTCTTAATTTCTTTTTTAATTTTTTTTAAGTATGAGATGAAATGGACATTATGTACAAATATCTTTACTAACGTGAACTAGCTCAATTACGTGATACGTATCATGAACATAATAGCATTTATAAATATATTTTGAAACTTTATTCTCTTTTGGGTTGACATGAAAACGTTGATTTATCATATTAATAGGAATCTGATTCCATTTAGGTGTCAAGAAAATGGAAATGAAGACAGCCCCACTGATTATTAAATAAGAAAGGGTGAGATTCTTCTACATATTTCCTCAAACCCATTCGGTTGGTGGAATAAGTTGATGAATTAAACATACAATTGAGGTCAAATCAACATTGATACTGTTTAAAAGAAAAATCAAATAATGAATCTTTATAATTTTGAATTAATAAATGAATTTTTTTGAACCATTTGGGCGACTGGAATAAATAATTATATTCCATAGCAAAAAAACGTACAGTAAGTCATGAATAAGAGTGAGGATCTAAAAATTACTTTAAACATTTTAATTTTAATTAAAAAATTTATAAAATTACCCGTCATGTGAATTCTATTAAATATAACTTATTATAAATCAATATTATAGTTAAATTGAATACTCAAATAGAACGCTCATTATAAAATAATGTAAAAACAACAACCCAAGAGCTCTAACAACTGTACCGTTGGATCGCTGATATTCATACTTCACTTTGAATGTAAAAAATCTTTTTGGGTGAAAATAGGTATTAATTGCTACAACTTTATCAGATTTAACTAAAATTATTAATCAGATAGTTATGCGAATGCACTCTAAACTTTCACAACATTATAATCATCTCGTGTCACACTTTGTCAGGGATGAGAGAGAGAAAGAGAGAGAGAGAGAGAGAGAGAGACTCCAGATTTTAAAAGAATTCCTGCCAAGATGACGGATCCCGCGGTAGGTGCCTCTGCACGAGCTTCGGGTAACCAAATATGAACTGAGGCCATGGACACCTCGACCGCGAAAGAGGCAAAAAAAGCAATCCATAGAAAGACTTGGCGCTGCCCACTAAATTCTGTGGTCGATGCGGCGTATGTGAATATCAAAATATGTAAAAGAAAAGAAAAATTCTTGTTTTAAAATATGATTTTGAAACTAATTATTGTTACACATAAATCCAATTTAATTTTATATTATATCTAGAAAATAATAGATTATAATTAATTAAAAAATTCACATTTTGAAAACGTGAACCGACTATATAAAAAGATTTTACAATTTATGGATAGACAAGAAAAGTAACTGTTAGGTTATGTTACTTTTAATTTATAGTTAATTCAAAAATAATTTCTCATGATCCTTCAGCTATTTAAAATAATAATTGAATCATATAAAATACTTGATTTTTAATTGATGTAAACTACAGATAATGTAACTTAATAAAATCGGAGAGAACTTTTATCTTAAAATGTTCCAGTAAAAAAACAAGATGATATGTACGAGAGCTAGGGCGGTGGTGCCATCTCTTAGAACATTTTGGTCACGTCTCGCACATTACTTTTGACTCCTAAGCGAATTACGAGGCTTACTTTTGTCATCATACGACATTGGATTTAATTTTATATATTTTTATTTAGTTTTGACACTACAACAAAAAGAACAGCAGTAGAATTTATTCTAGTTAACTTGAACAATATATTATAAAAAGAAACACATCAGCTGACATAATTTTATAAACAAAAAAATCTCCTTTAATAGTTTGGTTAATAATATAGTTTTATATAGGTGCGTTGCTCACTACCATCTCCATCAAGTCAAGAATCTCTCTTCTTTTCTTCCTCTTCTTAAACACAATGCATGAAGCCTCACAGCCTCTTTTTCATTATTAGATAAAGAAAATATAACAAAACTAGCACCATCAACAAATTGAAGAACAAAACCCTACCCCCTGCACACACACACACACACATATATATATCAATACTCACACAGTTCATACCTTCTTGATTCTTCCAAATGGATCTAATTTTCTCTCATTCTCCTTCCTCGTACATCACTCTCATTTTGCTTTTATTCTGCAAAGGTAATATGATTACTTTCGTTAGCTTCATAGAATTGCGTGCATTTTTTATCATTCATATGGTACAATGGAGCTTCATAACATTTACAACAAACGTCCTTTTTTTCCCCAAAAAACAAAAAAAACAGGATTATCAGGTGCTACATTCACAATGGTTAACAGATGCAGCTACGCAGTATGGCCAGGGATTCTTGGCAATGCAAAATTAGATAGCACCGGCTTTGAATTGAAACCTGGAAGTTCCCGTTCCGTACAAGTTCCGCCAGCGTGGTCTGGCAGATTCTGGGGCCGAACCGGTTGTACATTTGACCCGACTACCGGTCAAGGAAGCTGCACAACCGGTGACTGTGGCTCTAACCAAATAGAATGCAATGGTTTAACTGCAAAGCCACCGGCTACTTTGGCCGAATTTACAACCGGGTCCGGTACCCAGGACTTTTATGATGTCAGCTTAGTTGATGGTTACAATTTGCCCATGATTGTCGAACCAAGTGGCGGGTCGGGTACTTGTTTGTCAACGGGTTGCGTAACGGATTTGAACCAACGTTGCCCGGCTGAGTTACGGGATCAGTCCGGTGAGGGGTGTAAGAGTGCGTGTGAAGCCTTTGGGAATCCTGAATACTGTTGCAGTGGCGCGTATGCTACACCGTCCACTTGTAAGCCGTCCGTTTTTTCGGAAATGTTTAAATCCGCGTGCCCGAGATCATACAGCTACGCATACGATGATGCGACTAGTACATTTACTTGTACGGGAGCTGATTATACAATTACTTTCTGCCCTTCAGTATCAAGGTAAGTATTAAATATTAATTGTTAGAAAATTATTTTTAGTAGTGTCATTTAATTCACCCACCCGCATTCACTTTATTCTGTTTCTTTTTCCATCTTCTTTTTCTTATTGATTATTATTATTATTATTTTAATTTGAGATTCGTGTAGGATCTGTAAAATGTTCTCTTCTTTTACAAGTATCCGAATTTCTTTTCGTGCTACTTTTTCTTGCCATTTTTTTTTTCCTTTAGTAATCCACAAGCCAAGGGCAAATTGCGCGATCCATTAAATATTGTGGGCATACAGCCAAGAAATTGCTAGCTACACCATTAGACATAATGTCCAAATCATGAAGATATTTCACTGAAACATATAATAAAATGATATGTGCGTGTATTAAGATGATAGTATTATATAATCATAACTCAGTGCTGATGTTAGCATGTTTTAAAATGAAAATTACATATAACTATGCGATGGTGTGTATGTGTGTATATATATATATATGGTCTTAAACTTTCAGTTTAAAATATACAAACATCGCAATTAGAGAAACATTTAAACGTGTGTATGCTTTTTAATTTTAACCTATCCGGTTTGCCATAATGGCCAATCATAGCACTTGTATTCTGCTTTACTCTTATTTTACAATTTTTTATTAATCTTTTCTAATATTAACTTTTACTCAGTCAAAAATCTGCAAGGGATGCATCTCCAACAACGCCAACCGCAACAGTTAACGGGTCAAGTGAGCAGCAGCCAATGGAGGAAATCAGTTCATGGTTACCAAATTTTTTTACAGGAGATTCGTGTAGAATCCTTTCTCATTCGTCTTTGCGGACAATGTTAATTGCTTCAGCAGTTTGCTTGATTTTTTTATGAACGCTCACTATTACCAAGCGTAAAGCTTAATTGGGTTTTTTAATATTTTGCTTTTTTTGGGAGAGCTCAGCTAACCTACATAGGATCGGATTGTACCAAGCGTATAGCTTAATTGGGTTTTTATTATTTTGTTTTGTTGGAAGAGCTCAGCTAACCTACATAGGATCGGGTTGTAAGAAACCCAATTTTCTAGGCCACTTGTATAGAATTAGCCATTTCAGAAAATAACATATACTCCCAGCTTATCAATTCCCTATTGATTGCGAGGATGTGTACTTTAAAGCAAACAATAAGAAGAAAGAGCTTTCGGAGATGGAATGTCATTATTTTAATAATCAATCTTTAGATGGCGTTTGGAAAAGTGATTGCTTTCCTTTGAATCTGAGTAATATGGTTGGTGTGCATCGACCAAAAGAAACCCACTTTGCTGGGATTGCAAGCATGCCTTTCTTGCGAGGAGTACAATTATGGTGTCTACGTTCTACATTAAAGGATCATGTCTCCATCATTATGTTTGATTGAATTACTTTCACCGGCAACTTTTTTTTTTTTTTTAGTGATTCACTGGTCCGATAATATTAGGATTTTTTTATATTAATGTATTGTAATTTTTAAGTTACCCTGATATATAATTATAAAATATATGATAAATATGATTTTTAAATAATAGTCTTAATAGAAATAATAAAAAACATATACAGCAACAAATATTTACTAAATATATTAATATACATACCCAACCACAAGACGAAATAGACTTAAGTACAATGAACGTCCAGCAAGTTTCAATAATTTTTTCAGAAGACCAGAAGAATTATTCTTCTTCTAAGCAGGCAAGAAATTATTGTTACTATTAGGCAATGTTGTTTTATTTCTGCCATCAATCTTGTTCGCCGAATGGAGGCATTGGAATTCGATATTCCAATACATGAATATATTCTCAAACGGGATAGACTGTCGACTTTACATTCATTTAATTAAATTTTATTGTAAGTGCATTAATTTCAAATTTGATTAATCATACTGATAATTAATTAATTATGATATAAGGACATCCAGTTGAAAATTGGAAATGTTGACAGAACAGTTTGGTCCAGGGATTTGTGCTCAGAAAGCAACAGAATCCGAACGAAGCAATAGCTATGAGCCATTAACATTTACCCCCACAGAGACAGAAGCATAAAAATAAAAAAGCGACGGTTGATTTATGTGAATGGGGCAGAACGAAGTTGATGTAGGTAGGTTCGATATCCCTATGGAGGTTACATTATTTATTTATGTGATTTATTTCTAAACGAAAAAGGTGAAGGGCGTCAAAACAAAATCAAAGCTTTGACGTCACCATGAGATAAGAAGAATTTAGCTGGGAATACGATTGGCAATAACGATGGTGCAATTGGCAAAGTTGTCCCACTTGTCGACACCAAGATTGGTTACCAATTACATTATTAAATTAAAATGACTAGTTACTTTATGATCTATGATGGTAATCTCAAGATATATCTTCAGGGAATAAACAATCCTCCTTTTTTTTGTTTTGGAGCTAGTTTGGGATCGTGCTAACTTGATAAAATAAGTTGTTTCTAGTAGACAAATAAAATAAATAATCGATTAGAAAAATAATGTGGTGTTAGGTTAATTGTATCCTGGGACGAGGCTATGAAGAAGGCTAACCCAAGCTAGTTTCTTGAAAAAAAAAATAATTAATTATAAATTTATTTTTAAAAAAAACTTATAATAAAATACAAAATATAACTAATAATTATAGTCCACATCTATTTTCTCTAAGTCAAAAAATGTGTGCAAATCTATGACTAATTGATCCAATTATCCAAAGTTTAAATTCTTTAAAACTCAGTTGTTGAAGTCATCAAGTTACCACCTCATGAGTGATGGTCAGCCTGACAGCCTCTGCTGCACCCGCATGCTCATACTGTTTTTAAATTAATTATTATTTTATACTTTTGTCAAATTTTTTTGATAAAATAATTAATAATTATCTAATGTATTATTATCACACACAATATAATTCAAATACGATAATATATGAGTTTTTCTTTTTAAAGAATCGGACAAAATTTCATTGATAGTGTTTTTTTATTTACATTGTACTTTTATAGTTTTATTATTAGTTTTTTGCTTATCTAGTATATTTTAATAATCTCATTTGTACAAAATAATTTTTTTTGAGAAGTAATTGAATTTTTTTTTAAAAATCTAGCCCACCCCAACAAATAGTGCTAGATTTGCCATTGATTGTACTATTATAGTTGTTATGAGTTTAAAAAATAGAATACATGCGTTGATAAATTTTATTACGAAAATATTATTTTGTTAAATAATAATTAAAATAGACATATGTTTAAATTCCTTTTTATTTTTTAGAATATGTTTAATAAATTGTGTGGATATGCCTTTTTCTTTTTAAAATACATAAAATTACATTTAAGTGAAAAAAACTCAATCAAATAACGAATTTCATAAATTGTTATGTATAAAATATGATAAAAATCCATACTAATACATAATGCAAATAAAATAAAAAATAGTAGGCATTACATTCACATTAAACTTGTTACAATAATAATTGTCAAATATTTCATTATTGTGATCTAGAGCCATTAGAATTGTAATATCCTTTTTGAATGTCATTGCCTTTTTCTATTCCTTCATAAAAGATTGAATTTAAATGTCATTAGGATCATTTTTAATGTTGTCAAAACGTAGACCATGATGTGCATGCCTCATCATATAATTGTGCAATTTCATGATTGAATGATATAATTGGTATTAGTGTAATTCAATTGGTGGCGGTAATATAATATCTAATGGTTCATATGTTAAAGCTTGTGAAAAAATAAAGAAATAATAATTTTTTCGTCAAAATTATTAAGACTTTAATAGGAACTTTAGAAATCAGTGGTTGCTTTTTTAAGAAGTTGATTATAAAAAATAACACTGTTACAAAATAGTATCAAAATAAAGAAAATTATAAAATAAACACCTTTTACAAAATTTATCAAACACTGTTGTCAAAAAATATGAAATAAAAAGCATATTGAATTTCAACATTAATCCCAAATAAGATCTTAGGGTTCATTTGGAATTGCTAATGTTCAAAATTGTTTTTAAAAAGTTAAAGCTAACTTTAGTCTATAGTAAATTTTTTCGCACGTCACTTTTGGTAAAATTATCTCATCCTACAGTGAACTTTGAAAAGCAAGAGAAGAGTGATTTTGAGAATCACTTGTAATTTAACACAATTCCATACATATCGTAATATGTATTATAAAAATATAAAATTATCTTTATTTATTAGTAAATAAAAATAATTAACTTTGATTATTATTATTATGATTATAACAAAATAAAAATAAAATTAATAATATAAAATATTGATTTTAGTTATCTATTATTATAATTTTATTCGATATTATATCCAATTAAGTTATCTACACTGTTATAACAATTTAACAGTAAGATTATCAAATGTTTATCTAATTTTTTCATAGTTAATTAAAATTACAATATTATTAAAATGACCCCGGCACTAAAATGACCCTTGGCTTGCACGATTTCCAATCGAACTGAAATGAGTCTTTGTCTTGACCTCTTTTTGCTCCCTAGTATTCTACGTATTATTTAACCAGATTAAGGTCATTTTCTATTGCAGAAATTTGATATTCCACCGAATTATGGTAATTTCGATCAGCAGAAGTTAAGAATTTGTTCATTCAAGTTGTGCCATTCGGCTAGATGTTCATTGATGGTCTGCGCCCTGCGCCCTTAACTTAGACAGCGTTGAGAGCACCGGCTCTATTTCTGAGCTTCTCCATTTTCAATAAATCCTGTATTGTGTTAAAAATACCCGTAGGGCTAGATGCCCAAAGACTTGAGGGCCAATAAAAAATCATCTATTATTAAAACAAGGAGAAATTGAAAACCCATTGATATAAGCGAATTACACAATCATAATCTGACATGCTGATTCATCCATAATTGATAGTGTCAACTGTTAAAAGACAAAATTCCCGGTGATTATGGTTACATTGAATCTAAGATCTAAAACGTTTTTTCACGAAAGTTTCCAAAACTGGAAATGAACGCACTATGTAGAGCGTTTATGCTTTCCTAAGAAACTGGGATGTTGTTGCCCATTAGGCAATCTACAACTCATCCTTGCCAGAATACTCTGTATCCACGTCCTCTTTGGCAGCCGAAGATTCTTTCATTTCAGTGTCAGCATCAGTCTCTTCTACATCATCTTCCTCCTCAACAGCTGCATCAGGGCTAATGTTAAGGCTAGATTTCACCGTGCTGTAAATTCGGGAGGCAAAATCCTTGGGATCATTGAGCGAAAAGCCACTCTCCATGAGTGCCGTCTGGTAAATGAGTTGGGCTGTTTGCTGGACACCCACATCCTAAAAGCAAACCAATCAGTAGTTAGAAAAGAAGCTGGAGAAATCTTGCATCGATGGACTAACAAATCTTCAAACTGGGGTACATTGAATTAGGATTACTGAAATCATCTTTCCCTGTTAAGAGAAAATGAGAAAAAAATTCTACCTCAGGGTCCTTGACGACTCTCTCCCGGAGCTCTTTGATGATTGGATGCCTTGGATTGATTTCAAGCACCCTCTTGCCCCGCATATATGCTTGCTTGCTAGCATCTGAGAGAGTCTGAGACTGCATGATCCTCTCCATATTCGCACTCCAACCATACTTTGACGTCACAACTACGCAAGGGGTGTTATCCAAGCGGTTGCTTACTTTCACATCATCCACGTTCTCGCTGGCAAGAGCACCCTTCCACCATTTCGTGAGCTCCTTGAATGACTCCTTAAGTTCCTTATCTTTAGTGTCTTTACCAAGTTTAAGACCCTCTTTGGATACATTTTGAAACTTTTTGTCTTCATAATCCATCAGGTATTGCATCAGGTATTCATCAACTGGATCAGTGAAGAAAATCACCTGGCAACAAAGCAACATATAAAGTTAAAGGCCGAGAAGAAAAAGAACTATAAATAATTATAAAGACAAATTGATCTGTTCTATCATAAGTAAACAGCCAGATCATTCCCATTACCTCATAGTTCTTCTTCTTAAGCCTCTCAAGGAATGGAGACTTTTCCAACTGTTCCTTGCTGGCGCCTGTAATGTAAAAGATGTCCTTTTGTCCAGCTTTCATTCTTGAAATGTATTGGTCCAGACTGGTCAATTTACCATCTGACTTTGTGCTATAAGAGAGTACAGACACCATGGGAGAAATAAGCTGAGACAAAAGGCAAGCTAATCCTTGAAAAATAAAAATATTCACATGATAGATTCAAGGAATGAAACAAGTACCTCTCAAATCTGAGAAGTTTTGCCAATCTGTTTCTATTAGCTGCATCTTCAATGATACCAAGTTTAATTGACTTGCCAAACTCATTCCAGAATTTGGTATATTGACCCTTTTTGTCATCATCATCACTGAATTTTTCAACATCTGCACCATCATCAAGTTTCAGCATCAATGAGTTTCCAGTAATCAATTTGAAATAGAAGAGAATTGAACATCAAAAGAGAAAACACAAAAGAACTTATTTGCTTTAGAGAAAGCTAGTTAGCCAGAATGGCCTGGCTGCAATGAACAAAAAATTGATGGAAGACTGGCAAGAATTTGGGCTGATACATCACTTTTTATTTATCTCACAAGAGAACTATAAAAGAAGCCCTAAGTGTAGCTGGAGAAAATTTAAGTTAATTCAAGCACACCTTTCTTGTCTTTGCCAGTGGACTCATCAGGATCCTCCTCAGCAATTTTACGGATCATGTCGAGGGCCTTTCGGATGAGTTTCTTCTTGATAGTTTTCAAGCTGCTGTGCTGTTGAAGCATTTCTCTTGAAACATTGAGAGGTAATGTGTCGGAATCAACAAGACCCTGCACCAATTTGAGAAAATCATGACACTGGATTCAACTTATTTCAGGAAAACCCAATTAGAAGAACTTATCAAAGACCTACATACCTTCAAAAAGTTGAGATATTTGGGCAAAAGCTCATCAAATTCATCAGAGATGAAGACCCTTCTAACATACAACTTCAAGTTGGCCTTATTGGTGTTATAATAACTCTCATAAAGATCATGAGGAGCCTTTGGAGGCACAAACAAAACAGCCTTAAACTCAACATCGCCTTCAGCATTGAAGTGACTCCATGCTAAGGGCTTCTCATCACTAAAATCCTGAAAGAAAACAATGTGCAAATGATTAAAACAACAGTTATCTTGTGGATACTATTTTCCTATCCAAATTCTGTAAGCTATGCAAGTGTGCCAACTATTCGAGATGGAAGAGTACCTTCACTAAAGAGTGATAGAATTTGGTGTACTCTTCCTCTGTCACTTCCTTTGGATTCCGCAGCCATATAGCCTTTACATCGTTCAAGAGCTCCCACTCAAAAGTAGTTTCCTTCACTGTCTTGGTCTTTGGCTTTTTCTCAGAATCTTCATCTTCATCTTCATCTTCACTTTCACTTTTTTCCATTTCTTCTTCTTTTTCAGCTGTTTGTAACAGTGGAGAACATAGAATAAAGTGAAAAAACAACTACAATCACAAATGAGTCATCCAAAATTTCAAATGGCATCATGATATCCTAATCCAAAATTTGAACAGTCTGGAATGTTAAATGTACCTTTCTCCTCTTCATCACTTGAGTCATCCTCGTCAGCAGGAACATCCACATCAACCTCTTTGCTGGCCCAGATATAGATGGGGAAGTTGATAAATTCAGAATATTTCTTCACCAACTCCTGTGGACAAAATAAATTATAAAAAATTAATCTCCACAAACAGAATTCATCATAAACAGAATACCAAACATTAAATTCTTGTAGTTTATGTCAAGATTTCAGTGCTGTTTGATCTGTAAACCAAATGCGCAAGATAAATTTGTATGGACAAATTATGATGAACTACAGACCTTCAACTTGCTCTCTTCCAAGTACTCCCCAGCTTCATCCCTGAGGTGCAATCTAATCTCGGTTCCACGTCCTAGTGGCTCATTCCATGTGTCCTCAGATATTGCAAATGCGCCATCAGCCTTTGATTCCCATACATACCTAAGTGGCAAACAATTACCATCATTAGACATTTAAGCAAGTTGAAAGCCAAATTTAACTATTCATGTGCAAAAAGACTTACTGTTTGTCATCATTATGTTTGCTAATTACTTCAACATAGTCAGCAACAAGATATACAGAGTAAAACCCAACACCAAATTGCCCAATAAGATTGAGGTCACCGCTAGTCTGCATTTTCTCAACAAATGCTGCAAGAAAGACAATAATTCTAATTAATATTGTTCAACACTAACAAGATGGGATAAGGCCTTAACACAATATAAGTACCTGATGTTCCAGATTTTGCAATGGTTCCCAAGTTCTTGATTAAATCCTCCTTCGTCATACCAATACCTCTGTCACGAATTGAAAGAATTTTCTTCTCTTTGTCTAGCTTAATCTGCATTCGATCACAAACCAAACTAAGTAAATTATGCTATATCCATTGATAAACTTATTTATTCATTTATAAATGAAATTATTTATTATTTAATAAACATTATTCCATTAATGCAACTCAGCTAAAAGTTTCTCCACATGAATTGAGCACAAACCTGGATCTCCAGCTTAGTGTTGTCTCCTTCTCCCAAGACCTCTTTGTCAGTCAAAGAGAGGAATCTAATCTTGTCAAGTGCCTGAATTTCAACGGAAATGAATAAATAAATTCAAATCTCTGCATAAACAACTAAAACTTTGAGAAGCTTATTATAGAAAGAAGTGCTTACATCAGAAGCATTGGAAATCAACTCTCTGAGGAAAATATCTTTGTTGCTGTAAAGAGAATTGATGATAATATCCATGAGCCGAGACACCTCAGCTTGGAATTCAAATTTCTCCGCATTATTACGAAGTGACCTCTTCGAGATCGACTCCGCTTCCCTAAAACCAAAATAGAATCATACATCATATTACAAAATTAGGGGAAAAAATGCTAGTATGCCAATCATCGTAAAGCAAGCATGATTGACAACACTAACCTCTTTGCCACGTCAGAATCTGTCGACAAACCATTTGGTACGGCTCCGAGTTTCTCCTCAACCTTAGGAGGATCCACTAGTTTATCAGATTCATCCTCTGCTTTTGCCTGTATATTTCGGCCTGAAAAATCACAGATCCGACATCGTATGAGCCCGTAAACAATGCAGCAGACGCTGAAAATAATTAGAGACTTACAACATATCACTAGCTTACCTTGATCTGGAATCAGAGCGAGAAGGAAAAGGAGAAGCAATATGGAAGGGATTGTCCACTTCCTCATTGTTAACTTTGAAATTATATAGTTCTAGTAGCTTCGATCAGTTGAAAATGATCAAATTATTGCCGATTGTTTTTGCTCACTTTGCCGTTTGATGGTTATATAGCGCAGGTGCTAAGACGAGACTGCAGATCTCACGAGACTGAACTACTTCTAGCTAAACTGTTTGGATTGGCGTTTCTCTTGCCAGCGTGGATAATCGGACGGTTTGTGCTTGAAGATTGATACGTGGCGGTGAATCATTGGTGTTGCTTTGTTTCATTGACGTGGAGAATTTTAAGGCTCTTGAGCGGCCCCACGGGAGTCAACTTGACCAAACTAGTGGGTCGATTACTGGCGAGAAGGATAATCTGACGACTGAGATTTATTTGTGAGACGTGGCAGAATATTAATCCATTTTTATTTTTAACTTCATAAAAATATAGCAAGATTTCTAGATAATTCTACTGGCCTGTTTGGATCACAGGATATCCAAATTCGAAGTATCGACGGCGACGGACATAAACCAGATTAGGGCCCAAGTAGAGCCTATTTTAAGTTGTGAGATAACTTTCCAAAAAAACAAAAGTATGAGATAAGCCCGTTTCTCCAAATGAAGGCCTTTTGACACGCCGTCAAAATTCCTCATGACAACTCCTTTTTAATTGAAATTATTTAAATAACAGATAAATTAATTTATATTTATATTTATATTTTAATAATTTTTTTGATAAAATCAAAAAAGTTTATAGTTCTCCACGAAAAGAATTTACGATTTGTATATATTTTATGAATAAGAATTTTAAAAGTACTTTTTTATAGTAGATTTAATGGAAATAAGATTAATTCTATTATATAAAATTTGTATTTTATAAATTAAATTTGGACCATTAGGAAATTTTATAATAAGGATTGAGTAAGGATAGACATGCTAAATTTCTTATCCCAAATTTGATCTCAAATTATGTGTCATTAATCAAGTAGTTGATAATTTTTTTGTAAGATTTAAGTGGATTGATTGCATTATCTTATCAATCAATTGATAAACGCTAATCATTTAAAATAATCTTTTGAGTTAAAAAATTGGGATGTACAGTGCTACTCATAAGGATTTTGGAGGGGTTTAAAAGCTCTTATCTTTCTCCAATTGTCCACCTAAATAAAATGCTAAACTTACTCACTTTAGATGTTCAACTAGGATATTTACTGATGCAGTATTTTATATGTTATCTATTGATTGGATTATAAAAATAATAGGTTAATAATTATAATAAAATCAAGTAATATCAAACAAATGACATTAAATGATTGATCACATATTAATAAGTAATGTAACTATATATCCAAATTTAGTAAAAATCGCATTATTGTCCAGATAAACTAATATCTGCAATATAGGAACTCTATTTGTGCTTAAATAGCCAATGGCCCAACTTTATAACGAATTGAAAAAGCAGTTAGAGTAATTAATTTTAAATTACCACATTGAAGTATCAAAATTGTTGATAAAAGTACAGTATTTTTTTTTTTTTTTCATGATTCCCCTGCTAATCGCTATCAGTCACTGAATAGGAGGTGAGCCAAAGTCTCTTGATGAATCGTGTTAATGGGGCTGCTTTCCAAGTCTTCGCAGAATGTGACTGCCGTGTATCCCACTCGTAAGTCGTAAGACTCGCATGACTTTGACCGGCGACTAGTATATCATTTGTGAAAAAAAAATGAGAGGCTGTTTAGATTGGTAGTTTACATGTATGTGATTTATTTGTTTGGCCCTGGATAGTGATTTGCCGTTGAGCATGTTCACTTTAGTAGTGCAACATAGATTATAATCAAGTCCTGTTAAATTGGGATCAAAGACTTGGGCTAAATAACGTCCACGTACGAGTAAAACGTGAATTAATTATCTTAAGCACTGTTGATTTAAGCGTTCGTTTTAAATCCATTGAACTTGTCACACCTCTGTAAGATGCATGCGACTAGATTATCAGAGTTCATGGCCTTTCGATAAACTCATGACAGCAACTACGATTGGTAAAATAAATTCCTTTGAATTGCTGCTAATCACCTTTTAGAGACCTCGAATCTTGGCTAACTTTACTGTATTTTGAGGAAGACTCAAATTTTGTTTGAGAATTTTTTTTTTAATTACAATTACAATACATACTCTGGTATTTTACAATGAAAAAATTTATGAAGCTGTAACATAAAATACTACTCATATTTTAACAAATAATCTAATCACATTTTAAAGAGAACACTATTCTTATATTAAAAAAAAATTAAATGTCTACTCGAATTCACATTTTTTTTTTCTTTTTATTGAAATGGTGAGCTGTTTACTATTCTGCTATTGAGTAGAGCCCAATGGTTAGGGAAGTTTGACTCTGCACTTCTACTGCAGTAGAGCCCAATGGTTAGCGCGCTTCCCATAACATGATTGGCCATAAACAAGTTTTGATTATGTATCAGTCACCAAATTGAATGCCAAAAATAATTGTGTCTCCTTCATTTGGTAGCAGCCAGCATTTGATGGCGCACTATGGTTAGAAGTCGTACTCACAAAATCACAATCACCGAGCAATTTCATAATTATGTCCACATAGTGAGGGTAGAGGGGAAAGGGCAAAAAAAACTTTACGCAACAATAAATCTTCTGGGATTGGGTCATATCTCAATTTCACAGCTATTGATTCGTGGCCCGAAGCACAACCGTCCATCAGAAAGACCAGATCGCATTTATCATTTTATCTTAGGCCTGATTTTTTTTTAATATTACTTGAGATTTATAAGTGATATTTTTACTACACTCATATTTTGTAAAACAAATATCTACAAATTAAGTTCATATAATTTTTTATTTAATTAAAAGTGATTGACTTTATAAAAATTCGAATTATTATTTTTATAATTATTTTTAATTTTGAGAGTAATAGTTTACCACTGGGTTGTAGTCAAGAGGAGAGAATCGTCGTATGCTTGTTACATGTAGGTGACACTAAGACGACGTCGTACAGATGCTGGCAAGTACAAAGCATATGCGGTAATAGAGCCACGTAGAAGGTTCACAAAGCAAGTGAATGCACGTGGCATAATCTCTTTGGATTGTCAAGAAATCGGCGGGTATATGACAAGAAACAGTACCTTCCACTTTTCCTTGAAAAGAAACCAAAAACGAAGATAAGCTCAACAAAACCAGAGAGACTCCGTTTTCGTAATTTCTACTCCGTAATAATCATTAAATCCACCTCGACTAACCCAAGACAAACTTATTTATTAATTAAATCCCTCCAGATAGGCCCTGCAATTTGCCTTCCACACTCACTCTCTTTTGCTTCGCTATTCAATTAATTCGCCTTTCTTTGAATATCCCAATTATCCTTTTGATAAAGACAACATCCCAGCCGCCGGCACTGATCAATTGAGCAAATATGGCGCTATCTGATGCCGTGATTGGGAATCTGACGACGATCTACGTAGCAGTAATAGCGGGAATCAAGGCTTATGGGTTGGTGACTGGACGGAGCTTCAGCAGCGCGATTGTGCTAATTTTATCAACCACAATAGTGGGTGTCGTCTTGATTGGAACGCTGACGTGGGACGTGTCTCAAAAGGCCGTGTATGCAATTTCGCGCGATCATCACGTTCACAACCACGAGATGTGCAAGGGTGGCATTTGCTGGCACGGTGTTGCCGTACGGTCTCCAGCTTCTCAGGTCCGGTTCAGGCTACCTCAGCAAGTTCCATACGGTGCCTTATAAAGTCTTACATATTTAGATATGTTAATTAATTAAAACTGTTTCGTGGTTGCTGCTGGTGGTGGTTGGAGAAGCGAGGTGTTTTTTTTTTAAATATAAATTTTGTGAGAGGAATAATGTATGATATAAAATAGTGTAAAATGAAAAAAAAAATGGAATAATTTTGCGAACAAATTCATAAAATATGCCCATCACCATTTGGCTCAGGCATGACCGCTTTTGTGCAACTGTCCATTTCTCTTTAAATGATTATAATTTTTTTAGAAGTTTTTTAAATTATTAAGATTAGGATGGTAAAATTCAAGTTCGGCCTTCTCGGTTTTGGATCTGGATATAAACTCGGTTTTTTTAAATCTAGGTTTGGTTCGGATTCAACTCGAAAAAATTTGAATTTTCAGATTAGGAGTTTTGAACCTAGATCAACAAATTAAAAATTAAAGAGGTTCTAAAACATTCAAAATAAATATCTGCGCTAAATTTTAGTGGTTCTGATCAATAAAACATTCACAAATACAAACCTATAACATAAGTCTACGATTCAAATTTCAAATGTTGAAGATATTATTTCGAATCTATTATTAGTAAGAATAAAAAATATTTCGAAGCATAAATCGCATAAGCATAACAATGTTGAAACTCACGATTCATGAACTTCAACTTCAAGAGTCGGCGTCCGACAAAGGCTGTTGGTTTCTGATCACAAACTTCTGATTGTACCGGAGCTAGCGCTGGTCACGACGGCAGCTGATGATGATTAACACAACGTCTGATGATGACGGTGGCGTTTCGTGGTGGTGATGATGATGAAGAAGAGTGTCGTGAAGGCAGAGCACGGTGATGAGGAGACGAGCACGTGCTGAGGAGAAAGGAAATGTTTGGCACTTTTGGCTTTGGTTTTCAACGGCAGGGACTATTATAGTGATGAAATGAATGTTTCTTTTAACGTTTCTATTTATATTAAGGATTCTGTTAAGTTACATGTATATAACTTAGCATTAGTCTTATATTAAATATAATTAAAGAAATAATATAAAATAAGATATTTAAATTCAGGTTTTGGATTTGCGATTTCAATCAAATCGAGACCCGGAACCGACAATATCCAGGTCAACAATTTTACATCCGAATATCGATTTTTTCAAAATAAACTCTAACCGAATTATTTGGATTCGTCCGAATTCGAGTTAAATTGTCATCCCTAATTAAAACCGTGAAGAACCACGAAAGATATTGTGCCAATAGATGTTCTTTTTCTTCTTCTTATTATTATTAACAATAATTTTGAATAATAATAATCACGGTTACTTACATATAAAAGAATTATTACAATAATGGTCAATTAAATATTATTTTAGTAATTTATAATAATCTAACTCATTCTCATTTCTATTAAAAAAACAAATAAACATATCAATGACAATATAGTTTATTGTGATTATAATTCATTCAATTAAAATAAATAATTAATTCTTATTTCTATTCTCTATTCTAATTTCAGTAAATTTCGATTTTAGTTTATTATAATTATTGATTAGTTGTAAAATTAAAAAGAAAGTCAATTTCTTTTCCAAAATCTAAAATTTTTTTTTTAAAAAAAGTGCATCAAAATCTGTGAAATAGAGCAGCAACAGAGCTCTTGGATGCAAACGTTCAATTTTGCAAATTCAGCCGCTAATAACTAAAATGTTTGATACGATTAAAGCATGCTAATTGATCGATGTCTCATAAAGTCTTTTAAAGTTTGTACCAAACTCTTTTTTTTACTTTCTTAGCAATGCTCCCGAATGCAGATGACAATATTCATCAAATCAATGTGAATTTTATTTTTATTAATGTATATATGTGCATCCACAAGCCTACTCAAACAAGATAAATAAATTCCATGCTCGTAACACAAATCATGTTATCCAGTGGTAATTCACGTACCTCAACAATATGGAGAACGTATTTATTGGATTCAAGCCCTATAGAGATTGTATATATGCATTGACGGGATGCAACAATTTTTATTTTTATTTTTTCAATTCATAACTCATGCTTAACACGCTTCCAACTAAACTGGATGCCAGCTTAAGACTTCGATCTAAGTCTAAGTTTTGCAAGTCCTTTTAAATCAAAAGTAAAATATGAATAAAGTGGTTGAATGTCGATGTGTTTTCACAGTGTGATCGAAATAATATCTTATATACCAAGAGGAAGAAAGAATAATAGTCATGGGTTTATGAAGGTGATTACAATAACCGAAAATCTTAGAAGAGCATGACTATATTTTTTGATTTCTTACTATATAATAACTAATCAATAAAGCTATGCTTGGATTGAGAGGCAAAGTTTGTATCAAAACAGATGTGATTATATCGGACATTATTAAAAATTATTACGCACCGTGTAATTATTTACTTAATTGTCTTTTTTTTTAGGTGGTGTAAGAGAATCAATATATATTATATTAATCAAATACATATTTTATATCCAAATTTTACTATTATACGATTACTCATAGCCAATAGATTAATGAAATAGACTATTCATAGATATCTAACACTTATAAGTCTTTAAAAAGTTGTTACATGATTTTATATAAAAAAATTTGCTGTGACATATCAAAGAATTTCTTATATTTTTGTACTAATTTCTTAAAAGGGCTACAAGAATGTGTTGTAATTAGTGATGGCAGCAGGTTGGGTAGTGTCTGGCAATGCTAAAACCCATACTCGTACTTATTTGGTAGAGGATATCTCCATCACAGACCCTGACTTACTATAGGATTTTGAATGTATACGGCCCGAACGGGTAGGAGATTCTCGGATAAACATTGTAGATACTTAGGTTGCATTTTTTTTTTTTATCTCAAATTTGATTAGATCTAAATTTATATGAAGTTTGAATAAGACTAAATGGAAATGTCTTAATGATATTTTTTTTTCAACATTTGAACAAAAAATTTAAAAATTAGTAGTTGATAAAAATATCATTTAAAGTGGTGCATATATTTGATCTTCACAATTTAGAAATTTCATAAGTTGATTAGTTTGATAACATTACAAAAAAGAAATACTATCACTGTTGATTTTAATTTAATGTTGTAATAAAAGATGTAATTATAAAAATTAACTTTCATTAAAAGGTCTACATTGTTGTTTTAATTTTCATCCATCACAATGGATATAATTTAATTTGTTCAATATTTTAATTTAGTTAATGTTACCATGTGAATAAAAATTTAAAGCAATTGAAAAAAATCAAAGATAATACAAAAATATTAGATTTATATACAATATAGAAAATACATAAACTTTTCATATAAAAATTGACTTTTTCTATTTTGTTCTATTTAAATAAAATTGTCTAACAATAAATAAAAAATAAAAAACTTAAAATAAACAAATGTCTGAAAAAAAATTAAATTCATACTTCATACTAAAAAACAAACACATATTTTTCTCTTATCCTATCCCTTGTATCCCCTTTATTTCTTAACATTGATATATTTCAAAAAAAATGGTATGTTAACTGTTTAGCTCTATATGAACATACAACACTTTATTTTAAAATATTTTTTTAAAAAATCATTTTTAAATTTAGATAAACACTAATTATAATTTGATGATTGTTAATTTAATTTTAATCAATGTATTATTCAAAATTTGGATAAAACATAAAAGTCTCTACGTTGGCATTTCCTTAACTATCCTTT